>OY759198.1:9611200-10102915 GCA_963662085.1 Eupithecia inturbata
GATTAAATATATCCTATCCATTCAAGGTTGTCTGGGAGACATCGCTTTTGTTCGATAAAACCGCCAATTGTCGCTCATACACGAAAACTTTAAAAATTATTTCTAAATTAAGTTTGCAATATACTAGGTTAGGTATATCTATATTTTTATTTTATTTCTTTATTTCTATCTTTGAATAACACAATGCATTCTGTAGTGCTGCGCTGCAAACGATTGAGTTGCAAGGCCTATAGTAACCATCAATCCGCGTTGACGTTTAGAGTCCATAAAACGGATTGACAATGTCTTTGAGAGTCTGTTTTAGTTGACACTTACGATGTCTGTACGGTAAGGTAGTGTGGTGTGCTTCAAGAAGATGTAACTAGATATACTATTCATCATCATCAGCAACCTATCTTAGTCCACTGCTGGACAGAGCCCTCCCCCAATGAGCGCCATAGCGCCCTGCGCCCAAGAAACTATTTGACGTTGCCGTTTGACGGTGCCGGCTTAGAATTGCACCACCCCACTTCGCCCCATGGGTGTCGTAAGAGGCGACTAAGGGACATACACCGGGGGAAGGGCAGCAGCGCCCTCTGTAGAACAACTCCACCAACAAACTGCGATCCCCAACCCGCATGTCCAGCGTGGGGATTATGGGCATTACCCCGTGGCGTGGATATACTCTAGCCAAACTCGAAGTTGAATGTTTGTAAACAAACCATGACACAAATAACTAAAACTTACTAACTTGGTGTCGAGTTGCAGATAAAATTGTAAGCAATATTTATTGAAGGATTTCAAATCGAGAAGTAATGTTAATTGCGTATAAAAAGACGCGGCAACAGAGTATGTATGGGCGGTTTGTTCACAAACATTCTACATCGAGTAACTCAGTAAGTAAATTTCAAACTCTCTTTAATAGTGGACATAAGAGAGTTTGAAATTAAATGTAAAATTTTGCAAATTAACGTTTTGTGTATCACATGTTGCGCTATGAAATATTGTGATAAAATTTTGTTTAATACCTACGTTTTTAACATTTTTTTATCAACATTTTAATAATGCCGTTCATAGAATAGTTTCGTCAATAAGTTCAAACTATTTTACATCTTTTTCACTTAATATGCCCATACATGGACATGTGATACTTTGATAAAAGTCACTGGACTTGTGGTTGTTTGTAAATACTCTGACGCCATGTTTAGTAAATGGACACCCATGATTGGTCACAATAGACGGCTGAACGGTTCTCAATAAAATTCGGCAGGGAGGTAAGTGTTATGTTTTCTATTCCGGGGATGTACATAGGCTACTTATAAAACGCGTGCGAAGGCACGTTTAGCCGCTAGTTTTAACTCAATTTGATTCTGCATTCCATACAACATGCTGCAACACTCCACTTCTAGTCGAGAGATCCACAACCACGCCGACACCTATTTTAAAAGTGGGTCCAATGTGAACAAAAAACTTCAAACGCAATCTACCCCAAATTCAGCAAAGCACCGCGTCACCTCATGCGCGAAAAGTCAATCAATGGATTAGTGGCAGGTAGTGGGTTCGATTCCCAGATGTGGTTCCGCGAAGCCATGGGTGGCACTTTTAACCACATTATGGATTTACAAACAAATTTGGAGATTGGACTGAGATTAGGGGTTTTTTTTGGCTTTTTTGTTAATTGGGTGTCGCTTGTGATCCATATTCTAGGTAAGTAGCCAAGTAGGTAGGCAGTTTTTAACTTGACTGGACCCATCTAAATATTATTTAGATGGGTACAACTTGGACTTCATATCTAATATCTATATCTTTATATATAAAAGAAAGTCGTGTTAGTTACACTATTTATAACTCAAGAACGGCTGAACGGATCTTGATGAAATTTGGCAGCGAGGTAGATGGTATCCCGGGGCCGGACATAGGCTACCTTTTATTCCGGAATAAAGCGTGCGAAGCCGCGGGCAGCAGCTAGTTACATTATAATATGAAGTCCAAGTTGGCCACGGGGCGCCCAGTCTCATCGGAGGATTACATGTTCGCAGGGCACATTATTATGATAGTGCACAAGTGTGTGCGCAGACAGGTGCACTGTCTATTCCCTCACTCTTATAATTCGTTGGGATTTGACCTCTCAGTATAGGCCACGCAACGATGTCTTACAATCAACCTCGAAAATCGCCCAACAGGGCCTATCAAGTCAAGGAGCTATCAAGCCACTTTTGTTGTTCAATCATTTCTTCCGTTACAGCTTTCACTGCCCAGCCTCTGCTGTGCGACTCAAAGTCAAAGTCAAAGTCAAAGTCAAAAACTCTTTATTTCCATAAATACAATAAATGTATAGGTACTTAGAAAAGGTCAAATTCTTAATAATTAAACACTGACACGGAAATAAAGTGATATTTTTGATTTCAGTCGCTTCGGTACGTAGACTAAAGTAAAGAAGCGACGAAGAAACCTTTAGCCTGTTAGTTGTTATTTTTCGAGTTGGAGCAAATTCCGTCCCACGCTTATTTATCCTCTAGATAATCTGCTATTTTATAGTAGGCCTTTTTACACAGGAAGGTTTTGACAATTTGTTTGAATTTATTTACTGATAATTTTTGCAACTCACTAGGAGTTTTGTTGTAGAAGCGTATACAATGCCCTTTAAAAGATACATTAATTTTGTGTAGTCTAGTTGTGGGCACAGCGAGTTTATGTTTATTCCTTGTATTCAAATTATGTACATCGCTATTTTTAGGGAACCGATTGATATTTCTATGAGTGTACAATAGGTTTTCATAAATATATTGACATGGTACTGTCATTATGTTTATTTCTTTGAATTTATTACGCAGGGATTCTCTGGGACCCATACTATAGATAGCACGAACAGCCCTCTTCTGCAACACAAATACGGTGTTAATATCTGCAGCGTTCCCCCACAGTAGAATACCATAAGACATAATACTATGGAAGTAGCTGAAATAAACAAGTCTAGATGTATCCACGTCTGTAAGATGACGGATTTTTTTGACAGCAATATGCTGCAGAACTAAGTCTCTTCGATAGCTTATCTATGTGTGCGCCCCATTGAAATTTATTATCTAAGGTGATTCCTAAGAAAACGGTACTTTCTACAATTTTTAACGTTTCTCCTTTTACATTTACATCAGCCTGAACTTGTTTAACATTAGGTAGAATAAATCTAATACATTTCGTTTTGGTTTCGTTAAGCAAAAGATTATTGACATTAAACCAATGGACTACTTTTGAGATTGCATTATTCACATCATCGAAATTCGTGTCTTGTCGTTTCATTTTAAAAATTAATGAAGTGTCATCAGCAAACAATACAATCTCGTGATTATTCTTAACAAGATCGACTCGCGTAGGGGCGCGCTCCGCGGCCACAAGCAGTGCTAGAACCCCATAATGTCCATCGTGGGCGATAAAAGTGCTAACTGGTAGGGTACCTACCCACAGAATAGGAATTACATAGTTTACTTTTGTAAAACCCATACAGTTATTTAACCTAAGATTTAACTCTTATGTGTTACGAAATCCCTAAAAAAAGGGGCAAAATCCATAAAATAAAACCCAATAAGCCAATGCTTCATAATTAAAGAATATTAAATTATTCTATCGACGTCAATAGCCCTTAATAGTTTAAATTTAAATCAGTTTAGTTTCCAATAATCCTTTTACGAAGGTGAAGCTTAAAAACGCAAAAACCCAAATTTTTTTTTGGGATTTCATCGCCAAAAGTGTTTTCTAATAAAGATTAGCAAGTTTTAATCCACTTTCATCCAAGTTAATGGAATTACTTGGGTTTACTTAAATACTTAAAAACGTCGGTGACTTTGCTTAGTAAAGCGAGTAAGGTTATTGTAAGTTAAAATTATATTAAAATTCTTTAAAGTTTGCTTGATTCTTGGTGGTTAAAGTTAATGCCATTTTAGGTAGCTAATTGTAAAATTTTGGTGGTTAATTATTAAAGTAGGTAATTCAAATGCAAAGGTAGTGTAGAGCTGATTGATACCTACCTAACTTAACAAGGTAAGTTTAATACTGACTTAAGACGCCCCAGATCTGCACAACCTTCTCTTTCGTCTTAACCTACCCGATAACTACCTTCGCCACAGAAGCATTAGGCTTTTTTCAAAGCCTTTCTGCAGAACCGTGGCTCGCGCCAACTCTCCACTGCCTCGCACACTCGCCGCCCTCAACAGACTTCTTGAACAGAACCCGGACTGTGATATATTTGCGGACGGATGGAAGTATATTATGTTGGTGTGCCTGAGCATGTCGTTTTGCGAGAGTGATGAGTGTTAGGAGTAATATTTTGAGTTTGTATTAACTAATTTATTTTTAGTTTTAAAATGCATAATGTTTTTATAGAACTTTATTTGTCTGGAATCTTATTATCTTATAAATAAATAAATTAAGTTAGTAACTGACTGAAATGAACTCAGTTAAACATTTTTTTATATTGTGCCTTCTCGAATAACCCTTTTTTTTCTATGCGTTGATATTATGCATTGGAAACTAGCAAGCATAGATTCTATCCGTGGTTTTGCAACTAGCAAGCATAGCTTCTATCCGTGGTTTTGCAACTAGCAAGCATAGCTTCTATCCGTGGTTTTGCAACTAGCAAGCATAGCTTCTATCCGTGGTTTTGCAACTAGCAAGCATAGCTTCTATCCGGGGTTTTGCAACTAGCAAGCATAGCTTCTATCCGTGGTTTTGCAACTAGCAAGCATAGCTTCTATCCGTGGTTTTGCAACTAGCAAGCATAGCTTCTATCCGTGGTTTTGCAACTAGCAAGCATAGCTTCTATCCGTGGTTTTGCAACTAGCAAGCATAGCTTCTATCCGTGGTTTTGCAACTAGCAAGCATAGCTTCTATCAGCGGTTTTGCAACTAGCAAGCATAGCTTCTATCCGTGGTTTTGCAACTAGCAAGCATAGCTTCTATCCGTGGTTTTGCCTATAGATAGATTGTTGCATAGATTTAGTGTAGATATAGAACAAATATATATATAAATATTATATGTATTATTATATAGCGCAAGTTTATTATTACATGGCTGTAGTTTTTTCTCTGTAATTAGACTTATTATCTAGCTTAGTTTAATTAAAGCTTTTTGTTTTATTTCTACTATGTGTGGTTGGCAGGTAGTTACTGCCATCGACATTAAGCCCACCTTTTGTATACTTTTGTTAAATGTGTGCAATAAAGTATTTAAATAAACATACGTGTAAAAATACAATTTTAAAATACAATAGAATTTTTTTTTTTTTTTCATCTATAGTTTTTTTTTTTAATCTTACCTACTTGTTCTTATAGGTAGGTTCTTAAACATAATTAGGTAGGTACTATGAATTGTCCGAGAGCCCAAAAAACAATACAGTCAAATAATAGAGACAATAACAAAATAAGTTAATAACTTTTAACAAAGTGACCTACTGACGTGGATCGTTTCGTGTTGGCGCGAGGTTAATTGTTTTAAGTTTTAAATTTTTTTCTGAGTTACTTTTTTCATAAGATAAGTATAATACGGTTTACGGTTTGCGGCAAATTAATTTTCCGATAGTTTTAATCCTTGATGAACGCTCGCGCGAGATCGAACGCGCAAACGGTTGTTGGTGCGAGTTTTTTTGAATGATTTAAAAAAAACACGAAATCCAACACGAAACGATCAACCTTACTTACCTTAGTGTAGGTTTGTCTAGTCGCCTAAGATAAAATTTTACGACATAGATCAAACTCTTTCTCACCCAAAAAACATAAGTACCTACTCGTATCTAAAAAGGTCCAAAGACTCGAATTTCAAAGTTCAAATGCCGTATTCTCAATGGCCTAGCAACTGTCAAAGTGACGCTTGTGTATTAACGATTGACAGCTTCATCAAGATAACTATAATCAAATTATAGTCCACAGACGATACCCAACATTTTCTTTGCAGTTTAAAAGACTCTTATTTTGAGGGTCGTAAGATTTATATTTCAAAGTTTTGTGGGAAGACATGTTGGTTTGTTTGTTTGTATGTTTATCTGTAAATCTGTAGACCGCTGACGTACTTTGCGCGTTTCGAAGAAATGTATCAGTAAATTAGTTTTGTAATGAAGAAATCTGTTACTATGGAGTAGTTTTGATCGAATCTTGACATTTATTTTGTGAGTTTTATTGGCGTGATAAATGTTAATTGTAGCATTAAATGTCCAGTATTATTTATTTATTAACGTTGGTTATGTAAATAACTAATACTGGTACCAACCAATACAGAGCATGCATCATACTAGTCCCATGGGGGTTGGGGAGGCCCATTGTGTGAGACGCTACATGCGTCGACACACTTGCGCCTTCCCATCTTTCGAGGACATCCGGTAGATTTGGCCGAGGATCTCAAGAGACACAAATATGCAAGTCACGACAGAGTCTACACATTTGGTCTCTTTTGGGGTCGAGACCCTAGGTCCGTGGGGAGGGTCTCCGGGTTTTTAAAAAGTTATATGAGCGTCTGGTCGAAGCGACACGTGGCCCGAGAGCTGGTGGGTATCGTATCAGCATTGCATACAGGCAGCGCGGGGCAATGCAGCCATGTGTGTCTTATTGCTAGCGCGATTCTTTTTTCGTATACTGGAGGCCTGGATTTGTGGCATCAGCGTCAGCGCGGTAAATTGTATGAAAATAAAAGACAACCGCGCTGGCTTTTAAAAAATTATCTATAGTCATTTTTATGCTATGGGAACCTGATTATTATTTACATAACTGCTGATTATTTAACCACTTAATAAGTAAATTTGTTGGTCTATATTTTACCGACTTCGAGGCTGTGCTATGTTCGGATGTAGGTATGTATGTATGTATTTTATGTAATATTGTCGATTTCTCCGTCAATTATAGTATTTTTCATAGGAAATGTTCCGGGGGTTGTCCCATAAAGAAAAGTATCTGAATCCGATGGCCTTTTTAGTTATTTGTAAAACATCAATTTATTAGGTACCTACTTGTGCATTAAGCATAAAAATTATTGAATTTTCAAAACTAACTTATGCCATACTTATCTAGCCCAAAACACAACGTTTGAAAATTGAGGGTGTAAAAAAATTAGGGATTTTTAACCGCTGATGACCGCCGCGCCGGTGGGTATTTATAGGTAGAATTGAAATTTTTAATTATTTTATTTATCTGACTTATGGTGAACAAACCTTAGTAAATACATACCTTATATAAGGTATGGTTGCTGTGTGTTGCCGGCTTAGAATTTGCATCACCCCAACTCTTCCCGCGGGAGTCGTAAGAGGCGACTAAGGGATATCCACCGGGGGCGGGCAGCAGCGCCTCCTGCAGAACAATTTTACCACCGAACTGCGATCCCCAACCCGCGTTCCCAGCGTGGGGATTATGGGCATTACCCCCCGTGAGATAAAAGCCAACAAGGCGCTTATCACAAGGAGGCCTGGGTCCAGCAGTGGACCAATATAGGCTGTGGAGGAGGAGGAGGTATAAGGTATGTAAATACTTAATAAATAGTTGGCATTTGCTATTTATTTATCGTACATATTAATTTGAATCCAATTCAATATTTGGTCCATTTTAGATTGATTTCTTTTGTGTTCATACTAAAACGCTTGATCGATTTTATTTTCTTACAAATAATACCAGTGCTAACCCAATCCAAGATAAATTCTGGTAGAGACTCTGTTTACAAGTTAAAGTTTACCAAGGTCCCTGAAGTTTTACCGAAGTCACCAAAAATAACCCGAAGACACTGCAGTTTACCGAAGCCACCAAAACTTGCTGAAGTCACCGTAGTACAATTTAACAAGTATGCTTAACTCAATACTATTGGTTATTCTTGTTCACGTGTTAACCGCAGAGTGTCGTATTCGTGGTGCGGGTAGAAAACCGCGTAACATGTTACGCGTGACTGGCGGACGTGACGTACTCCCAGGAGAATTCCCTTACGTAGTGCGTCTAGAAATGCAGATCAAACTACCAAACGAAACGGAACAAAGATCTCTGCCATATTGCACTGGCGCCGTTCTAACTCCCAATGCTACAGTGACTACCGGTCACTGCTGTAAACTGTCCACATCCAAAGAAAAGCATGTAATTAATAATAGAGTTTACAGTGAAAATATTGTGGGAGTATAATGCATTAAATTAAAAAAATACAATAAGTTCCTAGCACACTTGGTTATTGTGTTCAATGCGCTAGCTGAACACTTAAAACACCTTCATACTGAAAATAAAATAAAACATAAACACGCCATACGTGCAAAACACGCTGAACATGGTAAAGATACTAATCAATCCAAATACAACCAAATGCCTAAAATATATCACCTTACTTCTATATACAGGCTGACTGGACCTCAACCCGCCATAGCGAATTCGCAAATAGAGGAGGGCATTTGCTAATTATTGGAACTTACTTTCCATAACTAAAGTTTTATAGTTTTGGTAATATGTAAATTTTTATACTTTATTAAGATTTTTCCTAAATTTGACCTTCAAGCATTCGTAACAATTTTTTTTTTAATTCAATATTTTTATTTGTCATAAACATTTGTGATTAAAATAAGTCGGAACTTCCCTTAAACTAGGATTAAAAAATAAGATATTACGCTTTGAAAAAACAATTTACCTACTCAAAAAAATAAACAATACGATCAAATTTATCCTAAAATAATAAAAAACTACGGTGTTTGAATAATTTATTCTACACCAAGTTTATTTTCTGGTTCGTCACCTTTCCAACGGTACTAAATTTGTATACAAAAAGTTTGATTCGCTAAACGTATCGGTAGGATTTTCAGGTCAACCAGCCATTTTGATCAAACTGATTTCTTTAATTCTGAAGATAACAGCGCTCGCTTTAATTAGTAAAATTTGGTGGTCAGTCACCCTGCAGATCAAATACACTAAACTACCTACTTGAACGTTCTTTTAATCCGACTTCCTGAAAAGAGGTTTATCTACCATGGAGTCCAGATACCAAGATAATATACTGGAGATCTACATACTCTATTTAAGTTCGCCACAAGTCTTGGAAGGCGGATGTGAATAAAGGAAGTAGGTAAGTAATACGAGCTAATCAAAAATAGGGCTTCGGAATCCCTAAATGATGAAAAAGAACGCCCAGGAATATGTAATCTAGAACACAGATAGTGCAGACCAAATTAATTTTATTGTGTTATTGTGTGTTTAATAACATTTCAAATAGATGGGTACGACAAAGTGATTATATAAACTTTGAATGGAAGTGAAACAAAATAGGCATTACAAAAGAAACACGGCGCGGCGGCGGCGCTTCAAAAAGACACATATCAATTTTAAAACCACTAAAATACCTTTACTAGACCTCTGAGGTCGTTGAAGTAAGAATTAATGAGCTCTGATTATAATTAGTAATCGTGACACATGTCAAACTTGTCAACCTAAATATTACAACGTTATAAAATTTACAGTTTGTTTTATTTTCAACTTTATGTCAATGAGCTAAGTATGCATAAAGAGTACCTATGTTGAAGTATGTGGTACGTCGTCTGATGTTTACCGAAGTGGTCGAATAAAAGTGGTTAATTTGTGTTATGATTGGTCGAAATGTGTAAATAAAAATAATTTGATATGTCGCTTGCCCCGGGAAATAAATTCGTAATAGCAAAATCGTTTTTTTGTCAGGAAAAATAATTCAGTTAATTCTATTATTTCTAGCTATTATTTCATTTGAAGGTTTCAAATGAAGGCAATTTTTTTTCCTATTTGATGATATAATCATTCATGTTATAATTATATTTAATGTAAATAGGTAAAAATTAATTACTGTAATTTATTTTTTATTAGACTAGAACAATAGCATTTTATGATTGTTTCACTGTTTTAACTTAATTAAGAACGACGCAGTAAACGCACATTGCGACGGTAATATTGATCAATGTCTTGAACGATATAATATTAAGTTATTGCCATTTTTTTCGCGGAAATATTATGAGAACCTTATACGGAAATATATGGTAGTAGCAACTTACGTTTTGCTGCGTCCCGGGCTTTTGACTCAAAACGGTCGTATTAACTTTTATAATGATTTTGTAGAATAACAATCTAAAGTACCTAAAACTATTTTCATGATTGTTGCGTTTTATTCCCGGAAAGTAAAATTATGTACAAAAAAACTACTTTATTGACTACAAATCAATAATACAGTTCACTACAATTCAATAATAAAAACAAATTAAAACTAGTATTTACAATTGAAACAATTAAGCTAACTGCAGACTGTTGCAAACAATCTACAGGTAACTCAACTGATCCATATCAATACAATGTCATATATCCATATACATGTACAAAATAATTTCCGTGGAATAAAGACATCCACGTGTTTTTTATAAAAGGTTTTGCAAAAAATTTGAAAAAATTGACATTTATTAGTACAATACAATACAATACAAATATTCTTTATTGCACACCACATAATAAAAAAAAAGAAACATAGAACACAAAAACAAATTAAGATAATGTACAATGGGCGGCCTTATCGCTAAGAGCGATCTCTTCCAGGCAACCTTAGGATGGACAAGAATTGACTGAAAAAGTATAGACGGTGGCAGCAATGAATATTATACTTAGACATAATTATATACTTAAACATAGATATACTAGTATATATTACATAACATAAAATAAACATAGTAAACATACAAAATTACTTAGCAATTAGATGTTAAGGTGAGGAAATGTTCATAGACCATATTTTTGAATATAGGGAGAGACTTAGCATGTCCAATAGAAGTGGGTAG
Organism: Eupithecia inturbata; assembly: GCA_963662085.1. Classification (NCBI taxonomy): domain Eukaryota; kingdom Metazoa; phylum Arthropoda; class Insecta; order Lepidoptera; family Geometridae; genus Eupithecia; species Eupithecia inturbata. Next base: position 9,621,966 of record OY759198.1, read on the forward strand.
GGCATTCCACAGCTCTATGGCATGTACGGTAAAGGATGAGCTATAAGAATGGAAGGGGCGGGGAGTTTTCAGTTGAAGAGTGTGTGTTGAGCGGAGGAAGCGGCTATGGGTTTCATGGAGGTATTCAAATCGTTCCTTGAGGTAACGATTTGAATACCTCCATCGAACCCAGTACATCAAATAAGGATTTCAAATATGAGTAAAAGTGCTTTACTATTCAAAGCCTACTGCCAATCGTTCTATACGGGCAGCCTTTGGGCTAGCTTTACTAAAAGAGCGCTTAGCGCTCTGCGTGTACAGTAACAATAACGCCTTCAGGATGTTGTTGGGATTGCCCCGCTTCTGCAGCGCATCCTTCATGTTTGCTGAAGCCCATGTTGATGGCTTTCACGCCATCATCCGCAAGGAAACCGCCTCGCTGCTGCGCAGAACATGTAGTAGTACTAACACCATCCTGCAGGTTGTGGGCAGCAAGTTTGCCTCGCCCTTCATGCAGTCTTTCAACAAAGTCCTCACTCTTTAGACTTCATGGGTTGGGTGGGAGTTTGTTGAATGACTGCTGCAAATAATAATAGTTAAGCATAAATAAATATAAGTTTAATTTAAGGTCTTTTGCTTTCTTTTATTGTATTTTATTTTTTTAATTTTAATTTATGTAATGTGGACAACTTAATATATCTGAATAAAGCAACTTTTTATTTTTACTTTATTTACGACTTTGTTCCCCAGGGGCAAGCGATGTTATGTAGGTAGGTGCATATAAGTTTTACGTGTTATTGGCTCAGTGTAGTATAATAAATTAAGTTCATTACTGTGTAAGTACCTACCAGTGTATGAATAATAAATAGAAATAAATAAATAATGCTGGACAATTCACACATCATCATCTAGCCCCAAACTAAGTAGAGCTTGTTGTATGGCTACTAAAAGGCTGTTTTACACGTAATAAGTAGTCAAGTACGAGTAGTAACAAAATTTGAACTTAATTTTAAGAAACCTAATTTTAAGTGCGCGTTTAAATGTATTAAATAGATAAGCTCTTTAGTTGACTTAAACTGGACGATCAGCATCGGGTACAAGTGGATTGATTAATTTTTCTGAGTGCGATTGTTGATGAATGAAGTTAATGAATAAATTTCACGAGAAATGGCAACACCTTAAAGATTTGGTTTAGAAATTGGATACGATGAACGTTACTTGCCCATTTACTTATCACAACTAAATTTTAGCTGAATTGTACCTACCTGCCTGCCTGTCCAAAAGCGTCAAGTGACAAGCCACACAGCCACGAAAAATAAAAATATTTATATTCTGCTCGTCAAGTCGGTCTACATTTTCACTTGCAACTCACCACTAAATTGACTGGTTGCAAGCATTAAGTCGCTTAAAATTAAGTATAAAATTTAGTTACTTGACAACTTAATACGTACGTACGTGTAAATCAGCCATAACTAATAAACTTAATACAAAACATTACATGGTTACATATTTTTATCACTAAATGTATGACAGCCATATGATAGATCTAAGTAGGTCTAAATTTTTATTACCAATTTCTTTAAAGTATGTTCGATTATCAACATACAAAAATCAAATAGGAAACCACAAAATGAAACACGCAACTCAAGGTAAACTTATTTTTAAAAACTTATAAGTTAGGTTAGGTCGACCGTTTTTCTTAACCGCAAGAAAACATCTGTTTATTAAAAAAACTGTATTTTAATAAAACAAAGGACGTGAGCTATTACGTAATAAATTGGTATTAAACGAAGCTCGAACTGAACCATTAAGTGAACATTTTCATAAGTGGGCTGGCATTATGTTATACAAATGGGGTAGATACGTTTTGTGTGCGTTTCCATTATGAATGCCAACGATAGTATAAATATATATATTTATATATTTATTTTAACACTTTATTGCACTTTAAGGTACAAAGGGTGGGCTTAATGCCGAGGCATTTTCTACCTGCCGACCAAAACCATATGTTTTACGCAAAGTTGGCGTACTAATACCAATTTAAAAAAAAAAAATTATATATACCTAAATACCTATCTAAAGCATAAATATGAAGCAAGAAACAAAAACATTTTATGTTGTAAATTAACTATTGGTATAACCTCTTAAGAAAAAGCCTGCGCACCATTTGCTTAAAAGCATCTCGTGTAGCCTTTCTAATGAGAGACTAGATATATACATATATACCTATGTACCCTGTACCTCCCTGTGTATACCTATCTTAACACAAATATACATATTACAATTCTACACAATCAAATCTCAATTAAAGTTTTATTTCTCATACAAAAAGCCAGTAAAAATAAACAGGTGTCTGTAAATTTTGGCTGACTTTGTAGCTTTGGTTCCGCTTCAATTTTGTAACAATTATCGTGGTCAATGAAGGACAGACTGACGTCATCAGACGTACGTATGCTGTGGTGTGTATGTATAAGTAGCGCCCATTTTAAACCGACTTCTAGAAAAGGAGAAGGTTCTATGTTCAGCTGTATGTATGTTTGTATGAATAACAGTTTCATAATTTTGGGTCTCATTTGGTTAACTATTAAAATATGGAACTGAGAAGCAAAATCAGGTCAAACTCCTTTAAGTAAATAACTAAATAAGTGTTTCAAGTTTCAACTATAACAACACTATCTCTATGTCTTTATCTCGTAGGTAATGTATCTGAAACGCGACGCTTAGGGGATTATTATTAAAAGTCTAAGAATCCCCTTCGCAGGGGATTCATTAAGGGGATTATTAGACCAAGCCTATTGTATTATGTATACCTTTCAGTTATCTAGTTCCATAACACAAGCTCAGCTTAGCTTGGGGCTAGATGATGCTGTGTGGATTGTCTAGCAAGCACGATCAATCGTTTTTAGGGTTGCGTACCCGAAGGGTGAAAACGGAAGCCTATTACTAAGCCTCCGCTGTCCGTCCGTCCGTCTGTCACAGGGCTCTATCTAATGAACCGTAAGAGGTAGACAGTACAGTAGTAGACCTTTTGCAGAAAATATATATTTCTCTTGCCGCTATAACAACAAATAATATAAATAAATATCCAAATTAAACAGGGCTTTTATACAAAAAACGTAATTTTTTTGGCTGTTTTTGCTCTTTGTTTGTCAAGGCCCACTCTTGAACTACAATAGGTAGACACATGAAACTTTCTATAAATAAGTAACACTTCAACTGTATACTAAACATGAGTTGAAAATTTAAAGGGGTCTCCCAAGAAGCGATAATTTGGTGTTCTTTGATTTTTACGGTACAGAACCCATTGTGTGCGAGTCGACTCGCACTTGGCAGTTTATTATAGTAACGTAAGACAATGGACACGAACAAACTTATAATCCCATTTAGCGTTCACCACTCGCTGATGGGCTAAGTGGGTGTTTAAATCTCCATTTTTGGGCAATTTCACCCAAACACGCCCCTTCGAAGGACCATTAGTCATAACTACCTCATTTCTACGTTAGAGCGGGCTCATCAAGGTGTTTAGTTTCATTGCTATGGGATTTATTAAAAAAATAGTCGAAACATCATGTCATGAGACAAAAAATAAAACAAGACTTGTAAAACATTTAAAATGGAGGATAACTGAAAAAAAAAAACATAATATACATATCTACTAATTTTGAGATGACTGATAAATTGATAATCCAGATAAAAACTTCATTTATATTTGGATTGATATTTTTAAATTTTTTTTACCTACTACAATCCCATTACAAAAAAACATATTTGCATACCAACAGAATTGCCAAATTTAATTAAACTTAAGTTAGTTAATTCATTTATTGTTTCAGACAACACAAATATCCATTTAAGTTTATGGATAAAAAGTGTAAAAAGGCCTATTATAAAATATCAGATTATCTAGCTAGAGGATAGAAAAGCGAGGGACGGAATTTGCTCCAACTCGAAAAATAACAACTAACTAACAGGCTAAAGGTTTCTTCGTCGCTTCTTTACTTTAGTCTACATACCGAAGCGACTGAAATCAAAAATATCACTTTATTTCCGTGACAGTGTTTAATTATTAAGAATTTGACCTTTTCTAAGTATATATTTATTGTATTTATGGAAATAAAGAGTTTTTGACTTTGACTTTGTATAAAATTAAAAAATTCAGTCAATGTTATTTTTGTTTAAGTTTAGTACTATATTAGATATTGGATAGGTAGAGTAGGATAATAGGCCCTTATCAAGGGGAGGCCTGCGTCCAGCAGTGGACAATAATATGTAGATGTAGAGTAGGATAGCATTTATATTGATCTCCAAAGTCAAAACTGTATCAATGACATAGAGTCAAAGTAGATTAGTCAAAGGGTAACAAATTTACTAAAATTCTCTACACCATTACCAGTCCCGTTAAAACCTTTTGAACATATTTTTATTCTTTTAAAGCTTAAAAAACTACTTATGGTAAAAAAAAACCCATCTTTAAAGTTGGCGGTCATTTAAAAAGTAATTTAAATTACTTTAGATAGTTTATTAGCACTTTCTTGGCCGCCACTAAACTGTTCAGTGACTGTAGTAATCCCTTTATGAAGTTTTAAATTATTAAAGATTTAAAAACGAAGATTAATTTTTACAGTTAACCCTTCGAGCGTCATCCTTTTATTTTCGGGATTATTTGCGAAAAAAATAGGGATTATGATTAGAATTTACGGTTAACTTTTTACTTAAGAAACTGACTCTTACATTTTAAGCTGATTTTAAACACAGACTTTTGACTTTTTTAAGGTTCATATTGCGATGAGAAAAAAATTAAAATTAAATCTTTCAGTATAAATTGTGATGACGAAATTTTAAGAGACCTACAAGGTCAAGTGGGGTATCAAATGAAAGGTTCAGTTTGTACATTTCAAAAGTTTCTACATTTTTGTAGGTTTTGAAATATTTTGAAAAACGTCGAAAATGTGGAATGGTGCGCAGGCGAGGTTATACTAATAGTTAGTTTTTAGGGTTCCGTACCCGAAGGGTGAAAACGGAACCCTATTACTAAGCCTCCGCTGTCCGTCCGTTCGTCTGTCACAGGGCTCTATCTCATGAACCGCAAGAGGTAGACAGTACAGTCGTAGAAATTTTCATAGAATGTGTATGTCTCTTGCCGCTAGAACAACAAATAATAAAAATAAAATACATATCAAAATTTAAGGAGGCTTCCATAAAAAAAGTTATTTTTTTGCCTTTTTTTCATTTAATTTTTCAAGGCTGTATCACTTGAAATACAATAGGTAGAGACATGAAACTTTCTATAATTAAGTAACACTTCAACTGTAATAACAACAAATACTAAAAATAAAGTAAAGTTGAAAATTTAAAGGGGTCTCCGAATAAGTGAAAACTTTATGTTCTTAGAAAAAGTTGATTGATTTTTACGGGTCGGAACCCTCCGTGTGCGAGTCGACTCGCACTTGGCGGTTTATTTTTCATAAAATGTTTTTTGTATAGTTTCTTGTTTCTTATTTATTAGTTGGTAACTTAAGTATAAATATATTATACAAATATAATAAAAACATCTATATTTTGTAATTTAATATTAGCACGCCAACCCCTAGCCCCAAGCTAAGCAGAGCAAATTTTTGTCCCGAGGCGGGAATCAAACCCGGTAAGCAGTGGCGTAGCGGACCTTCGCCCGCTACGCCACTGGGGTCGTCACATGTTGTGTAAACAATAATTTTATTATTCACTTTTGATGATTGCACCTAAGTTCCCAATGACACACGTTCTGCCGAACATCCTGTATATTATCTAACCATTTGGACCGCGATAGCAATTGAACCGGCTACCTTATTTTGACACTTTATGAAAGCTACACGAAAATTAAATAAGATCCGTCAAGTGCGAGTATAATTCGCGCCGAGGGTTTCGAACGTATGTCAAAAATACCAATATGTACTTTATAGAGACTTTGCTATTTAATGAATACCTAAAAATAAGGTATTCATTAAATAGGGTACAGTAATAGTAATAGTAATATTCGAGCTTTTTTCAAAATATTTCGAAAAGTCTGTAACATACAGGAATTTCAAAAATTGCTTTGAAACGTACAAACCGATACCTTTTATTTGATACCCCACTTGGTGAGGTAGCCCTCCCTTTTGAAAATTATTCCCCCCCCCTTTTTGACCATTTTCCAAAAAGCGTTCTATTTACAGACTTATCTATATTTTTTCTGTAAAATATATATCCATATCTACAAACGTTATATACATTACAGATGGATCGCTCAGCAAACTTCGGAGATAGGGGAATGGGTAATTTTTCGACTTTTTTCAAAATATTTTAGAAAGTATGAAACCTACAGAAATTTTATAAACTTTTTTTTAATGTACAAACCGATACGTTTCATTTGATACCCCATGAGACCTTGTAGGTCTCTTTTGAAATTTCGACATCACAAATTGTACTGAAAATGTTCATTTTCAGTTGAATTTTTTTTTTCTATTTTAATCTGTACAGGCACACGTATTATTGTATTAAATTTCAAGTTCGGAAAAAAGGACAGAAAAAGCGAGTCCGTTTCGAAACCGATCTTCGAAACCCTTAAAAGAATGAAATGATGGCGAATGAATAGGTATAAAGTAAAGTAAAGTATCGTTTATTGCTTGAAATACATGTAGGTACAGGTGTTTTTATGTCTATGTGAGTCAATGTATTCCTACCTTTACGGTGTGCAATGTCTGTGTACAAATAATAACAATCTAATTAATTAAGCTTACAATAAAATAAAATAAAACTGAACTTGAAACTAATGTTGGATAAAAACAACTTAAAAATAAAGAATGTCATCATGAAGCAGAAAAATCTTTGTCAGTTAAAAATTCATTTATAGCATAATAACATTTATTTGAAAGAATAGTTTTTACCTTTCTCTGAAACTCCATATTCGGCAGTAGTCTTATAGACTGTGGTAATTTATAGTAGGTACGTACATATAATCAAAATTTGTCAAGCAGAAAATCATTAACGCTATAATAACATTTCTCTATGAGTACATTCTTGAGTCTATTTTTAAATACATTTGAAGTGTCAGAGTAATTGTTGTTATGTATACCAGATGTATACATAATACATCTGGTTTTTTACGTTCCGTTAACTAAATGGACCAAAGGATATCATAATTTATAATTAAAACTATGTTATATATATAGGTATCTTAGTTTGACGAATTTATTATGAAAGTAAGCGGGTTAACTACGAACCTTATTTATGTTAGAAGAACACCAACACGTTTCATCCCTTAAAGAGGTTCTCGAACCGCACTCACCCTTGTAAAAGTCACTCGTTAAGGGATGAAGCGTTGGTGTTTATCCAACACATAAGTACAAAATCATTCATTCACATATCCGAGGCGAACACATTCAAGTGCAGTCTACTCTTAACAAACTCACACAACCACACCTCCAAGTAAGCACACACTCCGCGTGTGTGCGTGCAAGCGCGAACAAGTTGTTTGCTCAGAGATTTACTCCCTACGTTTTATACACGATACCTGGGCACGTTTCCCGGGGAGAAGGCTGTAGCTGCAACTCGCGAATTTACGTTTTTTTGCTAAAATAAATTATAAAAAAAATCTCTCAAATTTAGTTCTTATTATCGATGAGTAAAGGCTAAATTATTGTGATTTATTATTTAAATTAACTTATTATCCTATCTAAATTGAAAGAGATTTAGAATGATTATTTTAAATCGTTAATCTCGTCCCACATGTAGATCTCCTCTCAATTTTTCATTTTACCACCGACATCAAAATAATTAGCGCTTGGGCTTAGTAAGATAAAATACTTAATAAAACCTTTCTTGTTAAAATACCTACCTACCTGTTCTTCTATATCCGTAATATAATAACTAACCACAGCCAAGCAATTTATTGTTCAAATATTATAATAAACATCCAAGCAATTATTCAGCAACAAATAAAGTATTAAAAAACGTCAATTTAAACTGACGCGAACAATTTAAAAGGCCAATAATTCAGCTTGCAATTACCACCTTTCACTTAAGGCCCACTTAATGGGATATCATAGGAGTCTGTTTGCGCATGGCAATTGATTGCAACTTAACAACATGCCAGCAAATTGGTAGACAGGAATGGCAACACTTTCATCTTGTTCTACATCCTTAGAGAGAGAAAGAGACGGGTGTATAGTAATCAGTTGCGAAAACGACAGACACAGAATGGATTAAAGCGATACAGAAAGCGTACTCAGAGATGTAGAAGCTCCGTGTATTCTGTGGTGTTGGTTCAACGTAAATGCAACTTAAACTCAGTATATTAAGAATCTAATTCCCTTGGCAAAATATGGATGTGGAAGCTAAATGCGCGTCCTGATTTTTAGAAATTCGAGAGTTGATAATGGAACGTAATGTTTAATGTTAGGGTTCAATATCGTTTGAAGAGTTCTCCTTAATGGCGTTACTTAAGGACGCAGTGGCGTATTTATTTTATGCGTTTTTATATTATTTTAAACACTTTTTAATCATGGGCCGACACTGGCGATCGTTAGCGCAAGCATTTTTCCAAATCGTTTATAATAATTGATCAATAAAATGTTAATTTTTATAATTATTGTCGTTATTCATCGCTCGCTTTGGATCGTAGGAAAAGTAAACTTCATAAAATGGTCATAAAATTAGACTTTTCTGTAGGATCTAGTGATTGAAATAAGTACAAACATATAATTGATTTAGTAACTGGCATTTTACAAATGCATAGTTACTATATTTACGGTAGGTAGGTACCTACTATACTACCAAAATTATTGTTGTTTAATGTAATTTAGGACGTTTTAAACTCAATTTTTGTTCCTCATAGACCGATATTTATTAATTTTGATAATAATATATATTGTACGTAGGTAATTTGATAAGGTCCCCGAGGAATCTACGTAATACTTCGTTTTATTTTTAGTTATAAAAAAATATCCTAATCTCAATTTTTTTATAATAAGTCATATTTTTTTATGCTTAAGTACATTATAAAAAAAATGTACTCTATAACTAGGTAGCACTTAAAATAAAATGAATTTGATCAATGATAATGACACGGTTGCCATAATTTTGTGTTTTTATATTAATTTGAACACTGAATATGAAAATGCTAATTTTATTGCCTTTATAGCGTTTTAATCGCAGGCACAATGCTAAAGGACTAAGTCTGCTGAACCAAAAGTAGTAAAACTTAAAGTTATCAGCACTTGTACAAAGAAAAATCTCAATGTCGTCGGTTTGCCGTCCCATTGGATTAAGAGGAGGAAATAAAGAGTGCACGTTTGTTTGGGTACACACTATGCACTACTATATATAGCTAGTCTTTATTGAGACTGGCTAACGTGACGGAACTTTGGTTAGGAGGACATCATCGAAGAAAAAAATATCATAGCAAAAAATGTATTTCAGTCTAATTGATTCAGTACCTAATTTTAAATTAAAGAAAATACACATATACCTATCTTTAAATATACAACCAAACTCTCGCATGTAGGTAATAAATAAATAAATAATTCTGGACAATCCACACAGCATCATCTTAACCCAGGCTAAGCAGAGCTTTGATCTATCCCCAAAGTAAGCAGAGCTTGTGTTATGGGTACTAGATGACTGATAAACTTAATACAATACATAACATAGATAGATATTTTTTATTATATATAGAAAATACCCAGAACACATTATTAATAAGAAATCAACATAACTTTTAAAAACCAAAGTTCAAAAAACATTTCTTGCGTAGCAGTTCGGTTGTCTGACAGTAATTGTTTAAACATGCAGTGTAGTTTATGCAAACCATACTTTAGTAGAAGCTGTACTTTAAGATTTTTCGTAAATTATTTTTTACAATTATGTAGGTATAATCAGAATCACGGTTCAAACAAGGTAATAAAAGAAATTACTATTCGGCGTGAATAAATCCTAATTTAATTATTAATTAGCTATTAAGTAGCTGGAAACACTTAACACGTTTTTATGAACATTTTGTTAATATGAATAGTGATCGTTATTGTTATAAATTTCATAGTAAGTTAGGTATTATGTTATAAAAATTATGATGCATAAAAAAAATATTATAATTTACAAACTTTTTGCGCAAGCCTCTGAGCGAGAAACACGAATTAGATAATTAAAACAATAATTAATGATAAACGAGTGCGACGGGCGAAGGTCCGCCTGCGACGCAGGAGATTGCGGGTTCGATTCCCGCCTCGGGACAAATTTTTGTACGATCTGCAGATATTGTTCAGGGTGTTCTGGGTACTTTCTATGCATAATAAAAATATATATATCTATGTAATATATCAGTTATCTAGTGCTCATAACACAAGCTCTGCTTAGCTTGGGGCTAGATGATGCTGTGTGGATTGTCCAGGATTATTTATTTATTTATTAAGATGCACAAAACATAATACAACCACAAAAAATACCAATGTTTCAATAATGTAGGTCTAAAACTAGATTGTAACACAACCTATGTGCATACTGAAATATTAATATTACAAGCAAAACATGTTGAGCAAAAATGGAAATCGTGAAAATATTTAACAACAAAAGTAAAGGAATAACGTTATTACGCTCACATTCGTGGTAATGTAGGTTGGTACACCTAATACCACAATAATGTAAGCACAGAATCAGGGACTTAATTGAATTGATTTTAGAGATATTATTTAATTATTTAAAAAGCTATCACGTTGCAAAACTTCTTATCTGCTATCTAAAGTACTCCCCAGGGGAGAGCGCGCTGTGCGCCCGCACAGTCAACATCAGCTCCAAAAAAAATTTATCTAAAAAAAGAAATTCGCGTTTAGACGTATCTTAATTTGTTTTTTCATTGGTTAGCCAGTAAACAAACAAATAAAACGTTTTTAGAAACCTACCAAAGACTAGTGACAACGTTGCGCGTTGTCTTGACAGAATATTATAAAAAAAAGCCATAAAACAGTGATTAAAAACTACTAAGACGTTTGTACCGAAACAATAACAAATAGTGCTAGTTTAGTGAGACTGTACTTTAGAATTTATAATATTATGGTATGGACTAGCGGCTCGCGGCTTCGCTCGCACTTTTCTGTGATAAAAGTAGCCTATATCCGTCACCGGCATACCATCTATCTCCACGCCAAAGAATAAGATCCGATCAGCCGTTTAAGCTGAAAGCGACAGTTACTTTTGAATTTATTATAGGTATTAGTATAAATATTTATTTTATTTATATACTTTATTGGAAAACCAACGGCTAACTTAATCAATTTACGTAATAGCAACAGAAAGCCAATTTAATATTTCCACGTGTAGTAACAATTTAACTAACAATTGTGAACTTATAATAAACAACAGTGAATGACAATGACATGGAATAAAAGAAATCTGCAACAAACAATGTAATAAAATTAATGTAAACCTAAGTACCCACGTCACTATTGAAGTAACTTCTGGTCAGTCGCTGTCTGGCCGAACTTACGCTCGTACAGAATAGATCTAGTATGTCTAAAACGGGGTGCCTGCAAAATTTTAATAAATCGCTTGTTCGCCATAAAATCGAATTTTGTCTATAGTTTGTGCCAACTATAGGTATAGAATTGGTTGGACTAAATCAGGTGATTTTGGATACCAGTCATCTAGTCCCCATAACACAAGCTCTGCTCAGCTTGGGGCTAGATGATGCTGTGTGGATTGTCCAGCATTAAACACACATACATACATACACAGTCATAATTTTGAAATTAAACTTCTTTAGTCGTTTAGTATAGATTGATACTTATGTTTTGCATTCGAAAGAATGTTAACGGCCCCATTACAATATTATAATTTGTTCCTACATCCTCGCATTCGAATTTGATTTTTATCTTATCTTTATGTGTGTAACGTTCATAATTAATTTTGTTTTATGTTTCTTCCAAAACTCGAAACAAAAATTGAAATTTTTTTTTTTTTAAATATTACTGCAACAATAATTATTACTATTGGGTAGAAACATTAGCTTGGAACGTACCACTGTTGAACAAAGGCTTCCCCCTGATTTCCTCACTAATAATCACTTACATAGGTTAAGTAACGTCATAAACTTGCTTCGTTTCTTCATTTCGTTATTCGCATGCGTTTTTTTTTCCAGGTCTAGAACTACATCTATGCGGACTTAACAATAAATTAGATATAAAAAAAAAAAAAAATCTATGCGGAATTTCAGCCCGATCCATTTAGTCGTCTTAGCGTGAAGAGGTGACGAATTTCCAAGCTTTCGCATTTATACTACTGTGATGGGTATTATCCATCTAGGTATCACAGAATAGTCCAGACTATCGACACGTAAATTGTGATCTGAAACTGACTCTTACTGGCGGTCGAACTTCTCTCTATTATGATAATCTCTTAGGTTTGCCGCAACACGGGTTGTTTCTTCAACAGCCAACTGGTCCACTGCTGTCCACAGGCCTCCTGATAAGTGCCTTATTGGCTTTTGTCTCAAGGGGGCTCATAATCCCTACGCTGGGCATGCGGGTTGGGGATCGCAGTTTAGCGGTAGAATTGTTCTGCAGGGGGCGCTGCTGCCCGTCCCCGGTGGATATCCCTTAGTCGCCTCTTACGACACCCGCGGGAAGAGTTGGGGTGGTGCAAATTCTAAACCGGCACCACACGGCACACGGGTTGTTTACAAAGATATAATATGAAAAAAATTGAGAGCTCCGTTAAAAATAATTTTAGAGTCATAAAGGGTACAAACCATGACATTCACGTTTATAAACAAAAAGATACACAATTTAAGATCAAAAACAATAAACGTAGGCGTATTAACAAATCGACGGACATAAAACGATATCAATATAAGATAAAGTCCTTTTTATAAAACCACGAAAACACGAATTAAGATCTCTTTTATAAAACGCATGTGACACTTCGCGTTTAACTTACACCTTATGGTAAAATATCTGATCCTAAGAAAACGTGAATCGACTTTATTTATACAAACACTGTATTTATACAAACAAGGTCCTAAATCGAAAAATTCAGGGCACACTTCACTTTAAAGGTCACATAAGTGAATTTAAAAACTGCATGTGTAAAAATAAAGTGGTAAAATGAAAATGAATAAAGTGCCGATACGACCTTCTGATGCTAAAGTGTGGGGAATCAGATTGTCACCTTTAAGATGATACAATAAAGGTTAATGTAAAGGTTTGTGCAGAAGATAATGAATATATATATACCATGAAATAACAATTTATAATAGGTACAAATATTTATACATTAATGATGTATTGTATATTTTTAAATGGCTGAGCGCAGCACTCTCTGCCGTCTATCTCAAAAACAGTTGTGCGCATGAAAAAACGTTAGGAATAAATTTCTCACAAATTTTATGTTCTACAATTTTCAGAACTCAACACCAATAAAGCTATTGAAACCTAGATAATTGTTAATAACCGATTTTTGTGACATTTGACCTTGAATAAATAAACCAACACCATAATATTATTTCACCTTTGAGATTATAACGCCAATATGAAGGCGTATAAGAGTTTCCAGCTGGTTATCTTGAAATTTTTTATTGTTTGTTTTTTTTTTGTATCACCGTTTTCAAACCAATCTAAGCTTTTGTTTACATTTCTACTCAATATACCTAATTATTTGTTGAGTGGATAGTGTTACGTGACACGTTATGTGACCTTTAAAGTGAAGTGTGCCCTGAATTTTTCGATTTAGGACCTTGTTTGTATAAATACAGTGTTTAAAGTCGATTCACGTTTTCTTAGGATCAGATATTTTTCAGCCAGTTCATATTTTCTCAGATTTTTGTGTTCTATTATTGTTATTGCTTGTTATGTGTTTTGTGTACCAAATAAAAAATAAATAAAAAAATAAATTCCAAGGTTGACCCTATTTTTTGGCTAAAATGACTATCAAATTAAATAATTATTTAAAATAATACAATTGACATATTTTAAACGTAGATCAATTAAGTTTCCACATCAACATACCTAATGTTCTGTACGGTTCATACGGTCCAGTCCGTGGTCCAGTACAAGTTCTGCTCCAGTAAATTTTACTTTAATGTACTTCAGCGGCTCGCTTCGCAACGGGAATAATTCGCATAAAAATTTGTATGGAATAAAATTCACTTCGTAACATCTCGTTTTGTAATAGGAACTATTCTTGCATTCATTCGGATTTCCTAACCTATTTTTATTTTCTATAGTTAATTATTCTGAATTTTAATGAAGAAACAATATCTAATTTACATAAAGAATAAAAATAACATCGTAATTGTGTTAATGCCCTTATACGAGAGACCGCGCTTTGGTTATTCCTTTAATGCGTACCGGACGACGTATGTAGTCATTTTTTCTCATAATTAAAATAATAAACGCTTTGTGACATACAAATTATGGAAACACCTTGATATTCAAGTTACTTATTATAAAAATGCGATATAATTTCAGAAAGCTTTGAAATGTATATACCTACCTTAAACGGTTTTATTTAGATTTTTTTGTTTCGAATCCCAACCACCGTCCCACTACTGGCCGTGCCGGTCGCGGCGTAAGATTCGACCTCTCGAACTTAGCTCGTGGATGTTGTAAGACTTAGGGAACTACCCAGGGGGAGGGCAAAAGCTGACTTCTGTGTATTTTGCTGATCACAACATTGGTTTCGGGATTATCTTCTTGGTAGATTTTACACTAATCTCCGCTATGCTTCTGTGGAAAGCGGCCCTCATTCATTATTAGTATTTCGTACCCGAAGGGTGAAAACGGACTATTCACTTGTTCAAGAGATACAGCTTTGTATCTCTTGAACCACAATAGGTAGCCACCTGAAACTTTCTATAAATAAGTAACATTTCAACTGTAATAACAACGTATGATAAAAATATAGTAAAACTGAAAATTTTAATGGTCTCCGAACAAATGAAAATTTGATGTTCTTTGAAAAAGTTGCCTGATTTTTACGATACGGAACCCTTCTTGTGCGAGTCGACTCGCACTTGGTGGTTTATTTGTATTTGTTTTTTCACAATGTCTTATTGTGAAAGGTTCATTAGACGTTCTACAGGTGGTAACTGATTGTTGAGTAACGAGAACGGGACCTGTTTTGATTTTTCGAATAGTATACCAACACTAACTCAGCCGAAAAACGAATTTTCTTTTAAAATCGAAAATTCGGTTCATCGTTTCGTTTTGGAGTTATTTTTTTTTGTGGTTTTTAAGTTTTCTGAGCTCTACAAAGAATAAAACTAACGGAAAATTAATTTTCCGCAAATCATACACTTTTTTCTATGAACCCATGATAAAAACAAGTTCGATTTAATTGCAATTTGGGTGCATTTAGGAATAATTGTAGATTTGTAGGATTTGTGTTATTTTCCCAAATACTACTCCAAAAATACCAATAGGTACTCTGAAAATGGTGTAGGTACGATTTGCAGCAAACTATTTTTCCGCTAGTATTACTCCTTGTAGAACGCAGGAAAAATCAAATCTCACAAAAAATTTAATGTCGCGCCAACACGAAACGATTAAGTTTGACCAAAACTTTCCTTAGAGAATTTTTGAAGGGTTCGTCTATTTTAAATTTATTTGGATGAAGTCAGAGTTATTTGTACCTGTTGTTTTGTATCGGAAAAGTGCGGTTTTCTTTAAAAAAAAACTATTGCACCGGAAATAAGTATATTTTGAAACTATATTTTAGGAAAGTAGAGATTCTCCAAAATCGCTCTACCCCCTTATTCGTTCACACCCTCCTCCCATAAATCGCGTTAACACTTGGAAATAAATTTGTCTGTCTGTCTGTTGGAACCAACA
Source organism: Eupithecia inturbata (assembly GCA_963662085.1). Classification (NCBI taxonomy): domain Eukaryota; kingdom Metazoa; phylum Arthropoda; class Insecta; order Lepidoptera; family Geometridae; genus Eupithecia; species Eupithecia inturbata. Next base: position 9,637,778 of record OY759198.1, read on the forward strand.
GACAGACAGACACATTTATTGACACATTCGTGGTTGAGTAATTGTTAACTAAATTACTATTTAATATAAATAAAAATAAACAAAAGGTGAATGAGTTTCTTGAACTTTGAAATTAGGTGTTTGAATAACATGTTTTAATTTGGGTTTTTTGGTTACCTGCGGTGCGGGTTCGGTTCCTGTTTGGGATAATGGTCTTTGGTTGCATGGAAGCGTCATAATTTTGAGTACATGATTTAGGTCAAGCCAGGGGGGTTCAATGGGCTCAAGTTTTTGCATTTCCTATTATTTGTGATAAAATATCTAGGAGTTAAAAACTTTCGGCACTGATATTTAGCACATTTTTATATAAAGTTACGGATGCACTGCGTCGGAATCTGAGCGTACGCAGCGTACGGGGCCTCGGTATTTAGGTACAATATGCCGATATGGTGCGCCTATCTACTGTCTGCTACTTTCGGATTCTGCATCTCTGACATCGGTATCGACAGATATGCCGTAGGTATACCTACCAGTGCACACTGTGTCATAGAAATGAAATAAGTACAAAGCAATAAATCCTTTCGCTCCGTACGCTCCGATAGGTACCGATCCATTGGACGCGTAACTTAACTCAAAATACATATCTCTCTAAACCCAACGAAGTAAATTGTCTAAACCAAACGCTAAAATGAATCAAGTACAAAATTAATTTTTACCATTCGTCCACACAAAATTCTTAATTCTTTATTGCATTAATAAAACAAATACATGTACAACTTAAAACTAGACAGGTTATGGCAAAGGCGAGCTTAAACCTAAAAGAGTTCTCTTCCGACACAAGACAAGTGTTTGTTCAAACAATTTCCTATAGCCTTTATATACGCTCTAAAAGGTTACCTAACTTTTTTTTTGATTCCTCATCAGCAAACATACATGCCTCCCCAAACGCGGACGATCTTACCTAAATGACCACGCTTGGCAGGCGGATTGGTGATCGCAATAGAGGTGTTAAAAATACACAGAGGAAGCTGCTGCCCTTCCTCTAGTAGATTATTGCTATTTGTTGTTATTCTGTTAATTGTCATTAATAAATAAATTCCTTTTTTCGGCTCTTATGACATCCACGGGCTGATTTGGAAATTAATTTTCTTGTTGACACACCACGAACTCTTAAACATGCCAATAAATAGTTTATTTTACTAACTCCATTATCTATCTAACCGACAATCGCTGGAGTAAACGTGTTCTTGAGTGGAAGCCGTGACTCGGCAAATGTAGTGTAGGACGTTCTCCAGCCAGGTAGGACGACGACCTGCGAAAGACTGCAGGCAGATGCTGGATGCGGCAAGCTGAAAAAAGGGCGCTATGGCGCTCATTAGGCCAATGTCCAACATAGGTTGATGATGATGACTAACTCTATGGTAATTTGATCAACTTTCGACCTCCCATTTCCTAAAAACACTGTTTAGGTTCTTTTACTTTATTTACGAGTATTTCTAATAGAAACTTCGAAACTGATACCTAATTATTTTCGAAAAAACATCAGAATGGCTTCTACCACAGACTGTAAAATGTATAACGGCTCTATTGGAGGTGTCTAAACTTTTTGAAGTACTCATTACTTCACATCAAATGTCTTGGGGAGTCGGGAAAGCTGGGGCTAGGTGGCGGACGCGACTTATGGTCGCGAGATAAGTTACTGATGCCTAGTGAAGAATGTTCGGGCAGTGGTGTCGTTTATAGTAAAATGCTATAGCTCAAACTTTGTTTCAGATGGTGGACGAGGAATTAAAATTCGTTAACATCTAATGAGTGAACTAAATAAATAGGTAATCTAGCGTAGGTAGGTATATTATAAATCCCATTTTAGGCTCTTAGTTTTCTTTTGTGAGAATCAACAACAAGTTTGGATAGAACCAGTTCGTTTAGTGATATTACAAAACTACGTTCTACCAATTTATTTCGCTCTACGCCATGTGTATGTCAGTTGAGTGTACAACTGATTTTTTTAAACACAGAACTTGCTGTTACAGGTGCGGTCGACTAAAAGTCGCGTACAAAACCCCCTAATTGTAGAAAAACTCAGGTGTCGTATCTCGTTACATTGTCTAATGATAATGACGATCGGAAAGATGTAGATAAGAACAACCACAGATAAGGTTTACATAGATATTGAAGTATCAATAAAAATTGTTGATTAAATAAAATGACTTTGTTTACTCTGGGAGATTTGTGACGGTTCGGCGAGGTGGGTCAGGTTTCTAAAAACGTTTAAGAAGTTGCTTTTTATTGGTTTTAGTTAGTTTATTGATAGGAATAAATAAGTACCTATCTTTAAAAATAGAAATATTTTATTTGTGTTACTTTTTTAAAAACATAGTTTTAATTTAAATAAGGGTCTTAAGTAATTTTTGATAAACTTTGAAATTTAAGTAAATATTTTATGTTGGTTTGACTTACCCGTTTTTCCTCTATTTCCTTTAGATGGTGGATGTATGTTTGTTACCTAGGTAAGACCTCTTAACGCAAAACCTACTGAACGGATCGAGCTCAAATTTTGCATAGATGTCAGACCCACTACTTAAGTACTAGACCTGGATTCATAAAATACCACTTCTTTTTATCCCGAAAATGCATGCGATCCCACGGCTGGTATTGAAAATAATTTTGTTTTATTCAGTTCATCTGACGTCAGTGTCTAGATCACTATCACTTCGCTTCCTCATCGTCGGCTCACCTTCGTGCACTGCTGCCGTGCCCCCACAAGGGGGGTTGTGCCATCATCACCACTTCGCTTCACACCATCCTAGATGTGTGACCAAGAACCATTACCACCACCCACTGTTCACGCCACTTGAACAGTGAACATACGATCCGTACAGACCGCATTCCGACGGCCTCGTCGTGTCGCTTCTAATCAAATAATCCATCACTTTAATGATATTGGAGGCTTTGTTTATACATTGAGGTAATACAAGGGAATGTCAGGTTCTCCCCATGAAGCCAAAGAAGGAATGGCAAGATATCTAGAAATAAACGAAATTGGTTGACTTCATTCAAAGCGTTTTCTCGAATAAAATCTATAAAAAGTGAAGTATTTTTGGGGTGAAAGAGTTAAAAACATATTATATACATACCCATCTATACACTAGTCAAACTCGATGTAGAATGTTTGTAAACAAACCGTCCATACGTATCCTAAAATTCACTCTATTGCCGCGTCTTTTTATAAGCAAATTACATTACTTGTTGATTTGAGATCCTTCCTTCAATAAATATTGCTTATATTATATCTGAAACTCGACATCAAGCAAGCAAGTTTTAGTTATTTGTATCGTGGTTTGTTTACCATCATTCTACATTGAGTTTGGCTGGTGTCTAGACTTAAATATACTTACTAGCGTCTTCCCTCGGCTTCGCACGCCTTTTCAAAGTAGGTAATAAAGATGGCTACGTCCTATTCTTTTTCCTATTAGTTATTCCTGATCCATAACTGCTTCTGTATTTATTTATTAATTCTTTATTACAATACATTACAGATATGTAGTATGTATCAGTCATCTAGTATGTAAACCATAACCTACCCATAACACAAGCTCTGCTTAGCTTGGGGCTAGATGACGCGTGTGGATTGTCCACCATTATTTATTTATGACCAGCTTCTCCCCGCGGCTTCGCACACACTTTACCGGGATAAAAAGTAGCCTATGTCCGTCCCTGGGATACCGTCTACCTCCCTGCCAAATTTCATTAAGATCCGTTCAGCCGTTTAGGCGTGAAAAGGTAACAGACCGACAGACCGAATTACTTTCGATTTTTAATATTAGTATGGATTAGTAAGGATATGGATAGTGTGACTATGCGAACATATGCACAAGTAAAGCCGTGAGCTAACGTTAGTTTTAAAATAAATACCATACCACACATTATCTCTGGCCATAACTAACATAACTAATAATCTCCCTAACTCAGACATAACTTAACTCTCTGTTAGTAACTTAACACCCTATACAATGAATGTTGCTTAATAAAGCTCATCTAAACGTACGATTCAATAATTTGTTTACTTAATTCCCACAATATCTTTGTAAAGGTTGCTGTCCATCAAACCAGTTGGTTTGGTACGGTACAGCTTCGTATAGTTCTGTCTCGCTCTATAAATTAATTTATTTATTCGTACTATACAGGGTACTTAGTCAAGTCAAACAGGTTCAACACATTGTCATTTCAAAACACAAAATAAAATTGTTAATATATCTATATATATAAAAGAAAGTCGTGTTAGTTACACTATTTATAACTCAAGAACGGCTGAACGGATCTCGGTGAAATTTGGCAGCGAGGTAGATGGTATCCCGGGGCCGGACATAGGCTACCTTTTATTCCGGAAAAAAACGTGCGAAGCCGCGGGCAGCAGCTCGTCTGTAATAAAATAACACAAGTTCCTGCATCAGTCAAGCTGACTCTGTTCAAGGCGTTTTGTCAAAACTTTTTCACGTGCAGCCTGTGGGTACGATATACGCAGAAGGCTTTTATACGTGCAGCCTGTGAGTACGATATACGCAGAAGGCTTTTATACGTGCAGCCTGTGGGTACGATATACGCAGAAGGCTTTTATACGTGCAGCCTGTGGGTACGATATACGCAGAAGGCTTTTTCACGTGCAGCCTGTGGGTACGATATACGCAGAAGGCTTTTATACGTGCAGCCTGTGGGTACGATATACGCAGAAGGCTTTTTCACGTGCAGCCTGTGGGTACGATATACGCAGAAGGCTTTTATACGTGCAGCCTGTGGGTACGATATACGCAGAAGGCTTTTATACGTGCAGCCTGTGGGTACGATATACGCAGAAGGCCTATAGTGCACTGCGGGTCCAGTATAATAACGGGTTCAGGATGCTGATGGGTCTGCCGCGGTTCTGTAGCGCATCAGGAATGTTTACAGATGCACATGTTGGCGACATGAACTCAACTGTTCGCAAAAGGATCGCGTCCCTGGTGCGCCGCACCTGCGCCAGCACCCACAGCTAACTTGCAATTGTAACAGATAGTTTTGATTTCAATTCTGGCATCATGAGTCACTGGGTTGTAAACCAACATCGGCCGCTCGCCCCACTAGGTATTCAATAAGTATTGACATTTTAAAATTTAAATTTGCTCGTATTAATATCCTCATGACATCATAATTGAAATAATGATTATTGTATTTTTGTAATTATTTTTTTTTTTTGTTTTTTTTTGTAATTTTACTAACCGTTCTAAATTTTAATTATGTGTTTCTAACAAAATGGATACATAAGTCTGAATAAATGAATTTTCAAATTCAATTTCGTAGCTGCAATAGCATTGTCACAATGTAAAACAAAATAAAATAAAATAAAAATGTCCAATTTCATTATGTCAATGTAGGTAAATTATTCAATCAAATTGAATGTAAACATATTTTTATCAGCAAAAGCTTCGTCCAATCGATAATAGCTTTTATCTATTAATCTGTTTTTGATAAATAGTAATTTATATGTTCGGATATCAATTTTATATCTCTTCCATTGTTTGAAACAAAAACTCACAGTGAATAATCGACGCGATTGTCCAAAAGGTACGTTACTAATTTTTATATAGCTCTAATTTTTTTAATTTAGTTGTGTTTGGATGCTTGTGTTCATAATGAACTTCATTGAGATTAAATTATCCTCATTTTATTTTCTATAATTCAAACTCAACCTCCATAAATTGTAATCCTATTCATTCACAAATGCGCAATTGAAAACTGACATTGGCAGAATTGTGTCAAAACATGATGCAGAACCAAACATAAAAGAAGAAGAAAAAGAACAACCGACGGATATTCTTTAGACCTCTAAACATTGGTCTTGCTCAATATTAAAGCTTTAGTGGTCAATGTCCCGCAATGTACAGGAATGTGGATAGCTCAATCTAACTCTTGTATGTTCAGGCGTTATAAAACATTCGTGTTATTCGTACATTCGAATCGATGGCCCGTGTTGTGGGATTCTTTGTTTTTTGTCTCGATTTTAGGGTTATGTAGGTGCACAGATATCTAAATAATACAACACTATTTCTGTGCGTAGGTGTAAGGTTATTCTTTGATATTGGGTCGTTTTGGGTCACCTTTGCTACCTTGTCGTTTTCTTGTCGTCAGTTTTTGTAAGGATTTCTTAAGTAGGTATGTAGGTAGTAAATAAAATGCTTTGTGTAACAAACATTATTTGGATTCTAGTACCGAGTGTAGAAAGTACGTATCTAGGTACCATTCTTTTTTAATAAGGTAACATGTTACATAACTTTGTATTTATATTACAATCTGGAAAACCTGGAGACTTTCTCTGAGTAGGTATATTTGATTGTCCATAAGTACTACTATTATAAATTCGACAGTAACTCTGTCTGTCTGTTACTATATTTGCCATATTATTATTTAAAAAGTGTAACGACATCAAGTGTAACATGTGTACCTACGGTGGAATAAATAAATACAAATACTTGTGTACCTACTATAATTATGTCCTGCGCACTTGGCTAGTCTTCGTTGAGACTGGCCGCATATTTTTTTTTATTTATTGTTTTAAATTGCACGTAATAATTTTACTTTTAATTATAAATTTTGATTTATTTACTAAAATCTAAAAAAATTCTTGTATAGTGACCAAAGATTCGAAGATCATCATTGTGTTAGTTTTGGCTTAGTCAAATTAGAGTTCTTTAAATTAAGCTTAAACCTACAGAACCCTGCCCCTAAAACCACTAAACCTTAACAATTGAATCCTCCGAAGGCCCCGCGCTATCAAGTTACAGATGGACGACGCGCCGCGCGCGTAAACTAACTTATCTGATGGTACGAGCACAAACAGAGTGAGTTATAGGGAAAATAGGGATTATTAGGACTTGAGGGCCTTAAAAAAGGGAAGATTTATTTTTCTGTAATATTTATAATTAATAGCTTAGATAGAGACACATTTATTAACAAAAACAACCCTGATACCCACAGCACAGAACATAAATATGAAACAGTGTATTTGGTAAGTATTGTTTCTTAGGATTATTTTAGTTTGTTAAAGTTTGTATTAGTTTTATATTTGTAATTAGCTCCTGCACCGTCATCCTTTGATCGTCGCTTTTAAGCTTTGGTTGCCTGAAAGAAATCACTATAAGCGATAATGCCGCCAATTCTGTAAAATTTTACCAAACTGTTTTATATATAAGTTATCTGAATAAAGCATTGTCTATCTATCTATCTAGTACAATATTAAATTGCTTATATGAAAAAATATCGATTTAGTAGATGTGTATGTGAGACTGCAACTGTTACGGTTATAAGAAAACTCACAACAACACAAAATTATAAATACAAAAAAATGATGCTAGACAATTCCCAACGGATCATCTAGCCTTAAACTAAGCAAACTACATAACTGTTAAAGGTACGAGGTATAAAAAATATTTAAATAGAAAATACCCACAACACCCGGAACATAATATCTGCAGCGCGTGCAAAATTTTGTCCCGAGGCGGTAATCGAATCCGCAACGTCCTGCTTCGCTGGTGGACCATCGTCCTGGCCGTCAAACTGTTCTTCATGAGGCCCGGAATCTACCGACACATACATTTTGGGGCACCTTGTAACCAAAGCTCGACTTCACCAGTACCTCACAAATAAAGTGTAGATAAATCGTCAAATTTGCTGACGTTTAACTTGTTTAACGAGAATTGTTCACGTATAATTCGTTTGGTAAAATCGGCCCTAAACAAACCGTAGACTTAGAATTTGACGCGTCCATGTCTCAATCCGCCATCTATAAAACCATAGACAATTTACTACAACACAGATGAAGCGATAGATCCATCGTTCTTAGAATCCGATGATCAGCCACTGATTAGAGCCCTATCGATACGGCTGACCGTCCAAGCTATGTGCTATGTGCTACGTGCTACCTATGTGCTACGTTCGGAAGATTAACTTAGCTCTGGTGGCAAAAGAAGCTTTAAATATCATAATTTTTCATTATGAATGTGAGCATCTGCGAACCTGGAAGAACACAAACATTTCCTTTAATGAACTGAATCCACCCTGAAGATGACCCCTTCGTGGTGAATGCGGAGTAGCATCTAATTTTTTTTTTCTTAATTTTCTTTTTTGATCATCCTCTGCCGTTTTTACTACATAGTCCAAAAGATACCGACCCCCATTTATTGCTAACTAACTGCGTCCCGCGGCTTCGCCCGCGTGGAAAATTTTTGCACACTCCCCAGGAATATTTTTGTAAAAATAAAAAATACGTGTATCGTTATTTACTTTATTTATACCGAGTTTTCAGTGAATCGAACCAAGAAATAATAATTTTCCATAGAAACTTTACCACCCTTTTTAACCCCTTCAGAGGTTAATTTTTGAAAATTAGATTAGCCTATGTGTTATACTAGAAATTAAACTAACATGTCAGATTTCATCTAAATAGGATAAGTAGTTACGTTGATACGTGGTAACAAACATTCACACGAACTTTCACATTTATAATTTTAAGTATGATATTTCATCTTATTAGCTCAGTCGTTGAGATAGGTGGGTTTTCCCCGCTCTCTTAATTACCATTACTTTGATTCGTCACATATCCAGACCTCCAGTCGAAAAATAAAGGAGATCGCGCCAGCTTTTAAAAAAATATCTTTTCAACTCTACAAAGGTAGTTATATAATACTGGGATCGATTAGGGCCCTCTCGATTCAGACCGCTTTTAAAAATCTCTTCATCAGGCTTAAATATTTTAGGTTCATTTATTATTCACTTGTTTCTTAAATTCATTTGACTTACGAACACCTTTTTGCAGAACTGGTCGTTAAGGGTACATGACCGACTCGATAGGCTGTTAGTAGGGGGTCAGAGGGGAGGGGTGCCAGGGGACAGCAGGGTTCCGACCCCCGCTGCTCCGGTAATTCACGCTCACACCTCCGTGATTCTGGAAATGCTATTGAGGAATTAATTGTCTTGATACTTTTGACATACAACTGGAATTCTCGTTAGGTACGTTTCATAACTAAACGCACAAGGTGCGAATGCACCTTGCAAGCACGTTCAGAATTCAACTGGTAGAGTATCCCTAAAAACTGAAAAATAGTAATAATTTATGTTAAACATTATCTTGTCTCTTCTTCATTGAAATGGAAAGTACCTAAGTGCCGGTTTTCACATTAGCATGTTTCGGAAGGTGATGTCAAAATATGTCAAAACTTTCTAGGAAAATTTCTTTTAAATAACTCTTTGTACACAATTAACCATCTGATTCTCATAAGATACATTACTGTGTGGATCAACAACCCACAAAAAGCTTATTTAATTAATTTCCGAAATAATTGAGGCGATTTGCCACAATTATTTCGGAAATTAATTAAATGCGCGACGCAATTGAATCTTGTCGCAATTATGTGTCGTCCAATCTCCCAAGTATCAAGACAAGTGAGACAGCACCGACCCCGTAATATATTGATGATGGTGTAACACTCTATTGTGATCTTTTGTTAGATTATGATGACTTAGATAAGTTCTACGAGTTCATATAAATGACTTGTAGAGAAGTGTGGAGGCCGCTTTAATGTTGTGGGATTTTTAGAAATGTGTGTACTTTCAATGGCAAACTATAAGTAGTTATGTACTAAAGTTATTATAATTATAAGTTAGAGACCCTAGCTCTTGTCGGTGTAAAGATGCAATTTCCTCAACTTTTCTCTTTTCAATGCAATGTCTTTTACTTCTTTGTATGATATAACAGTGACTTACTCATATGTTAGAAGATTTAAAAACCAAATTAATAAAACAAAATCAGTATCCAAGAATAAAAAAAAAATCTTAATTGTCTTTGTCCTGTTTTGAGTAAAACTCAAATGTAAACAATTTAACAGACAACAACTAAAATCTACAAGGTGACACGAAATGGGTGTACAAAGCTAAAGGGGGTGATTCTAGATCCGAAAGTAAAATGTAAAAAAATTGAGACTAAAAAATAATAAGCCGTATCCACACTAAGCGACATTCAGAAAAAACTTAACAGGTGCACTGCTGAGCGTCTTAGTTTGTTTAACATGATAATTGGACAAAACTTGTGGCTATTTAAGCTGTATAAGTATGTGCCATGGCGATCGCGGCGTAAGAATCGACCCTTCCAAGCCCCGTGGATGTCGTAAGAGCCAACTAAGGAATCCTAACCTTTTCAAAAATACAAAAGTTTATTTTTAAAGCTTAAAATATTGATGTTTTGTATTACCTCGTTTTTTTTTTGTGTTTATTTGAAATAATCATTTAGCTATAATATGACTTCCCTTTTTATTGCATTTTCCATAATAACATAAATGCTATTCTTTATTTGAGTAATATTGTTAACACAGAACTGCTCTTAATGATTCATAATGTGTACACATACTTAGGGATACCATCTAGATCATAATATAGTGGCTTTCTATATTTTTTTTACTTTTTGATTGTGTTCTGTTTTGTGTGCCAAATAAATAAATAATATTAGCGCCAATGCGTTAGTGTCATCATTAGTGGTGTATAGGTTTAGAAGGATACCATTGAATTTAAAGTCACCCTGTATATTAACAATGGCTTACATAGGTTTTAGAGTGGTGTTATGTCATGTAGGGTGAGTTTAGGTGGATATAATGATTAACTATGACACCGCTCTACACTGGGCCAGTTTCGCCCCGAATTTCAGGAAATTGTTTCAGGAACAGGATTTTGTGTGTGTTTAAATTTGAAGAAGCGGCCAGCTATAGTAAACTTTGGGGCGGGGGTTCGTTGTTCACTTTTGTACGGACATCACTTTAGATCTCTGTTTTGTTCCAAAGCAACCGAGTATTAACCTACCAGAGGAAAGGCAGCTGCTTCCTTCTGTGTATTTTTAACACCTCCACTGTGATCAGCAATCCGCCTGTCAAGCGTGGTGATTCTCTCAAAACCAAGAGCAAGTTGGGCAAGCTCAGCAGTGGACGTATGGCATATTTTAGAATTTTCTTCTCTGCCCGCGTCGAGTCGGTCGATTTGTCAGAATTCGTTTGACTCTATTCGATTTCTTCTAACCTCTTTACTAAACTAATTTATAGACCTTGCTTTGATTTAAATAAATACGTCTAATAATGTCGTTTTAATTTAAATAAAGCATGTTCACGTCAGATATAAAATATTCAAAAACGTGTGAAAGTGATGATTCAATTACAATAATAAATAGCGAAACTTTTAAAACATCAATATTTATATAACAGACTTTATTTTCTGAGACATAAAGGTCATTTACAGTATCAAGAGAACAAAATCAATATATTTTCTATAGACCTTATTGATCAAAATATAAAGGTCATTATTTGAGGTGTTTAGGGAAGGCGATCAATATATCACAAGCGTGGGCGATTGATTCACTTTGCTCACAAAGTTATTTGTTACATCGATTTAAGAAGATTTGGATATGGATTATAATTAAAAAAGCTAAAATATTATATATAATAATATCGTATTATTATATAATACTAGCTGCAGCCCGCGGCTTCGCAAGCTTTTTTCCGGAATAAAAGGTCGCCTATGTCCGGCCCCGGGATACCATCTACCTCGCTGCCAAATTTCACCGAGATCCGTTCAGCCGTTCTTGAGTTATAAATAGAACTAACACGACTTTCTTTTATATATATAGATATTATAACCTTCGCATTATAATAAGAGCCCTAACTTGACACCGCCGCCTTTTCAAGCACATTTTCAAATTGGGGCTATTTCGATATATGGACAAAAGAAAGAAACCGTATAAATGAAGAACATGCCAGGGCAGAAATCCAAACATTATTCAATATTAAAATACACCGCAAATAATTATTAAAGTTAGCTAGTTCGAGACCAGCTATTTTGAAGTCAATAAGTTCAAATGATAAATATAAGTTTGAAATAAAATAAAAAGTCTTGAATAATCGCTGTATTTTTTTCTCCCGGATTAAGATTAATATGAGGTGGCAACTCTAGCTTTGCGGCACACAATCCTGCAGGTTCTGTGTCTGGTTTGTTAAGAGAGGTCAGGAACTGATGCAAAAATGTATCATTCACCTGGGCAAGCAACTGCATAGCCCAGACGAGCTAAGAGACATCACCCCGAAGAAAACCTACAGTTCCTAGCAGCTGCAAGGGTTTGTAAGGAACTATGAACGCCGCAGCTTCAGGGGTAACACAACAAGTGGCGATCACGATAGCCCCATCATGGCCGCAGTGACACGAAAGCCAGATCCAACAAAAAATAAGCAAATAATATTTATTTTATTTTTATTTTTATTAATTAAACAAAATCCACAGCTCTCTCCAATAAAAGTAACTAAACCTAAAAATATAACTTACAGCCAATAACAGGATTTACATTTTATAAACTATGAAAAATTAAAGACGACAGTCACCAATATTGTCAGTGTGACATTAAAGACAAACATATGGTTTTGGTTGGCAGGTAGAAAATGCCTCGGCATTAAGCCCACCCTTTGTACCTTAGTGCAATAAAGTGTTAAACTAAATAGTTATTAAAGAAAATACAAACTTAACAAACTACTACCAATATAATAATAAAAGTAATAATATTAATTAAAAGACTTTTTTTTGTAAACATAATGGTCTATGAACAGTTTCTTACTTCGATTTCCAATAGTTAATATTAATTTATAATATATAATTATATATTATATATATATTGTATATACTTAGTATATATTTACATTTATATAATAGTATTTGTTTATGTATGTTCTATCTATAATACGCCACCACCTGTACACTAGTTACATGTTCATCCAAAGGCTGCCTGGAAGAAATCACTCTTAGAGATAAGGCCGCCCATTGTGCAACTTTTTCTGATCAGTTTTTCTCTATCTTGGTGTGCAATAAAGAGTATTGGTATTGTTTTGTCTCTACTACATGTTCCGTTGGTGCATGACGACATAAACTCATGAACTGATCATGAATTGAATGCTTTGACATTAGTACCTTTTAATTTTTCAAAGACAATGATATCCTAACATTAACTGGGATATTCATTTTAGAGATTTGCTTATTCGTAAAAAATAACTCAACATTCTTCAACATAAAATCTATTAGATCTGATAGCTTGCGAAATAAATATAAGTTTAACCTACATATGTATACCTCAAATCAACAATTCAATGTTCCACAAAAGCACATATGTAACAGCTATCAAAGTCTTCAATAATTTACCAGTAGAACTAAAACAACTTGATGGAAACATGTTTAAACTTAAGTTAAGGAAGTGGCTTGTTAATAACGTTCATTACAATTTGAGAGAATTTTTTGACATTAGATGATTATCTACCTAGACTAAGGTTGTATGTCCGAATAGGATAAAATTGTTGATACTTACTATAATTTAAGACCTTCATGTAACTATGATTAACACAATTTTACAATAAAATTATTCTTATTCTTATTCTTATTCTTAATTTATTGATTATTCATTTAGTCTGACCAATTATTTTTATTTAATTTTTAGAAGTGTCATGTCTGTCTTTAATTTTCTTCTCTTTGAACAATCCCTATGTGTGTCCTATGTCAAAAGTCAGTGTGTGATTGTTGTAATATAAATTATACATAATAAATAACTAGTGTAATAACATCAAATGTAAAATGTTTGTGCACCTACATACCTACGGTGGAATAAAATAAAATAAATACAAATTAAATGAATGAATTGAATTATTTCTAAATAAGCATACAATTCAAGCATACATTTAATACATTAAGTAGGTATTTAAATGAATAGTTTATTTTTCTTACATCAATGTTGTCACCTGATATTTTAGACGTGGCATTTATGTCGCTGATCGGGTTTAGAGCATCATAAACTAAGGAGTTACTCAGAATTGGCTAGCTAAAGGCATGCTTATAGTACCAACCTTCAAAAGGAGTTATTCCCAGCGTCTCCCGTGAGAAGCACCTTTTCCCAAAGTCTCACGAAACGTATCCTAACGTCTCACGAGATTCAGAGCATCATTTATCCTGTAAATCATTACAGGATTATTTACTGGACTGAAAAGGAAATTAAAAGTTTCTGTTTAGTTTTCGTGCAAAACCTTCTCATAAAGGAAATCAAATAATACCCCAAAATAATTTTCTATTTCGACGGGACTTGAACCCGCATCTCACCTTTTATGTCACCTACATAAGATAGCGCTTGCACAAAAACGAATCACAAACTTCGATTTTTGTTTTTACGAGTAGGAGCCCTGAGCTCTGCTGATCTGGCGCAGCGCATCAGCATTGCCATAATCAACCAAAATATAAATTAACAATGACACAGAAACAATCGTACTACATTACAATAAATATTCAATAATCTACCAGAGGATCTAAAGGACCATCTGGAAACTTATTCAACACACAACTAAACAAATGGCTCTTTAACAAATGCTATTATTCTATGAATCAATATTTTAATTACATGGACTTAGAACACTTAGAATATATTCATTGATTTGTAATATTTTTTTTTGTATTTTTGTTACCTATTCATTTATTTTTTATTTGTAATTTAGAAATAGAAATTGTAATATTGAGTAATGGAAAAATTAATATTTGCATGCCTATATTAGGTAGAATATAACTGGATCTATATAGTTTTAAGACCTACATTGTTACATATATTCTGGCAAATAAACATCTATAATCTATAATCTTTAATCATACAGCGGGGCAATGCAGCCAGCGTTTTAGGGACGCTTCAGTTAACGAATTTATTTACTCAAATGAAAAATGTTCACTTAAATGAGTACATACAATAATCTTACGTACTATCTTAATTAATTAATACTAAATTACATCAGTTTGATAATAATTGTAGTAGCAAGTTTTACAATAATGGTTGGTACCGTTACAATAACTTATAAGATCTTGTCAGAAATTTATTGTATTAATCTTTTTTTAAATACTGCACTGTGTGTGTGTTGATAAACGCCCATAAAGGCTTCCGATTGGTATTGATATGGATAAGTTGAGCTACCTGTATATTGCTTGCAACAGTCTAATTTGTTCCTATTCTTTTAATTGTAATTTTTTTTATTAATATTAATACCGAAATTCGAGTGAGAACACAGCCTTATATTATTTAGTAACAGAATACCTGCCGATGAAGTCACAAAATGATCGTTAATGGGATAATTTAACAATATTTATTGATTTTTACACAAATAAGGTACCATTTCGCATCCATTTAATGATCACTGAAATCAATACCTTTTGATAGTATTTTATGGCTTACTTTGTTTATTCAGACAGTTCATATTCTCTTACTTTCAATATTATTATAGATAAGATACATTTAACACGTTTACTGCTAAGCTGGAAGGAAAAAATACGCCTTAAGTTTGTCGCACACCTGGAAAGCACCGCTGCTGCACAGCACATAAATGTACATTCAAATATGTGCTTTAACTTGTAACCTCCTCCTCAGCCTATAATGACCCACTGCTGGACCCAAACCTCCCCTGATAAACGCCTTGTTGGCTTTTATCTCACGGGGGGTAATGCCAATAATCCCCACACTGGGCATACGGGTTGGGGATCGCAGGTCGGTGGTAGAATTGTTCTGCAGGGGGCGCTGCTGCACACCCCCTGTAGATATCCCTTAGTCGCCTCTTACGACACCCGTAGGAAGGGTTGGGGTGGTGGAAATTTTAATCCGGCACCACATAGCAGAGTAACTCATAACATTTAGATGAAGAAGGCATCAGATGAGAGACAGCTTGCGGACCACACGTTACAAGCTTGTAGGAAGCCATTTTTCCACTGTAAGATGTATCTAAAGATAACGAGTTTAATTGAATATCCGTTTTTAGCTGTGTGGTAGCGGTATTGTATTAAGGAGCGCGGAGATAGTAAAATCTGGGACATTGATGTTGATGTTATATGCATGTGTTACTTTGTGAATCAAAATTATATAGTCAGAGCCCAGAACAATTTTCTTAATTAGAAGAAAACAGTACAAATTCTTTAAAAAAATAGAGCAAAAATTGATCTCAAAGATATGCTGGAGATCGGCTTAGTACTCTAATTTTTGACATTCATGACGTTCAAAGCCAATAAGGCAGACTAGCTCGATAGTCTGACAAGTTAGTTACACCGGACCGGACATAATATAGCAAAATAGAGAGGCGAGCACGTCTATCCCAGCTGGCCAATAAAGCTGTGTTCATGAGCTTATCACTCGAAGGGTACTAACCAGCGTTACGTGTCGTAATGTACTATTCGCAGCGAGCATGATACGTTACGTTACGCCATGTGCTAAAATCTGTTTCGTTGCACGTTGCGAGCGCCTCCTTTCCCCGTACTGACTGCACGAACGCTCGCTGTGTAACAGGTTAGGTATATTACGCCCCGTAGTCAGTCCCCGGCTGCTCAGTTACTTTTGTTTCTTTATTCGTAATCAAAATTCAGTGTTTGTGCGCGGATAATTCGTGATACCCTTCACAAAAACCTTCATCAGGATTGACCTGCTGACATTGACTACATAGATAGATACCACACAAATACAAAAAACATTAGAAATGGAAATGCTGAGGAAGTACACAGCTGCGGTTGGCGCTTTGAGCGATCTCTTCTAGGCAACCTTGGGATGGACTGGACATGTAAGAACATTATAGACAGTGGTGGGTTGACTAGTACGGTCAGTAAGTACAACAAAATCATACAAAATTTTGGTATTTTACATAAACTTGTAAGAAAAAAATATTTTTTATTTGTAAGAAAAGAACCGTAACAAACCTGACAAACTGTCAACCTAACCATCCGTTTAATATAATTAATGACGTTAACCGTCTGTTAATGAACGTTTAAGAGGCCATAATGGGCCCAAAGAGTTACATAATATTAAAATTTAGTGTTATCTCACGATAAAATGCTAAAGAGTTTACTATTTATGTCTAACCTACCATGTTTTAGAAAGCTAAAATAAATAATGGTGAACTCATTTTACGGCAGACGGACATACCCGAGAGTGAGTTGAGGTTGAGACCTGTGTTTGCGCACACACTTGTGCACTTTACATGTGGCCTTCATTCGGCTAGGAGGACATTACATCCATACTAATATTATAAATTCGAAAGTTACTCTGTCTGTCTGTCGAAAGTTACTCTGTGAGCATCGTCGTCGCCCTTAACTAAAGTAAAATTAAGTTGCAGATAAATTCAGATGTACCTACTTGTGAGTTTATAACTCATACTATTGTCGCCGCTCATTGGCTCATTTAATTAATGAATAAAAACAAAAGAAAATGAACCAATGAGCGGCGGAACTAATATGAGTGAACTAATATGAGGCTGGAAGAGATCGCTAAAAGCGATAAGGCCGCCCTTTGTACATTCTTGTTTCTCAGCATTTTCTTCTGTATTATACATTTTTTGTGTTTGTGTGGTACGTTATCTAAGATTTATACACTCATGAATACATTTGAATTGACTATTATTGTAGCTTGTGTAAAGTGTCCTTAACACAATTTGACAAAATGACTAAAATAATGGTTTTTTTTAACAACTTTATTAACAAAGAAAATTACAATTCAATAATAAACAAATTAGAACTAGTATTTGCAATTGAAACAATAAAGCTAACTGCAGACTGTTGCAAAAAATCTACAGGTAGCTCAACTGATCCATACCAATACCAGTCGGAAGCGTCCCCAAGACGCAGGCTGCATTGCCCCGCTGTATGGCAATGCTGACGCGCTGCGCCAGATACCCGCCAGCTCTCGGGTCACGCGTCGCGTCGACCAGACGCTCAGATAACTTTTTATTATCAAGGTATTAATTCTTTGTTTTTCATATTTTATAGGTGGGCACGCGCCACGCACAGAATGGAGGCCACGAGGTCTCGTGGTCGCTCTCCAACCAGATGGTCGGACCTCATCAACTCTCTGAACCAGTCCACGATGACCGACTGCTCCCACAACGCAATCAACAGGGAACTATGGCGGCGCATTGCGCGAGCAGCCGTTCATCAGGACCCTCTCGTAACCACGACCACTTCCAAGAGTGACCGACTAAAAAGAGACCTAATCAAAAGACGCAATCTCACGTGATGGTAAGTGAGGATCTGGCTGACGATGTACACGAAGGTCTAGAAGATACCTAGTCACTCTTGTCTTCAAAAGACCCAGTTTGTAATTGACCGGAATAATGATGCAGATAGTAAAAGACCAATGGCCCAGGTTCTCTTATAACTAAAACACAATTATAGTGTGTAATATAAACCTTATAAAATAGACATCACAAAGAGAAAATAACCAAGTTGATTCCCATTCAGAAAATATACATAAGAGAATTATTGTTTTTATTAGGCAATTTCTTAGTAAGTTTACGATCAATTGAGTATTTTTAGTATTTTAGACGCAGTATGGGGCCTGGAGAACGACTACCGTCTGGGCTGGCACAGTGTGTCTGATAAACAGAAGATAAACTATAAAATAAATAAATAGTGCTGGACAATTCACACAGCATCTTCTAGCCCCAAACTAAGCAGAGCTTGTGTTGTGGGTATTAAATCTATGGCACGGCAATGATATTGTAGATAAAACAAGAGAAAGATATAATATTAGGTCCTTACATATGAAATTGGCGTTTTGTATGGGAGGAACAAAAAGTCGAATATTTTTTAATATAATATATTTAATTAATCAAAGTATGAACCATTATTTTCTATGCACTTTTGCCATCTTATAGGTAGTTCATTGATCCCTTTACTAAAAAAACCAGTCGGACGGGAATCAATAAAATCTTTGAAGGCGATTTGGACTGCCCCATCGGAGTTGAATTTTTTCCCTTGCAAGAAGTTATCCAAATTTCGAAAAAAATGGTAATCTGTTGGAGCAAGGTCCGGGGAGTACGGAGGATGTCTTAGACTTTCCAATTGAAGCTCTTCTAATTTAGTAGCCGTCTGTTGCGCAGTGTGTGGTCTAGCGTTGTCGTGAAGCAGCAGTGGCGTGGAGCGATTGACCAGCCTAGGTTGTTTAGCCGCTAGCTTTTCCATCATGGTTTGCAATTGCTGACAATAGACATCAGCCGTAATAGTCTGGCCAGATTTGAGAAAACTGTAATGAACAATACCGGCACTAGTCCACCAAACGCTTACAAGTAACTTTTTTGGGGTTAATTTTCGCTTGGGGCAGGATTTGGCTGGCTGGCCAGGATCCAACCATTGCGCTGAGCGCTTCCGATTATCGTAAAGAACCCATTTTTCATCACCGGTAATGATTCGGTTTAAAATACCTTCATTATTGTGCCGGTTTAGTAATGTAACGCAGCAGTCGACGCGCGTTTGCCGGTTGGCTTCAGTCAATTCGTGAGGTACCCACCTTTCAAGCTTTTTAATCTTCCCAATTTGCTTCAAGTGAATTAAAACAGTTTTATCACTAACATCGCAGCCTGCAGCTAACTCGGACGTGGTTTGCGATGGATCCGCTTCCACAATAGCCTTCAACTCTTCATTATCAACTTGAGTCTCAGGCCGTCCACGGGGCTTGTTCTGCAGGTCAAAATTTCCAGAACGAAAACGTTGGAACCAAAAACGAACTGTGTTTTCTTTTGCAACACGACCGCCATACACATCATTCACCCTTCGAGTTGTTTCCGCAGCACTAGTGCCACGGCGGAACTCGTACTCGTAAATAATGCGATATTTTAAGTTTTCCATTTTGTAAAATGAGTGACGCAAACAGAAAAAAACAGAAGAAAAAAAACAAATGAATGACGATCATCGAAGCACAAATACATGAGTCTATAGCTGTACAAATTTGAATTTGGAATTCCTTACCAAAGAGGAGAAATTTGTGATTAAAGTGGCCAGTACGAAAAACGCCAATTTCATATGTAAGGACCTAATATTATATTGGATACTATAGAATAACAGAAACAGAATAATAACAGAATAAAACAATTACAACTCGTATTTGCACTTATATAATTTTTTTTTAAATCTGAGCCATCATCAGAAGACAGTGTGCCCAGAATGCTGGCAGCATTGCCTTTGCCATGTTGAATGGCAATGCTAATTCGTTGACTGAAATAGAAGCCTTTTATAAATGGCGTGTGCCCCAGGAGATACAATAAGATATAAGTTTATATGGTGTCAATTCAGATGCCACCAAAACAAAACGAACTTATTAGACAGCAAAATAAATTATGCCAAATATGAGAACGATCGAAATAAAAAGGATCATCATTTTTAGTGCTTTCAAATTAGTTTATTTAGTTTTGGCGACATCTGGATTGACAATATCCCTTATGTATGTGCTTACGTTCTGTTGGTAACGCATACTGTGGTTCAATTCTAACTTCTTTATACGGTCTATAAAACAACGGAGGTGTATATTTTTATTATTTTAGTATTCTCAGTAGCAATGGAATTAATACACTATCTTATGAATTATCGAATGAGAATTAAAGTGTCCCATACAAAGTTCCATACACTTTTTTTATGGTTAATAATTTGGTTGTTGAAATGATTTTGAATAAAAACTTTTTTGATTTACCTCTTAATTTGTGTATCCTTTTCAAGATTCCGTAAAAAAAACCGGGGTTAACCCTGAACCCGGCGTCGTCATGGGGGCTGAGTCAACACAAGATTTTAAACAAACTCAAAATATTGAAAACTAGCTTTAGCCCGCAGCTTCGCACACGAGCTTGTTAGAACAAAAAGAAGTTTATATTGCCTTTTACAAATCTCCTAGTCAAATTAGGTTGATATTTTTGCAGTCGTTTTCCTAGCTGGACAGACGTAAAGTTAGTTACTTTTTATCATGAAAATTGCCATTTTAAAATTGCCGTCCATCAAACTTAATTTGGATAAAAATACGATTCGCAACCAAATATTTTTATTGAATCAACATTCTTTTGTGTCTCATCCAAACCCTAATGTCATACAGTACATTGTACAATTTATTGCATTGTCCAATTTTATGTTCGTCATTCATTGGCCGATTTGTTAAATTCACAGAAGGTATTCTGTGCCTATTGTACAAAAATAACCAATAAAGACCGCATTTATATCCTGTGTACGATGCTTTTAGTGTTTTAAATATGTAGTTCAATTACCTAAATGAACACGGAATACTAGGAACTTTATGAAGGCAGTATATGTGTGCAGGTACCTCTACCTTCGAGTATGTTATTCGTATATTTGACAATAATTCGCGGGAATCATTAAATGGGTAACAATAACAATAAACTTTACTTTTCATAATTTTAAAATGAAAAGGTTTTTTGAAAAAAATGTGTTGTGTACGTAAGTATTTCCCCTTGTAATATGTATTCTCAAAATCCTTACTAATATTATAAATCCGAAAATAACTCTGTCTGTCTGTTACCTTTTCACGTCTGCAACGCTGAACGGATCTTAATGAAATTCAGGGTATCCCAGGAACGGACATAGTAAACTTTTTATCCCGGTAAAGTGCGTCCGAAGCTGCGGGCAGAAGCTATGTTATAATATTTTATGTCTGTTTCATTCGTTTATTTCTATGCATGGGTGAGTGTTCGGTGCTTTTAGAGGAAAAAAATATCGCTTGTGGTGGGCAAACGAAATCATTCAAAAATCCTCTCGTTGCCTGCCAAAAAACACCCTCTATTTGATTATATAACCATTTTCATGTTTCATGCATTTTACGAAACTGTTTTACGAATCGATAAATAAATTGATCAGAAATTTGGGGAGACCGTTGCCGTGAGACGTAATGTTAATTGCCTAATTTAAATAAAGCCACCTGAATCAACAGTAAATATTCCTTATAAAAAAACAGAAATACCACAAAATGTTTAACCAGCACTGAATAACGAAATCATTTTAATAAAAATCCTAGAAAAGTAATAAAACAAAACGCCATGTGTGGTAACAATAATAGATTCAAATGTTTCATCGAATGGCCGAACCTGTGCACTACCAGGCTAGCTACCGTTAGTTAAGTGCATGCAGTGCACGTCCCAGTTTAGTGGGCAGCGACCATGGGTGTGGATGGCATAATAACCTATTCTTAGGATTGAGAGAATCAGGATAGAGGCATAGACGAGTAAATACTCTTGCACACTAATACTTACCTGATAGGTACTCCTTTTATTTATTTTAAATCAACATATGTAGGTACCTACTAGGATTTGACTGAAATTTTGATGTTCTTCTTTAGTTCTAGATGTGTAAAAACAATAAACTAACGCATGCGAAGCGTCGTCGTTTTGTAGAATCTACATAGTTCTAAATCTAGACGATTCGCGGTGGCCATTTTGTTTTTTGATGCTCATTGAGCTAATGACCAATCAAACAAGTTATTTTCACTAAGTAGGTGACATTAAGCGATTGGTACCTACCTCTGTTAAGTTTGAAGCTATACTACCTATAATAAAATCTGTGGTTTGAAGTTAATTAATGAAATATTTTAAACCTAGAATCTTTCGAAGAAGCTGTTTTTTGATCTATTACATTGAGTTTTTTAGGATAAGTTTCATAGTACATTATGTAATGTACTTAGGTATATATTTTGGGTAGATATATAGATAATTATATTATAACATTTATAACTTTATTCATCAATTTTAGGTCTTAAACCTAGAGATTCGTGTCGTAATCTCTTTGCTGATTTAGGTATTTTAACTTTCACCGGAGAATTTGCGCTGCAATGCCTTATTTATGTAAAAAAAAATAGGGAAAGTATGCCGACCCTGGCGGAAACACATAGTTATAATACGCGCCATGGTGGCAACATTCAGCATCTGGCCTGTAGATTATCCAAAGTCTCCAAAAGTTATTTGTGTGTAGGCCTAAAAATGTTTAACAAACTTAGTGAAGACTGTAAAGAGCTAAACATTGTTTTATTTCGAAAAAAAATTAAAGATATACTCATGAAAAAATGCTACTACAGTCTTTATGAGGCTTTGGAGGAAAAACAGCTGATGTAATTACTGGCATGTTGTTTGTAATTAATCTATAAACAACAATTTTGTTATTTTGTATATGGAATCAAATTGACATGCATTTTATACCTAATGACATTATTAGTTTGACTCGACAATGCCCCTTTACAGCAGCAAATAATAATTTTATGACTACTTTGACATTGTTTTACAATGATTCTGTATTTATTCTATAATTTTATTTTTGTTTAGTTTTTGGACAATGCCCTTAGATAGCAGCTCTATTTACATTATGAATTTATATAACTTTACTTCTGAGATCCTTTCATAAATTTTTTGTTTTTATGTAATTTTGTACATTATTCTTAGTATAATTTGACAATGCCCTTGTACAGCAGCATACTTCGACATAGGTACCTTTTAAGTTATTTATTATTAATTTTAGTTTGACCCATTTTATTTAATTTACTTTGTGGAAGAGTTCTTATCTGTTTTTTATTTTCTATGAACAACCTTTATGGTGTTTCCTTTGTGAAAAATTTATGCGAGATTGTTACAATATAAATTATTTAAAAAGTGTAACGACATTAAGTGTAACATGTGTACCTACGGTGGAATAAATAAATACAAAAAATACAAATACATCATCATCATCATCACCAACCTATCTTAGTCCACAGCTAGACATAGGCCTCCCCCAATGAGCGCCATAGCACCGTGTCTTCAGCTTGCCGTATCCAGCATCTGCCTGCAGTCTTTCGCAGATCTTCATCCCACCTGGCCGGAGGGCATCCCACACTACGTTTGCCGATACCGATAACTTTATTGCACCATCAAAACTTAAAAAACAATTAAAACAAGAACAAAATACGAATTATACTTAATATCTAGTATGGCACACTCGGGGCGGCCGAAGTAAAATGTGATTTTAAAGTTAATTGTGAAACTGGCACGTTCCTAATAGCACAGACCAGTTTAATAGTTACCATGAATCCGTGCGTACAGTTTATATGCAATAAACACTATTTTAACAAGACAATTTACTGATTTACATACATTTCTGATGGAATCCAGAACGGGTGAGGAATTTTAACAGGATTCCGCTAGTTCAGAGAAATTACAAAATATTTAGAAAGTTATTTTTTTTTTAAAAGGGGCAATGGCCTTTATTAATAAAGAAAATTACAATCAAATTATAACTAGTATTTACAATTGAAACAATTAAGCTAACTGCAGATTGTTGCAAACAATCTACAGGTAGCTCAATTGATCCATATCAATACCAGTCGGAAGCGTCTCTAAGACGCTGGCTGCATTGCCCCGCTGTATGACAATGCTGATGCGCTGCGCCAGGTACCCGCCCGTAGTTATAGTTGGATTTAGAATTCAAGATATTTTATGTCAACTTTAAGACTTTTATGAAAAAAACTTAACAAAAACTAATAACAATAGCAGATAACGACAAGGTAACAGGAACGTAATCACTAAAAAAACAAAACACAAACTTCAAAAACACATAATTGCACACGCCCAGCGAAAAATGTACAAATTCAAGCTAGAAAAGGAACGAGTTACTAATGAAATAATCAAGAAAGCTTTTATAACCAAAAACTGTTTCGAACTTCTGCTATTGCCTCCGATGATACCAGTGTTATAAAATATTTACCACCAATATTTCTTTGGTTTTATAACGCCTTTGTTTACAAAAAATATCTAGGATTCTAGAACTGAGTATAGAATAATCATTATCAGTATTTAACACTATGAAAGTCCATAACGCACAACTTCATGTTCCAGCTAGTAGCTACAGCGCGCCCCTTCGGGTCACAGTGCAGAGGCTGGGCAGCAGTTTAGAATAATTTGATAGTTTGAAAAAACAAAAAATCGACTTCATATTCGACGAGCGATGTGTCGCGCGCGGTGGGCGAAGGTCCACCTGCGACGCAGGAAGTTGCAGGTTCGATCGTCTTATGGGACCATCTCGGGATCATACTGTAACTAAAGATACAATAGCACATGGGACCACAATTTAAGCAGTGATCAACGAACATACAGCCGAACAGAACCTCCTCCTTTTTTGAAATCGGTTAAAAAGCCACTTATGACTAGATATGACAATGATCCAGTAGGTAATATTAAAGAGACTTTTTCACAGGACACTTGACGGGAGGTCATTTAGCGCTTATCTGAGAGCACGTACAAAATGTTTAGATGAACCGTTTTAGGTTTGTTTCCATGATCCTCAGATTAATGATAACGGAGGAAATGTGACTTGACTGGTCTGTACGAGTCCATTACTTCAATTTCAAACAAATAAAATTAACACACTCAAACTTTACATAAATTCAATAGGCACGTAGGTATGTCCCGATTATTGGTAGGCACATTACAGATTTTCACCGAAAACTATGAAAGTACCATTATAGAGTTTTGCAATGAATCTAAGTGAGGTTCCTATAGACTAGTGGCACGCAAAAAAGTTGGTAGGTAGGTACTTGGACACAACTATCTAATATATTTATTTATTTATTCAACAAATCAACAGCCCTTAAGAACTAAAATTGACAACTCTATGACTTAACCATTATAGAAAAATCTGATTGATTAAAACGAAGAACTGAATAAATTAATGCCGCATTGGATAAATCAAAGATTGTTTTTTCATTGGATCATAAAGTCCGAATGTAACGATTATCGTGCAAGCTCCGACAATGGACACAAACCGTGGGTTGTTGTGTGGCGTGTGACGGCTTCTACTGGAATTCCCTCGTTCCGTGTAACAGCTGGCTTACATGACGCTTACCTACAAGACGGCAATTCTATATTGCCTTCATAGTTCAAATGAAGACACGTTAAAAATATTTACGCGAAACAGCGAAACACCAGTCTTCCAACCGAATTACGGCTACGAGAGGCGGGACCAGTCTCCTACTGCACAAGTGTGTGCACAAACATAGGTGACATCACCGAGGAGAGATCAGGTGTAGAACCAACAACTGCGTAGCGTGCTTGCCGAGGCACGGGAGATACCTAACATCCCCAAGTTCCTAACTCCGGGCTGATACTGTGAAAATTTCTTGCCAGAATTTTCCCAATACCAAGACTTGTTGGCCCGACCGAGATAACCTGTGCGATTACACAAAACCCACCCATCCTTATTGACATTTGAAAGCCCTTTGAATGGCCTTCCTAATTAGAAATTGTATGGAAATGGCCATTGAAATGGCTTTCAAGGTCATTATCAAATATTAAATATCAATGTGCTTTATTTCCTTTAGATCTTACAAGACTCTTATATACACGTCACAAAAATCAAATTACTTAAGAAAACTAGAAAGTAAAGTTATAACTTTGGGTTTTTGTTCACTTCTATTTTTAAGGTGAAGTAAAGAAGTGAACCTCTTGTTATGTTATTAGTTTTTGAGTTGGAGCAAAACTCGTCCCAAGCTTTTTTATCCTCTAGATAATCTGATATTGTGTAAAGGTAAACCTTTTTACCAAGGATATGTTTGACAATTTCACTTGGAGTTTTGTTGTAGAAGCGAACCCATTGAAATGGCTTTCAAATGTCAATTATAGGTTTTTGCGTAACCGCACAGCAGGTTCACTGGTGTGCAAGGTAAAATGCAAGGTCTAATCGCAAATGCTTCGTGGTTGTGACCATCATTATTCATGCAAGTTCTAAAGCAACATACTGCGGGCATCGAGCATATGCGGGAGTTGTGACATTTTTCGTAAAATATTTTAGCCTCCTGAAATCACATTCTGTAGAACGGGATACCAGAATTCGAAAAACCGGGGAGCGGTATCCAGAAAGAATAGGAAACCGCATAACGAAATACAAAAAAAACCATGAGGCCGCATAACGGAATACCTGAATAAACTGCCAAGTGCGAGTCGACTAGCTCACGAAGAGTTCCGTACCGCAAAAAACAGGCCACTTTTTCAAAGAACACTAAATTTTCACTTGTTCCCCATTAAATTTTCAACTTTATTTTATTTTTAAGTCACAATTGCCGGTTTTATCGCTCAAGAGCGATCTCTGCCAGACCATCTGGTATGGATAGGATCGTCGGAAATACATGGGGTAAGATCAGGGCTTGTACTCGTAAATACGAAATCGAAGTTTCTGATCCATTTTCGTGCAAACGCTAATCTTATGCAAGCGACATAAGAGTTGGTTTTGCACGAAAGCGAGAAAGAAACTTAGATTTTCCGTTTCCGAGTAGGCCTCCTGGAAACGATCCTGTGGAACCCGCTACTACAAAAATGAAGTATACGCTACTTTTTTCAGCTTAGAGAAAGCAGTGATAAAGATAAAGATACATTTATAGGTAGCGTCTTCTCCTTGGCACCATGTAACCACTCTACGTAGATAAGTTTCCACAGCGGGACGTGTCACCCGCTATCAGACATCGCGGTGACCATATGCAGGTTATGGTGCTATTAGTGGAATAATGTCGTATGGTACTGGAGTATGTGGAATTGGGGCAGTGAGTGTTGCACGGGGGGAAAGGGTTCTGTAGGTACCTAATTTATACATAGCGCATATCTATAGTCTATCTGAAAAGAAACAGCATGTAGGTATGCTGTTGTTTAGGTTCAAAATTGAAATCGAAAGGCCTATGTTTTTGTTTATTGCGTACCTATATTTGTGTATTTCCCTTATTTTTCATATAAAAATAAGGGAATAATAATATTTTATTCAAAATAACTTAGGATTAAGGGATAACAAAGTTCATCTAAAATTCTAATGGTATTAAATAATGTGTGTGCCTGAACTAAGTAAAAACCTGGTTTTCAGGCAAAAAGAGTTCTAACATCACATAAAATAATCAAATAGAACTTATTAACTATACAAGGCGAAGGTGCATGCTTTAAAATAATTACTTATGCTAACCACACTAAACTAGTTTTAATAACAAAAATTACTTGCAAAAATTTTTTGGCCTACTTTAAAACACTCAATAAATTCTCTGTGTCATCATATGACATATGTACATTGCAAGGTATCCATAAGTTTTTTCTTACAACTATATTATATATTATAATTTAAGGGATTAATATTGGCTATCACTTTTTTTCTATTATATAATAAAGGACCAAGGATACTGTAAAATTTCTTTGAAAAAGTATGTCTCCGGCCCAGTAGTTTAGGGCAAACGTTATTGTTGCTCCTTTTGTTAGCGCTTTCAGTGACATATGGAAGGGCTGCGTGTTGTTTAAGTACTATGTTCATTATGAATAACTGTCGAACATATAACATATGTGTGGTTATAAATATAAATATAAATTCTTTATTCTTTATTATTTTATTCATTATTCTATATTCTATCTCACTGCTTAGCAGAATACGAGGGAGTCCCAACACCATCCTGTCAGGAGTAGCTGATAAATGGGATGGAGTGATGTACAGACACTCCATCTCCGTATTAATTGCAAACTAACATAGGCTAGGAATTTACTAACTTATGGATCATTCATTATCAAAAAAGAAAATTACAATTCAAAAATAAAAACAAATTAGTACTAGTATTTATAATTGAAACAATTAAGCTAACTGCAGACTGTTGCAAACAATCTACAGGTAACTCAACTGAATGGATGGATGGATCATTATAATCTGAAAATAAACAACCATCACTATTATTATACAAACTGAACGCGATTAGGGAGCCATAGCGTCGACAGACCGCATCGGACGCTCCGCACTGACCGCATCGGACAGATTTTTCAGCAGACTGCCTGGTTTTGCGTCCACTGTAACAGCAGCCACCGGATTGCCGACGCGACCGCCATTTGCAAACATTTTCAACTAATCGGCAATCGGAGTGACATCATCTGCACTAAACGGTTTGTTTGCTTTGCCAACAGTTCGATGCGTCCACTCCGTGCGGTGCGGTGCGGATCAGTGGACGCACTTGTATGGCAAACTATACAAAGAATACTAAAATCCATTTGATGCGGTCAGCGTCTGATGGCGGGCTGCCTAAGAATCGAGTTCTAGGAATTCAATCTGACGTTTCGCCAGACTCGTTGTGGAGGATAAGTTTGCAATAACAAATTCTAAAATTATGTAGTAAGTATATTCTTTCAACGTTCAGGTTACCTGTCAATCAAAGTTTAATTAGGGTACCGTAACCGAAGGGTGAAAACGGAACCCTATTACTAAGCCTCCGCTGTCCGTCCGTCCGTCTGTCTGTCACAGGGCTCTATCTCATGAACCATAGGAGGTAGACAGTTGAAATTTTCAGGGAATGTGTATTTCTCTTGCTGCTATAACAACAAATAATAAAAAAGTTATTTTTATGGCTATTTTTGCTTTTCATTTGTCAAGGCTGTATCTCTTCAACCGAAACTTTCTATAAATAAGTAACTCTTCAAATATAATAACAAGAAATACTAAAATATAATAAAGTTGAAAATTTAAAAGGGTCTGAAATTTTGATGTTCTTTGCAAAAATGCCTGATTTTACGGTACGGAACCCTTCGTGTGCGAGTCGACTCGCATTCGGCGGTTAATTTTCATTCACAATCCCAAAATGGGTGAATCTGCCTGGGGAAAATTAATGAACCGCTTTGGATTTAGATAGATTTTTTTAAGTGTCCATATGACAACATCTACAGCCGTTCTTACATTATTATGGAAACATAAAGTAAAATTTACTTAATTTTAACAATTTAGCACATGCACAGCACACGGGCCCCTAACAACCACGTACGCATACAATTTTCAAGAACTTACTATTATCCAGAACAACAGGTTACAGACAATTACCCTGCATTTAGGGTAATACCACCATAACCAACATACATACAGACAAATAAACGAAATTACCTACTGTGAGATAAATGTGAACTTAAAGTAGATACTACCACTGTTCATGGAACTTGTTCCGGGCTACTGTTAGATTGGTACATGGTAGTTGGTTGTTTCTTTGAAGTGTTCTTTAACGGATCTTTAGTCTCTACAAAGGTCCAATTTCACCGTTTGCTGCCAAAACTAAGATCAACAAAACTAAGGTCAGCTTGATCGAGTTCAATTCTCGGTTTCGTATTGTGTGACATGACAGCTGTTAAACTCGGTTTAGCGTTTGTAACGGATCAAGTTTGTGTCGGTGAAATGCGCTGAACTCGTTTTAAGCGCTAAACTGAGTTTATCTTATATTGAACGTGTTTAATTGCAACGGTGAAATTGGACCTAAGATCTAGATTTTATGTCTATCTCTCCCTCATCAGCTGATAGTACGTACCTAGTTTTTTGGCAACCCTAGGTATATTATTTACTTATAGAGTAATAAAAGTACGTAATAAAACAATTACAACTAGTATATACACTTAATATCTATTTCTTAAAAATCTAAGCCGTCACCAGAAGGCATAGTGCCCAGAATGCTGGCAGCATTGCCACGTTGAATGGCAATGCTAATTCGTTGACCGAAATAGAAGCCAGCATTCCGATCACCTGTCGACTCTACAAGAAGTTTGGTAATATCTTTATAAATGGCGTGTGCTCCAGGTCCCCAAGGACCAAGGGTTTCAACCCCAAACGGCTCAAATAGGTAACCTCGGTCAAGATTAGCGTATTTTCGCCGTTTGAGGGACTCCGCTGATGTTGCTGCGGAGCCGGCCCTTACCGATGTCCCTGCAAGATGTGAAGGCGCTAGGGTATCTACACACGTGGCATCCCAAACTAAAGGCCGACCCATCTTCCAGGGAATCAGAGTCATACAGTCAGGTCTTTTACCATCATCTCGCATAAGGCCACGTGGTTCGAGGGTAGCTGCCACACTGACGCTGGTAAAAGCCCGACGGATGATGTCATTAATAGAACTACGACGGGGCACACGTCCTGCACTAGAGACACATGCCAGTGGATGATGACCAAACTTATCAACGGTTTCACCACACTGACAACGGAGTGCAACTAGGACTAACAAGGAGAACCTAAACGCAAAGAGGTGGCCACCCGAAATGAGTTATTATCTAAAAGGGTACCTAGATTTTTGGAAGGCAGAACCTGTAACCAAAGTCCTGATTCCCACTCGGAAACGGCGAGTAGACGAGCACGTTCTGATGAGCTAGTTGACGTATTAATAATATCTTTCCGTACGTAATAAAAATAATATTTTGTTAGCAGTTTGTCCAAATCGCGTTTCTTCCAATAAATGGTTCGTCGAGAGTCCGTATGCAGTTCGTCCATATACCGGTTCGTCCAAGCAGTTCGCCAACACGATGATTTTCTGTTACGCAGTTCGTCCTATTCATACAACTACTTATAATTTATAATAGTCCAGCACTGTTGACATTAGTGAAAATAATCACGATCCTCCAAAACACAAATCAATTCAATTCATTTACTTCAATTATATACAAAATACATTGGTGTGGAAAACTTAAATCTAAAGCCCGTATTAAGAAAGCTTGCTCAGTCATAGATCTATGCTTGAGCAACGCCTATGCCATTGAAAAGCGTTACTCAAGCATAGATCGATAACTGAGCAAGCTTTCATAATACGGGCCTAAAACTCCTGAGTACCTTTACAATAAACAATATTGGAAAATATGGTCTATTTTAAAAACAATTCAAATAGGAAACAAAATAATTGCAAATTAAAAAGCTCTTATGAAAAATAATTAATATTACTAATGAAAGCATAGTGCAAGTGGTATTATTATTTATATATATTATTTATGTATTGTATTATGTATATCAGGCATCTAGTACCCATAACACAAGCTCTGCTTAGCTTGGAACTAGACTGGAATAGATAATGCTGTGTGGATTGTCCAGTATTATTATTATTATTATTTGGATACAATGTCAACTTGGATATTAAAATGTCAGCCCGAATATTATAATGTCAACCTGAATATTACAACGTAAACTAAATTAAATTATTCTGCAGTTTTGAGTTATTTTAGCAGTGCTTCCTTTTGTTCTGTTTTTAGCTTTGTCGTGTTTTCTTTTTTGTTCGGAATGTGTTTTTTTCTTCATTGCAAGTACTGATATACACATCATGTTTACTTATGCGCACTCCATAAAGCTTGCGATGGAACGGGCATTGGCAGAATTGCGAATCCAGACGCAGAAGCCATCCGACAAGAAGTAGATGTTGAATGTTATAATGACAAAGGACGTTTTAAACCTAAACAAAAGACGGTAACTGTTTAGTTCCCAATATTTTCCATTCAAGGGTAGGATCCCCAGTGTGTGGCAACTTAACCAATTTACCAGCAAATTAGGTTAGTGTGTTACCCGACTCCGCTCATAATTAGCTCTAAGCTCTCAATTAACCTAATTTACACAGTTTTTACACATTTGCATCGCCCGAGTCATAATTATTTGTCCCAAGGAACCCCATTAGTCACGGCTTCTAGAAAAAAGGTCGGCATGTCACAGGATTTCTCAAAATCCGTAAAATAACATCGAATAGCATGAAATTGGTTTCAATGGCATTTTTTTTTGCAATCTGTCCAGATGAGGGAAAACGATAGAAATAGTAAGAACATGGTTTTGTAGCCAGGTTTAGGCATGGTTCGGCTGATTTGATTTGTAAGTCAGAGTCGCATTGGTGACGTGTTTTAGTTAAAAAGGGATGATACGTATTTATAAGGTGCTTCTATTGTAAATCTTTTAAATCCATTACGGTTATTAACACTAAAGTAATTTACAACGGGATATTTTGATGATGATTTGAGTATTGAGCTTTCCTATATATCAGCACATTTCCATGCGCCATGATCACGGAATAACTGCAAGCTCAATTCTTAAATCATGGTAAATATCCCTTTGTAAAATGATTTTAGTGTTTCTATTGTGTTAAAAAGAAATTCTAGGAAATTGATAAAATAAAATTAGATGAAAGCAAAAATGAAAAAAATATATTTATCTCCATAATCATGTTCTGAGATTATCACGTGATATTAAGGTCGAATTATAAAATTAAAAGAAATTAATTGTATGCATCTTAATTAAGGATACATTTTTTAAGGATATGTTAACCAATTTTGCTCCTAATGCGATCTTGACCAAGCCAACTCTTATCCGATATCAATCGACGTCTTGTCCAAAAACAGCATTCGCTTGTGCGTTCCATCCTTCTACCGATTAATTTTAAATTATACGTCTCCATGACATTTTTTTTCTTATAGTTAGCGCATTCTAAATGGCACAGTCAGCCGCCCCCTGTCACAGATGATTAAACGAAAACAACATATGACCCAGATTTAAGTGGCACCTTTAGTTCCCTTTAGTTGCCATTTTGTAACCATTGTCACTGTTTGAATAACTGAATAGGAAAGCAATTAAAAATCATTTATTTTGGCTAATGGACAATTTTATGGAACACTTGTTGCTGCCCGCGGCTTCGCACGCGCTTTTTAAGGCTAGTGTATGCCCCAACGGCCTCGAGAACACAAAATAATTATCTGTAGCCGTAGGAATATTTGTGTATATTAACAAATGTATGCTTTCAACTTGTTCATATATTTGTTAACACATTGTTAAATACATTTTATTTACCCAAAAAATACAATAACATAACAAAAAGAAGTGTATAGGTACATTAATAGGAAGGGTAAAAATGGGTCCCTAACTCTATATAGAGGTAATATAATTTGTTTTATTAGTGAAATGTTCAATTTGTGTAAAATACTTTGATAAACATTTGAGTGAAAGAAAAATACTCAAAATCAACAGCGTTTAGATGAAATAACCAAATATCAAATATTTTTTTTAAAATTCGAAATTTGGATATTGGGTATGTTTCTTTTACTCAAATATTTATCAAAGTTCACGAATAAAACAAATTATATTATATACCTACGGCTACAGATAATTATTTTGTGTTCTCAAGGCTGTTGGGCCATACACCAGCCTTAAGTAGCACATGTCCTTCCACGGGATACCATTTACCTCCATGCCGAAATTCATTAAGATCCGTTCAGCCGTTTAGGCGTGAAAAGGTAACAGACAGCAGAGTTACTTTCAAATTTATAATATTAGTAATATGGATCTCTTTTCTTTGTTAATAAAGTATAAACTCGTTTAATTACAATTAGAATAAGCCTGGTGTGTCCCACTGATCGGCAAAGGCCTCCCCCTGGTCCCTCCATGCATCTTGGTCCTGGGTCAGCTGGACCCAAGCTTCGTCATAGGCGTCCATTTCGTCACACCATCGCTTTCTCGTTTAATTTAATTATAATTTTGTTTATAGAGGGATATGATAGATCACTTAACTAATATGAAACTGAAATACTAAGAGATCACCAGTCCGCCTGTAATACGTGGTGCCTAAACTACACTCCATAGGTCACCGTTACAGGACAGACTGTCACTGAAAACGGTCACATTATTGTAATACAAGTTAAGCATTATAAGGTCTAGTTTCACCGTTGCAATTTAACGCAGCTAAAAACTAGTTCAGCGCATTTCACCGACTTAAAGTTGATGAGGTTGTCATGTGACACAATTAGGTATTACGAATGTTAAGTGGATCAAGCTGAACTTAGTTTAAGCAGCAAACAGTGATATTGGACCTTTGTTTAAAGATAATCTGCAAAGTAATGAGTATGAGGTACCTACCTATTTAAAAACCTTATAAAGGCCACGATCGAAGCACAGGCTTATCTTGATTCTCTAACTAAATGATTACCTACTACTCCTACCTATCAAACTCAATTCGTCCCTGTGTAAACAAACTATTACATTTATCTATAACTAAGATTAACTACTAAACTAAACTGTAACCACGTGCAGATGTCAAATTTTTTCACCCCTGACTTTAGTTGTTAGATTTCAATTTGCCTCCATTGTGAATGTGGGCATAAGACTTCGCTATGGTCATTCTAATACGACATATAACCAAAAAGACACATCTCCAAGTCATCTGCAAGGACATAAGTCCTTTTATGTCTACGCGTCGATTCTCTATGGTCTGTATCTATTGTATGGAGTAATTGTTGCGTTTTTGTCGTAAAATTGAAATTGATGCTTGGTGTATTGGTATTTCGAGATGGTGTATTGATCTTTTGTGTTATATAGAATCTTATTGAAGCCGTTATGGCTCCTTTGGGATCGCAAGCGCCGATGTTGACAAAAATTTTGAAAAAAGTTGCATATTGTTGGAAATCTGTTGAAGTGAGTTAGTGGGATTTGAGGCATATTGATTTGCGTTTTTTATTGGGTAGGAATTCGCCGTGCTAATATGAAAACTATTGATGGTCGATAGTCGACAGACCGCTGGCTTGTGAAAGGTACGACCTTTCACAAGCCAGTGTCTACTTATAAGACTTTATTTTATAAGTCTAAATTGTTCTGGAAGAATATGTGAGACTAGAAAATTTTCTTGGAATGAAGTTTTATTATGTTGAATATGACTTCAGAGATTGTGAAAAGTACGACTACAAGTGTTTTAGTTTTGAATGATTACTTCACACATACTAAATCTACGTCCACTATTGGACTTGCCTCCCAAACGAGTGGAATTTGCCATAATCACCACGCTTGGCAGACGGATTGGTGATCGCAGTGGATGTGCTAAAATACACAGAAGGAAGCGGCTGCCATTTCTCTTATAGATTCCCTTAGTCGACTCTTACGGCATGCATGGACTGAGTCTGAGGGGTCGATTCTCACGACACGACCACCACGACAGTATTAAACTATGTTTTACTAAAACTAATTGAACTAATAACAACACGTAATATAATAAGTTGTATGAATTCTTGGCACGTAAATGTGACTTTATTTTTATTTATTAATTTGATATTATTTTATTGACATAATTACAATTACATATTTTCATTTCTGATATTTGAATTTGATTTTATACGATTTTATTTTATTTGAGAGGAATGCAAGCTGTAATTATTATTTACAATTATTATTTTTAAATGAAATTTACCTACTTGTAAAATATTGTTTTATATTACTGTTTATTTGACATGTAACCCTAATTGTCGAACTTGAACTGTGAAACAATTTTTCAACAAATAAAGCCTATTAAAACACCTTATTTTTTTTATGGTTGTTAGACCATCTCTGTCGTAACGGTACAAACTATGTCTCAATCTACACACCCAGGTGTGAAACTTTTTGTGCCTAAATTATTTTTTTTTATTATCTATTTATACCCATTGTTGTACTCGCAAGCTACTTTTAATTGGCTAGTGATGATTTCACAATGGGGAATTGATGATGTGTGAAATTTGTGAAGTGGTAAATTGTATGGTCTGTGATTTTGTATGTGACGCTGCTTTGTATGGGTGAGTGAATGTTTTGTGTGTGATTAGATGATCAGTTTAGGAAATGTGTGTTAAATGATTTGTAAGTGGTTTCTGTCAAATATCTTTATTCTCATAAAGTTGTTATGGATTCTAAAATTTAAACTACATACATACTATTTTAAATTTTATTATTATCTTATATTAACAAAGAAAATAGACGTTCAAATAATAGAAACAATTTAAAACTAGTATTACAATTGAAAGAATTGAGCTAACTACAGATTGTTGCAAACAATCTACAGGTAGCCCAACTGATCCATCCGGAAGCGTCCCCAAGACGCTGCTGGCTGCATTGTCCCATGTTATTATTAATTTGATTTTTATGTCATAATTATTTTAAGAGACTAATACAAAAAAAGGCTAATAATCTTACAAGAACCTCATTTGAAGCAAACTATTAAACTATAAATAATCTAGATGGCCACGAAACAATCAAATTAGCATAATACAATATCTTGACATAACAAAAGGCTGCACCAAAACTGATAAATCTAATAAAATAGGCTTGCGTCATTTCTAAAAAGTTCAAACATCTATTTATGAACGTCTTTATAATGACACAGTGAAATTTAAATACCTGGAACGGTTTTCATGGGCAAGTATTACTCGTTCGTGTGTGTAACGTAGTGCAATTACGTGTTTCGTAGATCGTCTACGGTTTTCGTAGCAAGAGAGAAATGCTTTAAAACGGTAGTTTTAGTTATCTTAGGCCTAAATTTGATGAATTTGATGACTTTGTGACGCAGTGGGCGAAAGTCAGCCTGCGATGGAGAAGGTTGCGGTTTCGACTCTCGCCACGGGTAACTTTTTTAAACTTGGCTCTTATAAACAGCTTTTTTAAATCCAGACCAAAGCGCCCCCTTTAAGGTATAACGTGCATGTACACACAAACTCATGGTTAAACAAACTTCCAATCAACTGTCGTTTTGGAGTCTATCGACGTAATCTATACACATAAAAGAAAGTCGTGTTCGTTAAACTATTTATAACTCAAGAACGGCTGAACGGATCTCGGCGAAATTTGGCAGCGAGGTAGATGGTATCCCGGGGCCGGACATAGGCTACCTTTTATTCCGGAATAAAGCGTGCGAAGCCGCGGACAGCAGCTAGTAAATCATAAATTATAGATATGCAGATACTAATTATGTACTTACTTACTTCTTACTTCGATTGTGTGTAGTATAGGTACGATCTAATTTAGTTTCTCCATTTAATATGTCCGTGTGTGACTAATAATTTTATTGATGCGTTCTTATTTCTCATTAGGTCTTTTGTGTTTGATCTATTTTTTCTTCCTTAATGTCATCATTTGCTACCTACCCTCTGCTTCTATTTGTGTGTATGTATGTAAATGTACCTACATGTTCCTACTTATCAGTTCTTGTCAAACCTGTATGTACTTGTTTATGGTTATATTATGTTGGTGTGCCTGAGGTTTTGCGAGAGTGATGAATGATAGAGTAATATTTTGAGTTTGAATTAATTTATTTTTAGTTTTAAAATGCATAATGTTTTTATAGAATTTTATTTGTCTGGAGTCTTTATATTTATAAATGATCAATCATTATTAGTATTGCTTATTGTGTAATTTTATGTATAAATTTTTATGTTTCTGTTGTTCTAATATATAGGTATTGCAATTAACTAGTGTAATTTGTTGTTATGTAATCGTGCTAGTTAATAATTAAATAAATAAATAAAAATAAATAAATAAATGGCCAAATAAATGTATCTTTATATAAGTTTTCTAAGCTAATTCATAGAATGAGATTTACATAGTTTAAGTTA
Organism: Eupithecia inturbata; assembly: GCA_963662085.1. Classification (NCBI taxonomy): domain Eukaryota; kingdom Metazoa; phylum Arthropoda; class Insecta; order Lepidoptera; family Geometridae; genus Eupithecia; species Eupithecia inturbata. The sequence goes on from OY759198.1 coordinate 9,675,775, forward strand.
TTTTGTAGCGCCCCAACGGGACCTTTATTACCTAAGAGCTACGTAACAATAAAGTTTGTTTTTATTATTTGATTGTAATTTTCTTTGTTAATAAAGGCCATTGCTAATAAAACAATATGTAACAACTGAATAAATGATTCTATAGGTACTGATTTTGGTATAAAATTACTCCATACATATCGACACTTCAAAGTTCGTTTCAGCGTGTGTTTGTAGCCAATGGCGCACAATGGTCGCAAAACAACTTATCTGCGAGCCAAATCACTTAGGACGTAGAACGCAATCATTACAAAAAAAATATATTCCGCCGCTAATGCACGTTCCACCTTGAGTATAATTTACATTTCGCATCCTTTTTCATAAAATTTATGGACTTTTACCAATGTGTTAATATGTTAGGTAGAATTCTTAATTAACAATTGATGCTATTTTCAAGATTTTCGTGTAAAAATTTCGTTTATTTGTGACTGGTGAACTGTAACACAGGTTCCTAAACCATTTTCACGCACCAGCCACTCACAAAGCAGGTTATTATTAGATTATATCTATCACAATCCTGGAAACATAACGTTTTGTATGTCGCATTAACCTTTGTGAGATAGAATTTTATTATTTGTGTGCTTACGATATTACCCAGCTGTTTCCTATCGCTATGACATAAGGTAGCTTGTAGCTACCAACAATAGACAACTCCCAGCGGGATAGGTTATGTCATCCATAGAAAAGTCCCAGTAGGACAGATAAAATGAATTCAGATGTCTTTAATAGCATATTATTCTAATAAATGTCTCCTACTCTACGCTATTACGGAGAAGTTGATTTTTTCTGTCGTTTTTTGACCAATTAAAGCTGTTTTATTTGTTCTATGGAAATTAATAATGTAGATTTGTAGATATTATTTGTATTTTATCGTTCATTAATGTATAGTGACTAGTAGCAAAGAACAACAACAACAAGTTTATCAAATATTATATATTTGGCTTGCGCAAGTATGACTATACATCTCGGGGTTCCGTAGACAGATCAAGTGGCTACCCACACGGCTTCGCCGAAATTCACACATCCTAACTCTTCTTTATAATATTTTATTTATATCTTCTGCACCCCCTTATCTCAAAGCACGTTTTAATTTTCTTAATCTTTCTCATTCTCGATTGATTGATATATTTTTGCAGTGAGAGTCAATTTAAGAAGCATATCTTACATAAACTATATTGTAGCAGTTTAATTTTAAATTTGTCTTAATTCTTAGTATTTTGATTTTTGTTTCCAACTAAGTAATTTTACTTATCAGCTTGTCAATTAACATCTAAATATTTCAACGTTTGTTCTGGTTGTTTATAAACTTTAGCGGAATTTTTTAGTAACTACCTCATAAAGCAATCTGCGAATTGCGTCGTGGGCTGCATTATTATCTAAGATTATCATGTTTGATGTATACCTAATCTAGTTATGTAACTATATATTTTGTAGCCGTTAGCTTTTCCTGAATAAATGAAATGGAATGAAATCTCTCCGCTCCTCTAAAACCCTTTTGCTCCAAACACCTGTGCACTCTGCATCCCTCTACGGCAACTCATTCACTGCCCGGGCTGTCCAGCTATGGAACGGATTGCCGGTCACTGCAAGGTGTGTGAAATAAGACTTACTGCTCATCAGACGTTTCGCGCTGTTGGACATTTAGCTACTTAGACCTTGTGATCAGGAGGGGAAGTCACTACTAAGTTTCAAGGATAGTGTAAAGGAACACTTTTCTGTCCTGCTGTCACTGAAGACGCCCTTGTTTCCATAATAATATGTAAGTATATTAAAAGTGTATACATATCATATTTATTTATATTTATATGAGTAGGTGTATGTACGTAATTATTTTTGTGATTGTAGTGTGTTTTTTTTTAAAGTAGGAGTAAGATCTGTGTGCATCTAATAAGATCTTACCCCATGTATATCCTATGATCGTATCCATACCAGGTTGTCTGTCTGGAAGAGATCGCTCTTGAGCGATAAGACCGCAATTGTCACTTATGTTATAATTGTTTAATTTGTAAGTTATTTCTTACTTTTAAGTGTGAAATATAAATAAATCTCTGATACTACCTCTATTCACTTCCGCCCCAAAAACCAGATATCTTCAAAAACTTATATGCACAAAAACCAGATATCTTCAAAAACTTATATGCACTAAAATTACCACAATAAAGAACTCGGAACATCGAATTAAACTGAATTTAGTTGACAAAAGTCATCGTTTAATAATAAAGACGTTTATAAAGATGCGTCCACACTCGCCCACGCCTCCTACGTACAAGGGGTACAGGGTGTACCGGGGCATGTTTATGTATCATCATCATTATTACCATCGTGAGAAATGGTTTGCACAAACTCGACATGTTTCAAAACATCAAAGGTTTTAGTTGTTTTAGTTTAGTGCGTAAGCCCTCATACTCATACTCAGGGTAATTTCTAAAAAATTTTAACTAAGAAAATACCTACTTAAATCTACAACTTCAATGTTACCACTCTAGGTGGAGCTTACGGAGCTTAGTCTGAAGGAAGTCCCAAAGTTTTTCGGCACTCGACCTCGTGGCGCAATTGGCAGCGCATCCCGTACTGAGCAGGGGGCGGCTTCAAGTCCCAGCGAAGCAAAAGAAACCGATTTTTTTTTTGCGATATTATAAGGTCAATGGCCTTTATTTACAAAGAAAATTGCAATCAACTAATAAAAACAAATTAGAACTATTATTTACAAATAAAATAATTAAAGAGTAGAACTGTCAATGATTTCAGCAGGATGATGGAAATTGACCCTGCACAGGGCAAGGCTATGCATGACTCTGAACTTCTTTTGCACATGAAATTCAAAATTCAAAGTGCTTTATTTCCTTTAGACCTTACAAGACTCTTGGACACGTCACAGAATTCAAATTACACAAGAAAAACTAAAAAATAAAGTGATTACTTTGAGTTTTGCTCACTTCAATTTTTTTAAGGTGTGTTGTAGTTATTCCCTTTATTATTATTTACCTTTTGTTTCTTTTTTAAGTTTAATGAATATAATTTTATTGCTTTATTAAGTGCGCAATTGTCGACGAAATAATTTTTTTTAAGTGTTCACACTTAGGTAGTTTGTTATGATTCTATTAGCGAATGCCTATTATTAGCTCTCTGTGTCTATTTTAACTTTTTATTGTTATTAGTTAAGCTGATGGCAATCCGAATTAAACACATAAATAAATTAAGCTAACTGCAGCCTGTTGCAAACAATCTACAGGTAGCTCAACTAATCCATAACAATACCAGTCGTAAGCGTCCCCAAGACGCTGGCTGCTTTGCCCCGCTGGGATATTATTAAATTTCTTAACTAAAAGGTGGTCCATGGGCGTTTAGTAAGCCGTCAGTCGCGGCGTAAGAAATAACCCGTCCAACCCAGCCCGTGGATGTCGTTGGAGTCGACTAAGGGAACCAGAGGAAGGTCAGCAGCTTTCTTCTGTATTTTGTACACCTCTACTGCGATCACCGATCCGCCTGCCAAGCGTGGTGAATGTGGCTAAATCCCCCTTGTTTGAGTGGGTCTGTTCAGCAGTGGACGTACGTGTGGTTGATGAGTGTACAGGCTTCACGAGGCGTCACATTTTGCTATCACATGGGATAGAACCATTAAGCTGAAATAAAAGCATTCGGACGTTTACTTTGATAAGGTACCATCCACGCGGTTTTATAAGAGACTGGGTTCTGCTCGCCGCTTCGTACGCATTTTTTTTCGTGAAAAGTAGTCATTATGTTAGTGTATAGTGTAAATAGTTTAGTTATAGATTTATTTATAGATGTAAGAGTTTTACTTGTACCAGAGAATATTTATACCAGGTAATATACTTGAACGTATAAATGAGTTGCAGATGGTTTAGTTCTCTCATCGAGCGCATCAGTAGAGAGGAAATGGTCTTTCGAATACCGATATAACGAGAAGTAATTAAATTTTATCAATTTGATTAAGTTATTTGATCAGAGTAACTTTATTAAAAACTGCGGGATGTTGCATATTATTTCATCGATATAATAAAAAATTTATCTATATTTTTTTTTACCAATAATTTTCAATTATCGAAAGAGATTGCTCATAGCGATAATAAAGATGCCCTATGTACTCCCGCGATTCTTTTTAATGGTAACTTCCTTTGTAATTAGTTCTTTCTATCTGATATAATATAACAATGGCACACTTGTAGATAATGTTTGCTTTTTAAAAATCATAAATTCACTATTATTGACAATCGGAGTGCAGTGGTCGCCGCAGTGATTTGGTGGAATTGTTGTCTAAACAAAATAAATGACATTTCCTCTCTATTAGGTATGTGCTCGACGAATTCTCTCAACGATGATGATTTGTGTTATATAACGAAAATTATTCTGTATGATTTTTCCACGTAAAAAGTGTCGAAAATAGTATAAAGATTATAGTTTACCTACAACAAATCGAATCGGTAAATCATTAGAACATGACTTTTTGATTGTCAGTCGAACTCCCAAGCAGCAAATAAGAGAGTAATAATTATAGTATAATAAATAATCATAAAAGTACACTGCATCTGACGAAAAAACAATTGAGCAGTGGATGTGCAGGACAAATAGAATACCTACCTCGAGTGAAAGTCCGACTCGGACTTCGCGATTTTTTATTTAGTTGTTACCTACTTATTTGTATTCTATACTAGCTGCAGCCCGCGGCTTCGCACGCTTTTTTCCGGAATAAAAGGTAGCCTATGTCCGGCCCCGGGATACCATCTACCTCGCTGCCAAATTTCATCGAGATCCGTTCAGCCGTTCTTGAGTTATAAATAGTGTAACTAACACGACCTTCTTTTATATAGATAGATTATATCTGGGAGCACCCTGTACTTGTGTTATACTATGAAACTTGACACCAGTTATGACACAAGCACGTCCCTTAGGATCTGGCCAGATTAACGTGAGCTGGACGTAGCCACGGTTTCATCTCTAGCTACAACTATTTATAGTGCGTTCAAATTAAAAATACTCACAGTCCTGCGTACCTCTACGCTAAATTTAAGGCTTTTTACTATACATTTCAAAATAAATTCCAGTAATAAAGACAATACTGCAAGTTTAACAACACTAAAAATTATGCCGTCATGTTTACGATCGAAAAGAAAGGGACGGCAACGTTTTTAGTGCTTTAACAGTTTTAAAATACTTAAAAAATTTAATTTTTCGGTATTTGTAAACATATACATATATTTACAAATTTTGAGTTAGTAGTCGGCCTGTTTGGCTGTTTGGGCCAGCTCCTTCCACATTTTCTATCTCTGGCCTTTGTCATCCAGTTAGGACCAGTTCCCTTCGTAAAGATGGCTTGCCATCTCTTCTCCGGTCGACCTCTAGATCTCTTCTTATTCCTTGGGATTCACTCTGTCATTTTTGGCCAAACGGAGAGTAGAATCATGGACATTATTTTCCATCTTGCACAATTGTGCAAGATGGAAAATAATGTCCATGATTCTACTATACTTACTATTGGACTGGGCACTTGCCCAGTCCAATTCCATTTTAGGGATCTTTATGACCTCTACGACGTCCCTCAATTTTGTCTCAGCGCTGTTTCTTTTTAAATTAAGTTACATGAATTAAAAGTTAACTTAATTAATTATTACATATTTTTTTTAGTAGGCGACTACGAACGCTCTACTATTTTGTTTTTAAGTAACGTGTTATTAAGACTACATACTTTTTTTTTTGTTAGACATTGGTCTCTAGATTTAGGATAGATAAAGAGATAGACAGATAGACAGATGGTGCTCCGTCTGTAATGTAGGCATATGGGTTTCGAAGGCACACTTTGGGAAGATATGTGAAAGTGGGAAAGAAAAAGAATATGTTGATGAGTGCAGGTACACCTTATTGGAGCTGAATTTCGAAATTCGGCTGCGGCCAGTCTTGACGGAGACTAGCTATGCGCGCAGGACATTTTAGAGCACAATTAGTGTGTGCGCAAACACATGTGCACTCTCTATTCTTCTAATCGGATGGCCGATACGACCAGGGAGAGGTCAGGTGCAGGACCAACGGCTTAACTTGCGCACCGAGCCACGGGGGTGTAACACCGCCAAGTGTTACTGTAAATTTTTGTTGTCAGATAAAATTTAATTATAATTTTTGTCCCGACCCGGGATTTGAATCCGGGACCTCCTTATCAGCGGTTGAACAAGCGACCGCTAGACAAACTACATAGAGCACCCACGACCACCGTAGCTCTCTCTACACTGGTTCCTCTAAATAATAGAGACATCACACAATGTACAGCGGCCGTAATTTATTTAAATTAGGCGTAACGCGATACTCAGTGTGTACATGCCTTTATCTCGCTGTGTTTTGGTGTTTTTTTTGTTGTTTTTTAATCTTTTTTTATACGTGAAGGCGCTTGCACCTTCTTGATTTATGCTTTGTGGGATTTACAGAATTGTCTCGAGTTGTTTTAAGTTATGTTGGTTTTAGCCTATGTTAATATAATAAGTATCTGCTTTGAATAGTCATCAAGAATAGAGCGCTTCGTTTTCAGTTGAAATATAAAAACAAAATATATAATTATAAAAATAAAATAAAACATTATAATAAAAATAAAAAGTTTGTTTATTCAGACGTTATCAAATGTTCATGAATTACACATTACAAAAAATAAAATTAAAATTCAATGACACAATTAAAATAGTTTCTATAAAGGACGTAGGTAGATGCTTATTTAGCCCAGCGGACTAACATTCTACAGAAAAAGAAAGTGTAAATTGTAATTATAATTTTTATTTAACATAAAACTGTCAAAGATTCGTTCCAGGTCCCACGCTAGAAAGTTTTAATATTATACTTAATTTATTAAAATCTGAATTTGATTATTTATGCACTCACTTGTTTTTTCGGGCTAAAGGGCGGGAAGGGTCCGCCTTCGACGCAGGAGGTTGCGAGTTCGATTCCCGGCTTGGGACAAATGTTTGTACGATCTGCAAATGGTTCCGGGTGTTCCGAGTATTTTCTATAAATAATAAAAAAATATCTATCTATGTAATGTATTGTATTAAGTATATCAGCCATCTAGTACCCATAACACAAGCTCTGCTTAGCTTGGGGCTAGATGATGCTGTGTGGATTGTCCAGCATTATTTATTATTTATTTATTATTGTTGATGGTCCAGGTTTTGACCAACAACTCACGTAACTGTAATTAATTTTATACCTAGCTGTAAGTTTTCCCAAAATTTTTTAAATAAATAAATAAAAAAGTAAGTAAGTGACGGTGTGGTCTAACATGGAGCACGCTTTTCCAGAATGAACTTATGATGCCTGTACTTTTTAACAGCGTCTTGAATGGTCAGGGCGAATTCCTGTAACCAATCGCTTTAATATGACAATCATTTCATTGTTTTAAATCGTGGCTGAATCGTCCATAGATGAAAGAAACTCAAGCTAGATATTGTGTGCGGTGCTATTTGCACGGAGATATTGATAGAGTCCATCTTTAGTTTCTTTCATCATCATAGACTACGATCTGGTCATTATCCATCAAGGAAATTCGGGTTCCTTATGAAAAAAACGGACTCTCCAAACTGTGAAGTTTGTGAAGTCCTAGATGATGTGCACCACATCTTGATGGACTGCACCAAGTTCAAAGATCAAAGGGAGACACTGATGACTGAACTTAATTCAAATAGATTAGATTTAGGAACATTTATTAACATTTTAGCAGAACCAAATTCAATAGCGGCCATTTCATTGTTTAAAATCTTTATGCATCAGTGACTTCCTTTGTATATAGCTACCTACAAATTGACTATTATGTTTGATTTTGTTGTTTGTTCTTCTTTTGTTTGTTATTGTTAAGTTTAGGTTATGATAGTACTGACATACTTTACATAGGTAGTCAAAGTCCTTGACAACAAATTAGATAAAAAAAATAATATGTAAAACGTGTCAATTCTGAGATAATAATACTATTGTTATGGTGAAGCCATAACAATAGTATTATTATTATTTTAGTGGAGTTAGTGCCCTGATGATTTTCCTCACTTGATAAAGTCAAGTCAAAATGTTTTTTTTTCTTTCGAATACCTAGCATCCTGGATACAGTATATTTTATCACTTCAACAAATAATCAAAATCACCTTACCTTATCAAACAAATCTGGGAATCGAACCCAACCTATTAAATCTAACAAGATCATTCAAACAGCTATTTAGCCCCCATCAATTAAACCATTAGATCAATTATAATGATCCCTCGAATCCCAGGAATCCCACGATCCCACAGCTGGGTTGTTTAGTTGACGTGAAGGCGTTAGTAGACGGCACGGCTCCCTGCTGTGAGGGTATGGATTTGTGCAGGGAGGGGTTCGAACCTGCAATTTTAGGGCCGATTTATAGCAAAGTCGAGAATAATGTTAACACAACCAATAGTCACCATCACAATACGTAGGTACCAATAAAGGTATTTGGAGTTCTAATCATATAACGGTGGGAAGAAGCCTATCAAAAAAAAACTTACTTAAAAACTTAAAAAAATAATTTGAACAAATTCACAAGTGATGCAATAACATCGGTAGCGACGAAATAATTTTCTGTCGTAAATATTTCTCTGAGGAGTTAAACATAAAACGGTAAAGCCGATCGTCCACCGTCAGCTAAACTAAATAAGAACCAAGCTCAGTAAACTAAACTAAACTAAATAAGTGGTCTGTCCACCGAAAATTAAGCTAAAACTACGTTTGTGATGATCATTTTGTGCTGAAGCGTCGAGTTAATCAGAGGCGATGGAAGAACAAGAAAAGAGCTATGGCAAGAGTTTAGAGGATGATTACATTCGTTATAGGAAAAGAAGATTGAATATTGCTTATTTATTACATACAGAAAAAACTCCGATACTGGATAAGCAAATTAATCTTAAATTATTTTGCTGATCAAACAGCTATTTATTTACAGATCAAAAATAATTTAGTTGCTGACCCTCTTACTGATATTTTACAGCCAACCAGAACATTATGCTGTCCAAATTGTTTATAGCTGTTTTTTTGAGCTGACTGAATATCTTCTATCTATATATATATAACAAAAAGTCGTGTTAATTACACTATTAAGAAGAACTATATAATAATAATACTAATACTAATAATAATACTAATACTCAAGAACGGCTAAACGGATCTCGGTGAAATTTGGCAGCGAGGTAGATGGTATCCCGGGGCCGGACATAGGCTACCTTTTATTCCGTAAAAAAGCGTGCGAAGCCGCGGGCTGCAGCTAGTTTCAAATAAATACCAATAAAACTTACAACACTAGCGAAGGAACCAGAGGGGTAACGTAAGGGGTAAGAGGGGCTTAGCTTAGTTCACGTGGCTTCGTATCGGCCTACACAACTTAGTTTGAGTTAGTTGTGCTATTTTAGTTTATTGTATTTTGCAGTGGAAGCACATGTATGAAAAACTAGCTCAACTATGCAAACTAAACTAAACTATAGGTAAGTTAGTTTAGTTTAGCTGGCGATAGACGATCGGTTTTAGCCTAAGTCCGTCCCTGTAACACTCAAACATACCCCAAAACTCCATTCTGCTAATTACACCCTCAAAATAGTAATTTATAACTCTGACCATGGACATATGGGTTTTTAATGGCCTGACGTTGACCACAAAGCTTTTTGTCTATGGTCAATCAGCTCTTGTTTATGGTTTCATTGTAGTTTTGTTATTGGGTTTATCACTAAAACCAAACCTTTGGTTCACGCCAAGTACTTGTATTATATTATTATGTATATCTCCCGTAGAATTGATAACCGCTGCTGGGGTAAAGGTTTCCTTGAGTGGAGACCGCAACGTAGTGTAGGACAGCCAGTGGCGAGGTGAGATGATGATTTGGAAGAGAATGCAGGCAGATGCTGGATGCGGCAAGCTGAAGACAGGGTGCTATGGCGCTTATTAGGGGAGGCGTATGTCCAGCAGTGTATTAATATAGGCTGATGATGATAATTTGATAACTTCGAAATAAAGGTACAACCGGACTAAGAGTGACAAGTCGAAGGTTGCTGGTTCGATTCCTGTCAAAAACCCTTTGCATAGTCAAAATATTAGATTACTCTTGGGATTGATTATTTTTATGTAGGTTCCTATTATTTTATCTATTAAGTAACAGATAGGTACTTACCTTTAAGAACAGAGAAAATTACAATTATTGAATAGAAACAAATTAAAACTAGTATTTACAATTGAAACAGTTAAGCTAACTGCAGACTGTTGCAAACAATCTGTAGTACCTACTACATAGGAAAAAGATAAAATCGAAGACCTACCAAGCTACATTCTTTAAAAAAAAAATTGGAATATTCCCACTAGAATAATCTAAACAAAAGGATAATAATATAAATTATCTCCTTAAATAAGTAAATAGTTTATTTGACAAATAAATTGCAAAACTAAATCGCGCACGTCCTATAAATTACTATACAATAGACTAAGGGTTAGTGATACAGGGTGTGGTTATTTAGTTCTCTTGTGAACTTGCTTTTGCTCATGACTTCGCACGCGGTTTACCTAATACACAAAATAAAGTATACCTATGTTATTCCAGGTTTAGAACTACATATGTACATACGAAATCCATGAGGTGAGATTGACGACCTCTGTGGCACGGCGGGCGAAAGTCCGCTTTCGACGCAGAAGGTTGCGGGTTCGATTCCCGCTTCGGGACAAATATTGTACGATCTGCAGATATTTTTTCGGGGTGTTCTGGATGTTTTCTATGTATAATAAAATAAATATAATCTATTTAATGTATTGTATTAAGTATATCAGTCATCTAGTCCCCATATCACAAGCTCTGCTTAGCTTGGGGCTAGATACTTGTAATGCTGTGTGAATTGTTCAGCGTTATTTATTATTTATTTATTTTTTAGATTGTGGTCAATCGATAGACCTTCTATTCACCATAAAAAAAAACACTTATTTCCTTAAGGAAATAAGTACACAATAAAGTTAACTTTATTGTAAACAAGAAGATGGGTTTGGATTTCTTTTTTCGTTTCAAAGGATAAGTTTGTGTGTGTCTTCGTTATGTGTGTTTGTTATAATTTTTGAATGAGACATCAGTTGTAAATTTGTTTTATACTCATCAGTTGTGTATCCTTAAAGAGAGTCTCTGTCCGTGTTAAAAAGAATCTTAATAATTTTTTTCTGGGACATTTGGAGTTTTTTTAAATTTGTATTGGTCGCTGTTCCCAGTGAGGTTTTTTTTTCTTTATACAATACCTAATATGATTTATCGTTTATTTATTCAATTATTTCATGTTTCTGGGATAAAGTGAGCGAGATCATAACATAAATTCCGTTGGGGCGCTACAACTTAATATATTCAATACAGATCATAGGTACTGAAAAGAGTGCGCTATAGGTCTAGGTCCTCGAATTAAAATAGCATAGACCCTGCTTAATATCATCGCTGGTGGCTCAACGATCTGCCTAGGCCGGCCACATTGCTAGATTAAGGCTTTATTTAATTAATTCATTTGATTGTACCTTATTTTATTATATTTAAATTAGTAATTGTGTATTTGATTGTGTGCCTATGGATCTCTGGTCTGAAATAAATGATTTATTAGTATTATTATTAAACAGAATATCATGGGCATGACATCCCAATGACAACCTCTATTCTTTCGCGAAAGATCCGCGCTATCTATTGAGGTCTAACGCCTCATTTATAACAACGCTGAAGGTGTTAGCCGGTTTGCTATACGCAGGAAGTTCTCTTATTCGTAAAAAGAAACACCCTGTATAAAATCGTAGGGGAGGATAAACCAAAGATAATGTAAGTGGGCTAAATGCAGAAAGGGGAGATTTAGATAAAGTGAACAATCACGCGGACTTTATTTAAACTTTGTTATATTGGTATCGGAAGTTGGTGATTTGGCCGTTTTATTGTTACTCCCATAGAGAGAGTTGCATTGATGGGTTTGGCCAAGGGCTGTTGTATAGGGGTTAAAAAGGTTAAGGGTTTATTTGGCAAAATTTTAACTTTAAGTACCTACAGTGGCGTTCATAGTTAGCTTACCCCCTGGCAGGTTCCAAGTCTCGTAATTACATCAGTTTCGGTTTTATATTATTACTTTGTTATTTAAAGTATATATTTTTATATAAAACGGCTTGCTATCGTTATTTTACCGAAATATTCTAGTTTTAAATTAGTTCTGTATTCATAGAAATTGTCTTCGAACGTAACAATGAACGCCTCTGTAAATACTTTAAGTGTCGACGTGATAATTATGTACTTCTAGCAGGTATGGGTACACATGCCAAATTACAGCTATCTAGCGCTAATAATCTCTGATAGTCTGCTAATAGTTAGTCTGCTGACGGACAGACGGACATGGCAAAACTATAAGGGTTTCTTGTTAACTGCGGAACCCTAAAAAACAGTAATGTCAACCATTGTCTTCGTAGATACATAAAAATACTCCACTATCCTTCAGACCCCCTAAAGAAGTTTCAGCTAGTACCTAAAAATAAAGTACTAAATATTACTACAAAAATTACACAATAGGTAATGTATTTTTTACTTAAGTAGGTATTTCTCATTAATATCGTTATTTAGATAGATATATAGATGGTTTATTTGGTTCACAAACATAGCACAAAACACAATCAAAAATAGTACCTACCTTTTTCATGATTTTTTTCTTCTACCAAGGACAAAAACTCTACCACTCCATCAATATCATACAAACCTCTTCACATTGTCAACCATACAATCCATACAACACACAAAAGCAATAAAATACATTTTATTCGCAACAAATTACTTTCTAAGTTCTCAGAAGGCGCCAAAATCATAAACATCAAAATCGAATTTAGAATCTATAATATTCCATTCCATGTGACGTTGAGCTTGGAACATTCGACAAAGTGGCAAATTCTGGACATAAATTCAAAGTGAAAAGATCTCTTGTTTTTTTTCAAGTAGCAAGCTACAAATGTCATTGAATAAAGTCGTCACAAACGTCAGGAGTCAAATGGACAACAATGGACGTTGATTGCCGAGTCCTATTCACCGATTATACACCACTATTATATTGTATTTATTTCCAAATAAGCATTTAATAGTTTAGCCGACACCCGTCCCCAGCTCGAAAAAAAAACTGAGCATGCTTATTAACAATACAATAAAATAAATAACAAAATACGGACCACTTTACACCTTCTTGGAAGCAGCAGTTGCCTCGTTATTTAAATGGTCAAGTTTGAGTGGCTGGAGAAATGTGGGTTCTATAATAAAATATTTAAGACAAGGTCAAAGAATGTGCCTATATTTTTCATTCGTAATCAGAGTAGTTTACTTTTTAAAATACAAAAGTTTTGCAAGCAAAATAGTTTTTAGAGATTTTCTCTGGTCATCAGACTATGTGAGGTGAGGTTGGTTTTAAATCCCAGTTTTAAATCATTACAAGTAATTATTTTATGTCTTAGAAGTATTTGGTACAATATCACACTTTAGTGCACTCTTGATTCCACACTCTCATAATAATACCATGACTAGAAGGTACACCTGTGTTTACGCACACACTTGTGCAGTAGGTATAATATTTCTTGCGCACATGATTGTTCTCCGTTGGCCGCTGTGGCTGAAATTAAACTAGGATAGCATCATCAGTCTTTAGCACCCAAAAAAATAAGCCGAAAACTTTACCAAACTTTTTCGATGTGCGCAAGGTACAAGTTTAAGGATCGATCCTTTAGTGCGGAACCCTAAAAAAATAAAAAAACTTCTTCACACATGCTCTATCCTTCTCTGATCTTTTGTTGATTGTCGATTTCTATTGATTTATAAGTCTACACCTTTCAGCTGCTTAACCTTTCTCCATGCAATTTTGAACCTTATTCCTATAGAATGAGAACTACGACAGATTTGACAACTGACAAATAAAATTAACTGTCAAATAATTTTTGAGTTTATTGAATATAATGAAGTGGAAACCGATAGAAATGTCGATCCCTTTTCACGGGTGTGCTAATATAAAATTAATATTATCAGAAAAAGTTCATCCATGTGACGTTGGTTTGTTTGACAAATAATTTTCACGGTATTTTGAATCTTGTGTGAATTTGACAGCCGTTAAATTTGAAAACGACTTTATTTGGAAATTGTATGAGAATGATTGATCTTTATCTAAAGTTTGCTAAAAGTTGCATCTTCAATTATGATGAACCCTGCAAAGAATATTTACGCATTCACGCATATTAACGCACTAACGCATTCACTGCCCAGCCTGGCCGCGCCGCCGCCGCGGCGCCGCGCCGGCCGCCAAGGACTTTCAGATGGACAGACATGTGCGTTTCGGGTCATAAAAGTGTTAGTTTAGGGAAGGGTAGATACATATTCTTGATAGAGTGGTATTCCTACTAATTTTTAGTAAAGTACTTTTCTTTAGTAGGTGAGTAAGAACCTAGGTTTTCTTTGTATTAAAAATAATATAAAATTTCAGAAAATATGGGTAGGTATACAAATAAGAAAAGCGATTTTTCGATGTTTTTTAGTACCTCGAACCCTTCGTGTGCGATCCCGACTCGCACTTGACCGGTTTTTTATTTCAGTTTCTATCCAGCCGTGATAGATTCATCGTCATAATAACAACAAATTCACATCAATACCAATTCTAACTCAATAACTATAGAGTTTAAGTTAGTTTGCCTTAATTTTATAGGTTATGATAAAATCTCCTTCATTGAATGAAAGTAATAAAGATGGCGGATAAGAGCCGTTCAATTATAACCTGGTCATGTGTTACACATTAAATTCAACCTCGATAGGCTTCCGCGAATCGTTGTTGTGTATGGTGTGGGTTCAATGCCGGGCGGGACAAATTTTCCATGTGTCCTAGAACTTTATTCTTAGTCAAATATCAAATATTCGACTTAGAATAATTTTCCTACGGCCGACTCTATAGTCACTCGTTTAGGACATAGAGTAGGTACTAAAAAGCCGTATGGCTGCTGCGAAAATTTTGTACATATGTAAATATTTAGTTAAAAAAAAAGCCACCGGCGCTTATCAGGGAGCTGGACCTATATCCAGCTATGGACTAGTATAGAATGTAGATGACGATGATGATGATGGATGAGACATAGATAATCGATATAATATCGACGTGAGTCACTCAGAAATCCTGAGTAAGTGACATCAGAAAGTTAAAATTAAAACATAAAATATAAAAAAGCTCAATTTTCGGACCTGCTAAATAAATAGACAGGTTTTAAATAAGATTGCATTAAACTTTTTTTTTATACTGCCTGTAACACTGTGGCACACGCAGGCTGATTGTCTAGTATTCTAGACCACCTCAAGCAGAATGCTATTCCTGGCTTTTTAAAGCTGGTGTATGGCCCAACGGCCTTGAGAATTCTATACAATTATCTGTTGCCGTGTAAATAATTTGTTTTATTCGTGAAATGTTCAATTAGTGTAAAATACATACTCTGACAAATATTTGAGTGAAAGAAAAATACTCGAACTCCTAAATACCTTACTGTTTAAAAGATATTTTACTGTTTAAAAGAAATATCCAAATTACGAATTAAAAAATATATTTAAAATTTGGATATTTCTTGTGATCTTGAGTATTTTTCTTTCACCCTAATATTCAAATATAGTAACAACCATTTTGGAGAACAATGTTTTAATTTTTATAAAATATCTTTATCTACCCGAAATAACCATTATTTACAAAACCAATTTCTTAGTCTAGCTAGACTGAGATGACATTCAGTTAGTATGAACAATTTTCTATAGACTATCTTACTCTGTAGAAAAAACTTTCCTACTCTCCTATAAGCAAAACCTCTTTGTAATTCAAGCAGCATTCCCAATCTTTCAAAACTAGGGATTTACTGCCTATTCATATATTATTCGGTGTAAACGATTAACTTAATGCTCTTGTTCACAAACAATGCCTAATTTAAAGCGCCATGGAGTTACAAAATTATAAAACAAAACGCAATCGTCTGGAGACACGGTTGGGTTGTGAATAACAAAAAATGTCTGAGGGAGTAACCCAGCGAACGTCTGAAATTGACCTACAGAGGTTTTCAACAGACATTTAACATTATGGTGATAAAGTCACAGGACAATTCGCGCTCACTTTGCGCTTATGCAGCATGAAACCAACATGGTTCTTGTAAGTCAATCATATTCATAAATTAAGGTCGCATAGATTGATTTAATATAGGTATCTAATAGTTGATATTAATTAATTTATCATAGGTATTCAATAGTTTATTGTTATCTTAAAAATGACGTAATGGAACACCATGTCTGTGAGGAGGGCAATGGTGTCTGTGACACAGTTTTACTAAAAACTGCTGCGGGCAACATCGAATTCCAATAGTTACTACAACCATGTAATTCGTTACTAAATAAATTACTTTGAAAACATTTCATTAGATAGATGATAGATAGAACTTTAAACAATAGGTACCTACGACATAAATAATATTACTAAGACTTTGCCTCCTGCCTCTTGACAACCAGTGTCTACCCAGCACAGTGCTGAGTGAAGGCCATATTTGCCCTAAACCCTGCTACGCACAAAAATTTAAAAAGGTAAATCAAATTACTTTCTTTCTTTCTGCCAAAACGAATAGTTAACTTTTTAGTTGGACTAAACACAACCGTGTAGCTACCCCACCTCAACAAACCACAATGTCAATCTGGCCATAAAATTAAAAACCGAACGAAAAAAAAACGACTACGAAACGACGATGGTTTCAAGTAAACAATAGCGTATTCCATACGCAAGCCAGTAATAAACAAACTAGCATTCAATTCAAAACAGCACAGGAACAGGCTGTGTGGTCAAATAGGTGGTAGCTATGCATGGTGCGGGTTCGAGACGCATTTAAACATAACTAATTCGTGATATGCGGTTTGAATGTTGATAGAATGCAACTGTTTTGAATTTGTGATGCATGAACGGAACGCAATTTTACTTTTAAGCGGGAATTTTTTTTAGTGACTCTTTTGTTTTGGTTCTGTTTTTTTTTGACATAGGAAAAATAGTACCTACACAACTTCTGAGATTTAAAACACAAGGATTATAAAAATTATGAACATAATTGATAAAATTACGCCATCATGCTATTAAATAAAAAAACATCTGATTTAGTAAAATGCCTCTAAATTTTTTTCTTGTTTCTTAATTAGGTGTGTATTACAAAACTTACTAAATAACAAAATGATCCCTTAAATACCCTGTGAAAACAAAATTAGAAACTAGAGACGGATCCATTCGGATAGTGATCTAGGTATCCTTGTTATAAAAACTGATATCTTACAAAAACTGTTACCCATATAACAAAAACTGTTATTTTAAGGAATTACGAAGGGCGTTTCTGACGAGATGTCAGCAGCAGCCCTTATCCAAATTGCTATTTTAATTGGCCGTTTAAATGTTTGGACTCGATTTTCGAACACGAGTTTGAACAAAAAGTTTTCGCAAAAAAAGGATGAAATGCCAGCTGTCATAATTTTGCGAGTGGCCAGTGGCATTCTGATCGATTGGTTTTAGAATAACATTTGGAGGGAAAGTTACGTTTTTGTTTGACTTTCGGCGGCGATTTTTCAATGCCGCCAATGCGTCCATAGACAATTAATGCTTTCTTTTTACACGACTGCGTGTTGTTCTTTTTCTTAGCAGAAAATAATTATAAATACTTGGCCGTAAGAATCAACCGCTCCAACCTGTGGATGTGGACTAAGGGAACCTACCAGATTTAGTAGTACTTAAATATTATATTTTAAACTAACTTTATGACCTGTCTTCTTAATTTCCTACACCCTGACCATAGTAGGGTAGGTGTACATAATAATGAATTATAAGCTACCAATTAAGAGTTTTATAATATTAAAATATTCATTACCTACCTATAATAACGGATCCAATAAACTAAATCTATACTAAGTAATATTATAAATTCGAAAGTAACTCTGTCTGTCCGTCTTTTCACGCCTAAACGGCTGAACGGATCTCAGTAAAATTTCACAGGGAGGTAGGTATATGGTATCCCGGGGACGAACATAGGCTACTTTTTATTGCGGAAACTTTTTAGTGCGAAGCCGCGGGCAGCAGTTAGTGTGAAATAAGGGCAGCAGCTTTATTCTGTGTATTTTTAACACCTTTACAGCGATCACCAATCTTCCTGCCACGCGTGGTGATTGTGGCAAAACTTTATTTGTGAGAGGCATGTCCAACAGTGGAAATACATGTGCTGATAAGGGGAATTAAAAATACCGATTTACCTTCTTTGTTTTTGACCTCCGTGAACATTCCTTGAACTAAGAAGGTTCTCGAGGATACGTCATCTCATATTATACATTCCCTGGGCAGCACAGCCGCCTTCTAATGCCCCATCGGTAACTCAATCTGTACGTGTAGCGATTAATCGATAATGGGCGTGCTTTGGTTAATCGATTAGGTACTAGGGTTGAGATAAAGCGAAAGTACAAAACAGAGAAAAATAAATTAATCTATATATATAAAATAAAGTCGTGTTAGTTACACTATTTATAACTCAAGAACGGCTGAACGGATCTCGGTGAAATTTGGCAGCGAGGTAGATGGTATCCCGGGGCCGGACATATGCTACCTTTTATTCCGGAAAAAAGCGTGCGAAGCCGCGGGCTGCAGCTAGTTATATATAAACAAAGCTTCCAAAAAACAAAAATAGGACCCTTTGGTCCTGGATGATATAAAAGTTTGTTGGTGCTTGGGAAGTCAAATCGAACGAACCAAAACTCGACGGGGTTACCTACGTCGTTTCGTTTAGGAGTTCCTATGGCCAACTTCTGTCTCCATCATCAGATCAGCTGGATTGTATCATAACGTTGCATTGTCACAAAACTTACATGAGTACGCCAAATTTCAGCTCAATCGGTTGAGTGTAACTGGTCTAAAATTCAGGTGCAAGATTTGTCCCACACATAAGTTAAATAAAAGCTTGTAAAATCAAACTTAGGTTATGTTATGATGCTAGTTTCATCTTAAGGTCAGGTTATTCCACGCTTCAACGCCTGGTGGGCTACTGAAGCACACCGCGTAAGCGCGGCGTACTTAATTCTATAATTATTAGTTATTAAAAATAAAAAATGGTTTTGATAAAAACTAACACTTGAATATTCTTCTAAACATCGTTGCCTATTTTCTGACATATTTTTGAGAGTAAAACGTTGATACACTTGAAGCAACAACCACAAAACCTAGTTAATAGTTACCTATCCTTTCTTCGTAATTTTTTATCATCTGGTAAAGTCGTAAACATCGTGTTTTGAGCCATAGAATAATCAATAATGTTCATCCAACTACAACATTATATTTTTCTCCAATCAAAACAAAGGATATTTGATCGTTTAAAATTTAATTGAAAATTGGCTAATTTCGAATATCCTGTCCTTAACAGCCTATTTTGTTTTTTTAGAGCACTAATTTATTCGGCCAGCCGATGACACTATCGGATCGGCAAAGCACTCGTTCCATTTTTAAATGCGTGAGTGAACCTGCAAAATAATTGTCATTCAATCTAAACAATTCAAACATGAAACGTTATTAAATTTTGTTAACAAAATAGGTTTTCATAAATCATAATTTTTTCTTATTCTTTTTTATTTATAAACTACTTTTGCTTCCTAACAAGGTAGAGCTTTCTTGTTCGCTTCTTTACTTTACCTTAAAAAGATTGAAGTGAACAAAAATCAAAGTTATCACTTTATTTCCTAGGCTTACTTACATACCTACGTAATTTGAACTTTGTGACGTGTCCAAGAGTCCTGTAAGGTCTAAAGGAAATAAAGCACTTTGAATGAATCCGACTAGTTTCTGCGGGCGGCTTCGCACGCGTTGTTTATATAGAAACGTTTAAAGGTTATTTATATCCCATGGAAACTGATATAAGGGATAAAACGTAGCCTGATTTATTCCAGGCCTAGGACTACGTCTATAAAACATTTCAGCCCGACCCATTTAGTAGTTTTGGCGTTTTGTTTTGTTTTATTTGGGAAATATACAGTACATAATACATAAAATAAGAACGTAAGATTACCATAAACCAAAGGAATTTTAGTCATTAAATAACACAATTACAGCTAAATAAACAGAGCAAGAAAAAACAATAGTACGTTATTACGTAGGTAGGTCCTATTGGTTTATTCTTGCTCCGTTTATGTTGTATGTTATTATTACATACAATACAACCTTATTTAACAACTATAATTCAATAATAAAAACAAATTAGAACTAGTATTTACAATTGAAACAATTTAGCTAACTGCAGACTGTTGCAAACAATCTACAGGTAGCTCAACTGATCCATACCAGTCGGAAGCGTCCCCAAGACGCTGGCTGCATTGCCCCGCTGTATGGCAATGCTGATGCGCTGCGCCAGATATCCGCCAGCTCTCGGGTCACGCGTCGCGTCGACCAGACGCTCAGATAACATTTTAAAAACCCGGAGAGCGTCGGTACCCCACGGACCCAGGGTCTCGACCCCAAATGGAGGAAATGTGTAGGCTCTGTCGAGACCTGCATAAATAGACAAATTATTACGAGGCTTTGGCAACGCTTAACATAACTTCCCGACGATACTTCGGCAATGACGTATTAAATATATCAATATCTGTCAATTTAACGTTGTAATAATCACAAACTCGGCCAAGAAACATATTCTTTCTGTAATTTGTGTTTACATTAGGTAACCAAAAAGTATTTTTTTTTACGAGCAGATTGTCGGGGGTAGGTAATAAATATTATCGAGTAAATATGGTGAGTCAATTTCATGTGATAAAATTTTATAAAGAAACACTTGATCTAAACAATACTACTTCTTTGAAGGCTGAAGAAGTAACAAACAGCCATCCATCCATCTAAACATCCGAACTTTAGCATTTATATGTGATGTGATGTGATGTGATGTGATGTGATAATACAATGTAAACACAAAGTGGAAGGCCGAACGTTTCGAATCAGAGCTTTGCTTTACCTGTCACTGAGGCCGATGTACGCTCCTCTAGCATTCTACTTTATTTATCTTATCGCTAGTTGCGCCCCGCGGCTTCGCCCGCGTGGAAATTGATTGCAAATTGCCTATGGGTAGTTTTGTAAAAATAAAAAATACTTGTATTAACTCTTCGATCAAATATTTTGATCGAAGTATTAATATAATTTACTTTATAGTTTATTTATACCGAGTTTTGAGTGAATCGAAACTAGGAATAATAATTTTCCATAGAAATAATACCACCATTGTTAACCCACTCAAAGGTTATTTTTTGAAAATTAGATTAGCCTATGTGTTATCACATACTTCCCACTTATGTGCGATACGGCCATTTCCTTTATGCAACATTCTTCCATATCTCCCTCGCTCTACCTGTCTCTGTCTGTCTCGCTCTCATCATTATGTTATTATATTACTGGCTGAAGGGCCGTGATTAGCGGGTGATTAAGGTGCATTCAACATAATCGTGTAATTATTTATTTATGTTTTAAAGGCGAGTGTGTTTTGTATGCAGTATAGGGACAAAAAGGAGATAATTCAGTAGGCCAAGCACGGGGATTGTTCTCTAGGGTAGAAAATGCAGAAATCGCATCGTCATTCGTCATTCATTGCGTTGAAGTTGAAGGAATAAATTTCTAGTAATAGATAACTCTTTATTGTACCACACAAACACAAAATATAATACAGAAGAAAATGCTGAGAAACAAAGAAGTTCAAAAGGCGGTCTTATCGCTTAGTAATAACTAATATACAAATAGTCATTTACACATTCGACAACAAATTGACGTTATTTTTCTCTATTCTACCATAGACAACAATTCCCGTGCTTGCCCTTCAGTAAGACCCCTTAAGAATCACTAATGTAAAGCATTGCAGCTAAATCATTGAATCAAGTGCGCGCATATGTAGAAGATACTTTTAACTTATTTTTTTTATTTATTAGGGAAACAAACAGTTATAATTATAAATAATATCTAAAATTGAGACTTAAAATTAATACACAAACCAATAAGTGTTTCCACCGTTAAAAAATAGTACGCTAAGACTTGTGAGAAACATAACAGATACAGATTACCTAAATACATAATTCTAATAAACGCGTTCAATAACAAAGTAAGTACGTATACATAAAAATAGTGAATTTAAACGAATGTGTTAGAAGATATAAAAATAGAAGTAATTACAATTATTGAGAAGCAGTATTGGCGAGGCGGGCAAAGCATAATACATGATTTATAAATTGTTGGCACCTAACCCCGGATCCGATTTTGATTTTCGAAATATTCCTTACATTTGTATCTAAGACAGCTCTCAGACCAACTTTTGGTAGGTACTTATTATGAAAATCACTAGTCGTTTCGAGCTAATAACGAGTTCCAGATACAATATCAAACACTATCCATACAGTAGCAAAGTAACTATAACATGCTATTACTGTAGCCCGGGTAAGTTGATATAAACTTACCCGGTCAATAGTAATAGGTACAGCTCGGTTTAGTTTGTGACCCGATTAAAATGAAAATGCCTTTACAAAATGCGTTTTGTCTACAAATACAGCTTATACTGCGGCCAGTGAGTGAGGAGCCACGCAATAACGATATGTGCTCGCGATCGCTAATGAAATGAGCGAGTCATCACTACACACGGAGACTTTAGTACGACAACAACGAAAAGTTCTCAACTACTTATTAGTTATTTCTTTGATTAGTAATATATCTAGACAGACTTTCAAAGCCGTGAAAGCATAGAAAAAAATAGCGAATTAATGAATGAACACAAAGCAATTTCTTCCAGGCAACCTTATCAGCGTTTAACTGTTGGCCTCTTAATCTTCAACCCAACTAACATTAATGCGCGTTAACTTTTAAGTTTGAGCATATTTTTGTAGACACTAGACACTATGGTAATAATAATCACTATTTTTAATATGAGTTTCTTTCTTTACATGTAGCATTATCTAAGAAAAATAGTTCGAGTTTTAAAAAATAGCTGTAGAAAACTCGAAACACATTAAAACAAAAATTATTTGGTTCCTTGAATGGAAAACCCGATAGCGAAAAAAAAACTATATAAAAAAAAATTAAAGTGTACTGTTTCGCACATCGTTTGGTCGAGACCTCTGGAACCCTGCAGTCTATTGAAATGACACTTATGTTGAGATTCGTAGGTTATTTATTACTAATTATTTGGTTCCTTGAACCAGTTTCTTCATAAGCTGTGTAGTTTTCTTGTAAATGAGCAAACACTTAATTTTTGCGCTTACACCGTTCTAAAAACTTATGCTCTGTCTGCTCCTATAAACGCAAAAGCCTATCCCTTTCACAAAACGTGATGATTATGGCAAACCCCAAACAAGGTGTTGTTGGGGGAGGCTTGTTCAGCAGTGGACGAAGGTGTGCTAATGAGGGGTGGATGTGGAGATTTGCGAACATATCAACCAGTGTGTATCATCATCCTTGCGCTACTTACCAGAGTTATCAGCTAGTTAGCCTCCACCGGAAACACATTACTCTATAGACTATACTTTAGAATTAAAAACAAATAATCGTCTATGGTTCTCATAATGAGGTTTTATGGTGCAGCTGTAAAATTATTGCGGTAAAAGTTGTTGGAATCGTCATGACCTTTTTGAAGCGAATATTCACTTCCTGTGATGAATAGATGAGCAATTACACGTATATCACAATATTTTATGAGATGATGTACTTTTTAATCTGAATAAGATCACGCTGTCGTTCCGACCGTAGTTCACAATCACAAACATTTACAGATTTTTGTGAGGTTTTTTTTTCCATTTAAATTATAAAAAATAGGTGGGTACCTATTTTTTTTAATATTTTATAATTACATAAATAATTTGAATTTGAGGCAAAGAAGAAAGAATCTCCATAAATCTATCAAAAGCGTGACTTGGACTGAAGCCTGGGTTTGTACAATTTTACTAGCGCCATCTAGTTTCAATTACAAAACTCTGTGAACTCGTTAACATTGTTTTTTCTACTAAGCAAACGCCTGCGGGTTTAAAAAAAATAAAAAACCCTATTTACCTTAGAACTCAATAGATGGCGCGGATTGTCATTTGGATGTCATATCGGACTATGCATGGTTTTATGCCATGTTAATTTCACAGACCCAAAGTCATAGCAACCTCTCTGGAACAATTTTTTACCAATTTGAAAAAAAAACAGCTTTTTACCTCAAAAACACCACAAGCACCCAAAATTCCAAATATTTACAACGCATTTAGTAATAATTAAATTGGGCTGTAATCGACGCAGTCCTTGTTGGTTAACGAGGTAACAAATTATTTAATTATACCCTCGTTGTTTGTACGGACAAGGCTCCTTTTTTTTTAAATGGTAATCGGAACCTTAAGGCAAATGCCATCCTGTGTCCGCATTCTTAAAGTTTTTAGAAAATAATACAAAATAAAATATATGCATTTCGAATATGTAGGTACTACCAAAAGTTTCAAAATTGAAAATTGGGTCCGCCATTTTGAATAAAAAAATTCTCAAACTAATGACAGCGGTATACGTAAAGTGAATGAGATTAATTAAATAAGAATAAGCTACGACAAAAATAATTAATGGTATAATTATGTTGTTATTTACTACTAGCTGCTGCCCGTGGCTTCGCACGTGCTTTTTAAGTAGCCTATGTCCGTCCCCGGGATACCATTTACCTTCCTGCCAAACTTCATTGAGATCCGTTCAGCCGTTTAGGCGTGAAAAGGTAACAGACAGACAGACAGACAAAGTTACTATCGAATTTATAATACTAGTATGCATTACTAATATGCATTATTTCAATAATTGTAAAAGAATAACATAGGTGTGTGTGCTTTGTACAATTTTATATCCACAGGTTGTTATAGGAGCTTCAACCACTGGACCAATTTATGTCTTCCCCGAAACCATTCACTCTTTGGAGTGGTTTACAACCCTTAATAATTGGTTTACTAGCGGCATTACGTTTCGGTGTAACGGGCAGCCTTGTTAGGGGTGACCGCATTCACACCGAAGATTATTAGCAAACTAATTAAACGAATATTGAAGAGAACAAAGTTTGGTTTGGATAGATACGAAATCTAATATATTTATATAATATATTTTTATCAAAAACAACCCTCGGTCTGCCTTCCACTCGTTGTTACGCCCAACAGGGTTCACGTTGTGATACTTATCTATAGATAATTACCTATCAATTAAGCCAATGTGATGAACAACAATAAATATTTTGAGTATTGAGTATCTAAGCGATGGAATGTGTTAAACCCAGCCAATAAAATCGCTTGATTTTCTGAGTTAAGCGATTCCAGCGTCAGTTTTAATAACTCTCCTAATCTTCATTCTAGTATACGGCCTCTGCGTTGGTCCTGCGTCTGACCTCTCCCTCACCTCTCTGTGGGTGTGTCATACAACATTGACGACCGTGCCTTCACACGGTGAATTAACCGTAGATTTTCACGGTGAACAAAGGCCCGGTGATGATGCGTGATGATCTGATGCATTTCGGATTTGCCCTTTATCGGTGTGAATGCGGTCACCAATAAAAAAAGTAAGTAGTCGGTTTAATATTATTGGAGTCAATCACTCTTACCACGAAGTTATTAAACACCTACATACATAAGTATAATGATTTAATTATAATGACTATTGATAGTAGTTAATTACTTTTACTTATTTTAATTAGGAAGTTATGTTTTAATTGAGTCAGTAGGTATTATTAAATTATTTTACCTTAGTTAAAGTAAGTATAGAATTCTTGATCTATTCAAGTGTAACTATTCGTGAGTGTAGGTATCACTCACGAATCTCACTATTTGAGCCGCTCATTGGCTGCATATTAATCACACAAACGAGGTTCGTAGTTAACCCGCTTAGGTATACATTCATAATTAGGTAAACAATTAGTCGGTATATTAGTTATTAATATGTTATCATTACACAATTAAAAACTACTTATGACGTAATCTGTCATTGTCTGTCATATTCGATATTTTTCTTAATTTACTAACAAAGAAAATTACAATCAAATAATAAAAACAGATTAGAACTAGTATTTACAATTGAAACAATTAAGCTAACTGCAGACTGTTGCAAACAATCTACGGACAGCAATAAATATATTGAGTATTGACCCGAGATCTCGGGTCACGCGTCGTTTCGATCAGATGATCAGATAACTTTTTAAAAACCCGGAGAGCCTCGGTACCCCACGGACCCAGGGTCTCGACCCCAAAGGGAACAAATGTGTAGGCTCTGTCGAAACCTGCATATTTGCGCCTCTTGAGATCCTCGGCGAATAATTTACTAATGTATACCTTGTTGTTGAGTTGAGCAACTTGCGATGAGCAATGGGGAATAAAATAAGTTCGTCAAGGAAGGGTCACATTGCTCAATTTGCTCAACTGAGTTGCGCAATTGAGTGGCACAAAAGGGAACGCGACGTACTAAGTATTAATGTGCTGCAGCCTGACATAAAAGCAATAACGTAGCGAATCGCTTGCTCGAATAGCAAACACTGATTTTATTACCCTCTGAGATGACCAGACAAACAGTTACCAATGAGCTATTTTGCATCAGAACTCAACCACATGGTCAAGTCCTCGACGCCTCGCAGAATTAGCTTATCCCCATTGAAAATCACATCATCAACTGGAACAACAAGACTTTAAAAATAAAGCCAAACTTAAACTAATTCAAATAACGGCATGGCCCATTCCAAGGCAGATTCCCGTTTTTGCGGGACAATCAGAAATCGGCGCGATTGTAAAATGGACAGACGGACGGACTGACGGTGATGGACGACTGTTTTGGCAGACACACTGGGACCACGAAAAGGGATAAAAAGGAGTTGGTAAGGGGGATTTGGTGGAACGGGTGCGGGTTCGAACTAGATTCTGGTGGATTATAGAGGTTGTTTCTGTTCAGTTTTAGATTACTTTATTTATTAAAAATTGTTTTTATCAAAACTTGGATTGAAACCATTTCTTACAAATAACATTTTTAAGTGCGACTTCAATTACACGTAGTACAAATCGAAATTCATGAAAATAATATATTAAAAAATGCAAGAAAAAAACAAGTAAATACCATCATAATACCTAGTTAAAAAAAAAATAGATGGTACCTCATAAGTTTTACTAAAAATTAACTACATGGTATAGTTTCCACTACGAAATGGATCCTGGGCCCATGAAACTCTTCAATAAATTTCTGCCCCCGAGCAGCAATGCTAAGATTGCCAAATCTCAGCATTGCTGCTCGGGGGCAGAAATAACTAACTAGACGATAATAATACCTCCTTTTATTGAAGAGTTTCATGGGCCCAGGGTCCATTCGTGTTTCAATTCCTACTAATAATATAAATTCGAAAATAACTCTGTCTGTGCCAGTTTGTCTGTCTGTTACCTTTTCACGCCAGACGGCGGAAAGGATCTCAATGAAATTTGGCAAGGAGGTAAATGGCATCCCGGGGACAAAGTCAAGTCAAAGTCAAAAACTCTTTATTTCCATAAATACAATAAATGTACATTTAAGAAAAGGACTGAAATGGACAAATTTTTAATAATTAAACACTGACACGGAAATAAAGAGGTATTTTTGATTTCAGTCGCTTCGGTATGTAGACTAAAGTAAAGAAGTGACGAAGAAACCTTTAGCCTGTTAGTTAGTTGCTATTTTTCGAGATATAAGCTACCTAAAAAGCGTGTGCCAAGCCGCGGGCAGCAGCTAGTATTAATATATTCTTTGACGTCATAGCTACGATCAACTCAACAGATTACCTACTTAAAAACTTATGTAACCTGTAGTTTAATTGGACATTTCTAAACAACATAAAATATATTTATTTGCAGCAAAAACAATTGTAACACAACAACTTCAGCAATAAGACCGCCTATTGTCGCTTATTCCATAATTATCATTTTGTAAATTATTTGTACGTTAAGTGTGCAATAAAGTGTTAACTATTTATCTCATTAGATTACAAAAAGGATTTGAGATACATTACCATAGCCTAGATTCCTTCTACAACCAAATCCTGCCAAAAATCCAGTTGAAAAGAAACCAATTTTAAACACTATAGAATTTCCATTTATTTCAATTCCCAACCAAAAACTACCCTATAAGATTCTCACTAGCCCCACTGGTACCCTAAAAGGGGCAAAAAGGTCCAGGCCCGCAGCCCGAGGATTCCATGCATACCGCAAGCCCCAATTAAGATCCCGTAAGATTGTCCCTTGGACCTTTTTGTTTCAGTTGGGGAGGTGGCCATAATATCAGATTTAGTAGGATTTAGTGGCAAAAACCTGCAATGGCGGTTGTGGAATCGACTCCTCTAACTCAGCCCGAGGATATCATAAAGGCGACTATATTCCCTTAGTCTGATAGCAGAGTAGCTTCTTTCTGTGTATATTTAACACCTTTACTGTGATCCCCAACCCACATGCCCAACGCAAGGGGATTATGAAATTATCCTCTAATTATAAGAGCCAATATAATGTTTATCAGACGAGGTTTATGTCCAGCAGTGGACTAGTATAGACTGATGATGTAACTGCAAAAAATTGGCGTTCCTGTCCGTCACACGGCGCATTGAATATTGCAGAGTCGCAGGTGTTGAAATAATAGAGACTTGGCAGATACCAACATTTATTTATATAGAAACATAATATCATAAGAAATCAAATAATATCCCAAAAATTATTCGACTTCGACGGGACTTGAACCCGCGTCTTTCCCTCAGTACGGGAACGTGCTAACCAACTACGTTTATGTTAATTAGTCTAAGGTACCAATTCTCTAGGTACTACACATTATTAACATATTTTAAGGCCAAAATCAAAATACTAATTGTGGCCACCCTACCATCGTTTGAATGAGTTTTTCGATCCAGTTTATTTGTCGAATCGGTTAACACCTCGCGGAGATTCCTAACACGATTATTAGGAGCTTATATAATGAGAACAAGCTGCACTGATTGCGATGATTATTTTGTTTACGGATAGAGTTAACGATGGTTTTGGTGAACATGTGGTTAATGACAAAAATTGCTGTCTATAACAATAGCTTATCTTCATTACCAAGTTTTTTGGATTAGATAAGTTTAGAAAACCTATCTACGTATTTAAATAGACAAGAATTTGCATGGTCAGCAATGTTAACGTTGACTGTAAGCTAAGTAAAACAAAGCGCTGTCCACTCAATTTTTGATAATAACAGTCCATCCCAAGGTTGCCTGGAAGAGATTTTATGAACGCGTTTAGCGCAATCGGTGTGCAAACACAATCGGTGGCCTTATGGCCACCGATTGTGTTTCACTAGTTACAAGTAGTACAAGTTTATAAGTTGTAGTTGTACACAATAATTAATTTGTTTTCTATCTCCACTCAGAGGATAAGTGACTTTCGTCATAATTTATTTGAATTTTATGTTATCTTTATAAAGTTTATTTTATTCTCTTTTAAACCTCTCCGTCTCATTTAAACTCCCTTACAAAATATATTCATGCGTTCTAAAACTGACGCATCATTTTGCGCATCGTCGCCTACTGGATGCAACCGCATGTTACTGCTTTGTATGAGATTGTATGGAATGTATGAGAATGTATGAGACGCGAACAAAGGTGATGGGCTGGAAAATTAATTATGTTATTGACCACTGATCTGTCATCTGCTCACTTACAATTTGCGGGCTTTATTTGAGAGAAAAGTAAATAATGCTGGACAATCCACACAGCATCATCTAACCCCAAGCTAAATATAATGAAAATGTTGAGTTTCATTACGCGGCCGGATTTGGGTCCTAGGACATGGGACGATGTATCGGCTATCGGACAGCTGATCGCGCCGAATTGATCGAACCGGCAAATTATTTCGTTACTATTCGATCCTTCTGGCACCCTTTTCGCTTTCGGCTCAGATAGAGATATGCGTTCTGCTAAAATCATAAACTATGTCATATTACTTGCCTAAAAGTTCCCTCCACTCGAATAATATTGACGGGAATCGAACCCATGACCTGACTTCCGGCTGTCTGTTGAGTCAACAATCAAACTGTGATCTACACATATAACTCGGACTTCGGGCAAATGTTTTTGTATGAAATATCTTCAAAGTCAACAGTTTAAGAAGGAAGCTGAGGTTTTATGGGAGAAAGATAAACGTTTTTCATTTTGACAGCATCTGTGGCGCAGTGAGCGAAGATAAGCCTGAGACGCAGAAGGTTGTGGGTTCGATTCCACCCACAAAAACTTGTAAGAGATATTTGTATATCTTAAAATATCTAAAAATATACTTAAATTTGAGGCTGTTATGAGCCCGTATGATAAGAATCTCCACCAATAAATTATGATATTCAAATTATGGTTTCACAAAACTTTGCTGAAATGTACGTACTTTTCAACAAAGCTTTATAAAACAGAAAAAAGCTTCAAAAACGGCGAATTAACCGTAGATTTTTACGGCGAAAAAAAACGTATAAACAAACACAGGCCCTGACAGTTGCGAAATGATTTCGTCTGTTTGCATATATATTTAATATTCTACAAACTTTATTACCTGAACGAAAACGTAGCACTCCAATTATTAAATTAATATACGTAGTACCTACTTTAAATTACGTTATCTATCTTCTCAAATTGGTCCAGATCTGTTAATATCTTTAGCGTAATTATAACGCTCGAATATAAATCACCCGCGAGTTTGTTTGTTTCTATGTGTGTTAATGCTTCTTGCCTGTAAGCAACCTGTGCTTGGTGCTTTAGCATGGGCTGGGGATATAGGCGTGGCCAGATCTTAGGGTTGCCAGCAACCTGCCAGCTTGAAAGGATTGCGTCAAGTGCATCATACACTGTAATTAAAACGTGTGCGAAAGGTACATGTTTTATATGTCGCGATTTGAAATAAAAAATATTGATATGGATTAGTAGAGCTACCTGTTGATTGTTTGCAACAGTCTGCATTTAGCTTCAATATTAATTAAATAAATTAATATTAATATAAAAAAATATATAAATTAATATTAATTAATTGTTTCAATTGTAAATACTAGTTCTAATTTGTTTTTATTTATGTGATTGTAATTTTGTTTGTTAAAATTGACCACTGCAGTTTAAAAAAAAAACTAAAAACAGATAGCAAAGTGCTTTATTATCCTTTAGTTAGACCTTACAGGACTCTTGGACACGCCACTAAATTCAGATTACATAAGTAAAACTAGGAAATAAAGTGATCACTTTCAATGTTTGTTCACTTCGATCTAAGTAGAGCGAATCAACATACGGAGAGATTGGAAAATTTGCAGTTGAAAGTTTGACTTTTGAACGTTTCTTATGGTCCGCCATTTTCTATAAAATGTTTTTGTCTAAAAAGTGGCAGCCCTAATCAGTCCGCGGGCCATCCATATAACAATTTAACAGGAACATTCAACAGCTATAAATTATACGAGTTAACAGCCCTACAAATTCTCGAGTAACTCTTGTACACCCTACCTTTTAAACTGAGCTTAGAGAGGTACGAATATGAAAAGAAAAGTTCTAAAAGTTCTAAATTCTCACATAATTTACCTACTTATGGAACTATAAATTTAGTAACTAAGTAGGTCTAAGACCAAAAAATACTAAATGTTGTGAAGTTTCATAAACATCTTGGTGTTTATTTTAAAAAAAATTATGCTGGACAATCCACACAGCATCATCTAGCCTCAAGGTAAGCAGAGCTTGTGTTATGAGTACTAGACAACTCTTATACTTAAGAAGTACAATTTACTTTACATATGCAGTTTTTTAATAAATACATACGCATTCTTACAAATATTTGTCCCGAGGCGGGAATCGAACTTGCAACATCCTGCGACACATAGGTTGTAATAGTTTAATTATAGTTAATTTTAGTTAATATGTTTCTACTACAAACTAACAGCCTAGCTCTTTCAGCTAGATTATTCTTACTCCTCGAAAGCCTTCGGACATCCCTAAATTATCCGGCAAATTACCCGTTTCAACGGATTTCTACCATTTATTTAACTAATTTTATCTGATAGTCCATTTACCTATCTTTCTTATCTTAAGCTGAATATCCACTGGTGTGCTTTATTTTATCTAGTACCTAGCTACCCTCCTATTCATTTACATTGTTTACAACCCGAGTCTAGGGGTTTAGCTTTCGCAATTTGTTTTAAAAACATAAAGCCGAATTTAGAACCTTCTCCTTTATTTAGAAGTTGATTAATTTTAGTAACAAAATTAATGTTTTATCCAATGGTGTTTAAAGGGGTACCGCGAGATATCAGCTGGTACATTCCGATGTAATCGTGTTTCACCCATATTATTTTCACTGCTCATTGCTACATTTTATTTTGTTTTTTATTCGTAATCAAAATGCAGCCAATGAGCGGCGATTATAGTATGAGTTATACACGCACGAATACATCTCAATAGATCAGCTAGTATTTTTTTAGGAAATTCATTAAATATTTTAATACTTGATATACACGGCCACGTCCATGGCCCACTGGCCACGACGCACAGCTCATCTCCAGCTCCGTCAGGCGGACAGTGAATGCTCAAGTTGTTTTCACCGTTGGTCTTATATCACTCAAAACCCTTGTAAGGTAGATACACAAACAAATTAAACTCGAAAATTAGTTAACGATCGAACGCCGAGGGGCATTGATCATTATTTTATGGTTCCCATATTTGGGCCCTAAAGCCTATTATTTGGCCCAATATCGGGCCATTTCGGACCAATTATGGCCCTTCTCGGAACGCTAATGATTTGTTGGGGTATAGTGTCAAAAGTTGCTGAACAACTTATGGTCAAAACGGACATTGATTGTATCTATTTTGAACAAGTTTTTCCTCGTCAAAATAATCTCAATTTTGTGTATTTCTGTGATAAAGTTGCTGCATTAGTTAGTGCAACTATTTATGGAGATTATTTAGATTATGAAGTTATTCGATGGTCTACTAAAAACTGAGCACAAAGAACTTTCTTCTTGTTGATTTAATTACACTAGCTCCCTTAACGCAGTGGTTTCATATAACTGTGAAGCCACTTTTACCCAGCCAGTTGCTCAGCGATTTCTGACAGCTCGTTGGTATGTTATAATACCACAAACACGGGATGAGAGGCGTTTTATTAACAGTGGCTGATAATAACCATAATAAGCTCAGGGTTCCTAACAAGGCGAAACTTCATTAGTTTATAGTTCATAATAAAATGGGAGGTCGTAAATTATTAACGCCATTATGGATAGATGGGTTGGTTACCAGTTTTGGAGAATGTTTTGACGTTTCCAATTCTCATGTGTCTGTATTCTATATGGTTAAATTGTTTGACTTTCTCATATTTTGATGTTTTTAAGGTTCCGTACCTCAAAGGAAGAAAGGTACCCTTACAGGATCACTTTGTTGTCCGCCTGTCCGTCTGTCAACCCTCTTTTCTCAGGAACGCGTGGGAGGTATCGAGTTGAAATTAACAGCAAATATTCTAATCCGTAACCTCTTGGAGCCGTGGTATAAATAAATTGTTTATAAAGGAATTTCTAAGGGAATCACATGCACACAAAACCTGTAGGGTACTTTTGTTGACCTATGTCCATGAGTTTTGGCAAGAACCAAGATTATAAAGCAAAAGTAAACGAAAAAAATTCAAAAACCATACGTTTTAAATTTATTTAAAAAAAATATTATGCCTCTCTTGAGAGACCAATACCTAGAGGGTACTTCCCGTCAACCTAGAATCATGATATTTGGCAAGAAGCCAGGTCTGATAATCATTCAAAACCCTCTTTTCTTTCTCTCCATATTTTCTTCCTGTCAAAGAGCAACTTCTGAATTCGGAATAGCTGAAAGTGATTTCTTATTGAGTTTTTTTTATTTATTTTAACAAAATCCACAGTTTTTATTCTACATAAACTTATAATATAATTTTTTCTTACGACCAACAACGGATTTACATTTTATAGATGTTAATTTTAAAACAGACAGTCAAATAGCAGGTTTAAATTAATGTTAATATCAAAACATAAGTACTATTTCATTTTACAAAATAATAACTTAAGTAAATAAAAATAATAATAATACTACATCCACGGGTTGGGCTGAAGGGGTCGTTTTTACGTCGCAAATCCCGTGGCCACGGTACCTGCTCTATGTGAATTAAGTCCGTAATGAGTGTAAGTAGGCTGAGGAGAGGATGGTGAAGTCGTGCTGATCACAGGGTATCATTAGCGGAGTTAATGTCGACGGATCTCGGCAGACTTGTTGAGATGTACGGATCGCAAAAAAAAAATCTTTTCATCCTATCTATTCAGAAAGAGGCAAAGGGTTCCTCGATAAGTGCGAACAAAGTGGATCATTCCAGCGCACTAATAACAGTGACGAAATTACTTTTGAACTATATTTAATTAAAAAGGTTGGACGCAAGTCGCTTCAATAAAGTCCTGGCCGGTAATAAAAAAACGCGCGTGCCGACGTGGCATTGGCTATCCAAATTTAAAAAAAGGAATATGCGGGAGCTTTTTATTCGTTTTGGTGTTACTTTTTATCAAAGTATTTTTGACAATTTTAATTTGATTCATACAAATTGAATAAAAGATGAGTTCTAGCAGTAAAAGTGAAATATTAGCACCAGAAATATATTTGTAATTTGGTTATGTATTATGTATATTCGTCACTGCTAAAAAAATCTCTTTTCTATTTTTCTCGTAGGATGAATTTTTCTCAGTTTAGGATGAAAAGCAGAGTGTGCCACACGGTACCAAAATTATTTAACCTCGAGCGACGTACTTTGAATCCCTCGCTACGCTTAGGATTAAAAAAATCGCAACGCCCTAAATTCATTATTTGTGTCCCTTGTGACACAATCTACTATTATATAATTTAAATAAAATCTATCGATGGTAGGTATATTGGTCCCAGATAAATAGACAACAACTGAACGAGAAATTCAGATTCGAAATGGTTTTAGCAACAGATCCGGCTACACAAAAGCTGAATATTTAGAAATACCGATTTTTTTTGATAAGTTTGAAGTCAAGCTGAACGGATTTCGGTGAAATTTGGCAGCGAGGTAGATGGTATCCCGGGGCTGGACATTTATTCCGAAAAAAACTGGGCTGCAGCTAGTCCTTAATAATTATCCTCATTCATTTCGACTAGCCCAATCAAGATCTAATATGTCGTTTCCCGTGATTTTTCCTGACAAATCGTAATAACGATTATTATTTAAATAAATAAACAAACCTGTAGGAGTAATTTCATCAAAGACCATTTTAGTCACTAGCTAACCACTCGCGATGTCAAGTGTAACGTTCGGAAAAAGGCTTTACTTTTCACAATCGGGCCCTATTCTGCTACTATGACAATGTATCGACAATTTTTTTCTTATAATCAGTAGAACTTTGTTCGACCACAAACTCACCTGGGAAAGTGACGATGTGGCCGAAGATCGGCGACAGTGGACTTGTTACTTGTTTCTGGACTGGTTTCCGCAACTAGGCCACAGGTGGGCCCTTTATGCGTGGGTTAAAGCATAAAGGGCCCACCTGTTGCCTGCACCACGATCTCCTCTAGGAAAGCCAGCGGCTCGCTGACGCCGGTGCATGCCTCCCTAGGACTCCTCGGTGTCCCACGCGCGACAGTGTATCACGAAGGTCTAGTCTTATTCACTGATGATACGTTTTTGGCATTCTTAGGGCCTTTTCAGATATGGTTACGGCACGGCCGCCGTGTCGTGTAAGGTAGAAATGTATGAGACGGGCGACCGACGCACCACGGTCACAGCACGGTCGGCGTGCCATCTTAAAGCTGTCTATTACCTTGTTTGTTTTAGTTTTGTGTGTTCCAAAAAAGTTATTGTAGGTATTGTAAAAATTTTACTTTACTGGACTTTTTCGTGCTACAAACTGGCTGCGCCGCCGCCGCCGCGCTGCGTCGCCTGCGCGCCCGCCGCAACAGCCTCCTGGCAGCGTTGGCTGAAGACCTGAGCAGCCGATTCCTGCAGCATTGCGTAGGGGTGCATTCAGTGCTTGCAAGGTACAACGTACAACTTGGCAGTGAGTGCACACCTGCCGCTGTCCTCCTCCTATGGCTATCACCTCACAACATAATGCTGAGTCGGAAGCCATTTTATAGCCTTTTATTTTTCTAATTACATAGTTAGTAGTTATGTAGTCCAGTGTTGAGTAATTTAAGAAACTAGCTTAGTGCAATTCTCTTAAATGCTATAAATACAGATTTTCTTATTCTTTTAAGCTCATACATTACTACTTTACACGGCACGGCCACCGTGCCGTGACCGTATGCATGTGAAAAGGCACTTAGATTATAGAAACTACAGATGTAGGAACGCGCACAGTGTGAAACCATTTATAAATCTCTCCGAGCAATTCGCACGGCACGTACTATCAGGAGTTTCTTTCATATACGGATTCTACGCGACGACGATACGTTTGCCCTAGTAAAGCGATTGGATAAAGTAGTCTTGGCCCCAGATCATATTTATTAAATTTATCTCAGTAGTGTTGTGCTGCTATCGATACGGGGCGTGTCTCGTATAACTCACGCAGCTATTACGAGGCTGCATTAACAAATATTTAAACTTTCGAGCGGGCGTGCGTGCGCGCAACTTCGTGCATTTTTAATTTGGAACGAAATTGGCCAATGAATGTATTTGCTTAATTGCTGTTTTCAATTGGATGAGAATCGTTATTTTATAAATATTATATAAATAAATGGTTAAGGTTTTTAGTATACACAATATTTAAAATTACGATAGATCTAGACTACCTAAAGCCAGTTTTGTTTGGGCTACATGTTACTTTAGTTTGCTTCAAGATTTTGTGTCCGAAATTTAGTAAACTTATTAATAAAAAATGTTTCCTAATTAAAAAAATATCATACCAGTTCAATATTTGAAGTTAATACTTCAATGAATATTAATGCATCAAGCATCATTTATTTCAACACTCAAAAGTGAAAAAAAGGAAGCGTTCCATAACAAATTCATATTATAACGAGTTATCAAATAAAAATCTTATTAATAAAAGTAAAATCCATAAAACAGTTTCGACAGAGCCAGTCCGATACAGAATAAAGGCATGCACACATAATTGGTCCCGAACAAATTTCCATTGATATTCGTGATGGGAAAAAAGTACAAAATGATTGTCGATGAGATGTGTGCGGGGTCGATATTCGCCTCGCAGAACGATTCGACAAATTTATCGATAAACCTGCTACAACCCTATTGTCTCGCCGGAGAGGTTATTTTAGCAGTTTGGTTGATAAAATTACTTTTGTAAATTTATAATGGGCCACTTACGGGCTCTGCAAATTGTCGAGAATTGCAACGGGTTAAACAAGGTGTCAATTTGGCGGAGTTATGAAAGTTCAGTTCTCGGAACTATTTGTTTTAAAGTTTTGTAGTGGCGGAGAGGGGTTTACACTTTATTTGTGCATTGATGGCATCAAGTGGGCGGTGTTTTATGTAATGTTTTATTGAAACGGATATCGATAGAATGCTGTGCTGTTTTTGATTAAACTTTCATTTTAATTTAGAGTTATGTTTACTTGAGTTATTGTGATGAACGACGGGTTGGTTTTGCTTAAGCTTTGCATTGCACTATAAAAGCTCATATTAGTAGGGTTTAGCTATTAAACAGGTAAGTATAATAAATAGATTAGTTATGTTTTTTTTTTATTTAATCGTTTTGTTTATTTAAACCCATATAAATAGGTACCTAGTATGATTCTTTAATAGTAAAGATATTTCATTAGGACAGCATATTTAATGAATTTTTTACTATTATATCTGCTAATGATAAATAAAACGAACCTGCTCCAAATACTCATCGGTATCAAAGCAAATATTCAAAATAAATACAGCCA
Source organism: Eupithecia inturbata (assembly GCA_963662085.1). NCBI lineage: Eukaryota > Metazoa > Arthropoda > Insecta > Lepidoptera > Geometridae > Eupithecia > Eupithecia inturbata. The sequence goes on from OY759198.1 coordinate 9,713,759, forward strand.
TTTATGCAAAATAACTGCACTATAAATTGTTCAACAATTTAAAACCACTGTAAGTATATACATACATATAAATAAATACTTTCATCAAACATCGATATCTACAAAATCATCGAACTTTTCCCACCTCTTCGCCCGAACGAGATTTATATCATGTCATTATGCATAAAATATTTCTTTTAAACATATAATTAGATGTTATTAATATTATAAATAATGCTTTGCCCGCCTTAAGGTTTCTTCCATAGGTTTGAGTAGTTGTTTTTCGCTGTCAGTGTTTAACTAATGGGATATTGGTTAGCTTTAATAGTTAATATTTCTAACGCTATTTTGCCTTGTTTGGGTGTTGATACCATTATTTAATTTTTGTTCTAAATGGTTATAAAGGATTTTTTGTTTCTTATTTTGTTAAATTGCCTACGAGGTTGTTTTGTAGATTAAGTACATCATATTTATAGCGTAACCTAAAAATAACATAGGTACCTACCTAAATTTTTATTTTTTATTTTAATAAATACAACTTTTCTGTAGGCACTTTTCTAGATAAATAATTAGACTGTTCTACTTTAAGTCAATATAATAATCACTCGCCTCAAAGAAACCAACAACAAAATTCACAATCTCAACAAACGCGCAAATAACAGTACTTTTACCGGTCTCCATCTTATATCTTCATACAGAAATTATAGGATCTTTATAACGTAAAAAGCTGTCAATAGTGCTATCATTATCGAAACTATTATACCATACTGGACACATTAAAACATACCCCGAATCTTGGACAATTACCCTTTACGCGGGTAATTTGCAGTATTCTGCCAACACTGGTGACTATTACCCTATAACAATCTGGCAACACTACTTCCAAAACTACACTGGAAAATAAACCTTCTCTAAATGAAACAGAGTCCTTTCAACTCGCATGTAGCGATTTGTTTTTGCCGAAAACTGTTCAGAGATAAACGAACCGATTGGCCTTTATTGTGGGGAGATAAGGTTGAAAATTGAATTGGGGAGAGATGGCATCAGCAAACATTACAGCGCTCGGCCATTATTGAATTTACTTTATATAATAATGGTTAATCACTCGAAAGCATCGCTCGATGCTGCCTTGTTACTGAGAGCTAGGGATGGGGTAGTTTAATGGTTAATATAAATGTCATTGATATCGATAATTCTCGGCAAGTCTGGTGAGCATTTAAAAGTACTATAAGCAACATTTAGTCTTATTACGTCAACATTATAAATATTATTAAGTAGCAAAGATTCTATAAAAATTATAGAATCAGACATGATTGTGCCAAATTCCAATTTCCTTACTATATACTATAATCATACTTTTCTAGAGTTTAATGCGATATCTACCATAACTGTAGAAAAGCTTTTTTTAGATCTAATAATCGAAATTTAATGCGTTTTATAGAACCGGAAAATACCAACCCCTTATTCGACATCAGCTATAAATTTTAAGCGCCACAAATTCTATACAGATGAAAATAGTTCATCGTTCAGTTCATCGATACAAATCATCGACACGTCCCCACCCCATCCCCCCGGCGCGCAAACGCAGGCGTGCCTCCATCAATAATTTATACCCACATCGTTAAATAATGGAGTATGAACATTTCGTCGTGTCGTAAACACCAGCCTTTTAATTGTTACTCCAAGAGGCGTGCTATAACTTTAGTTTTACACTAATATTAAACGCGAAGGTATGGATGTTTGAATGTTTGATGCCTCTACAAGGCAAAGCTACTGTAGATCTAAGTATATACCTCTCAGCGCAATAAAATCCACTGCTGAACGTGGGGGTGCCAAACGAGGTTATACTTTTTTATTTGATAAATCACATTTACTATGTATATAAACATAATGTCTTACTAAGTACATGGACCTGGTAGGTACAGTAAAAAAAATTGTCATATTGCGTAGACCGTGTAAAAAAGAACTACAAACCTATTTTTAGGGTTTCGAAGATTGAAGATCGGTTTCGAAACCCTTATGGCATCGCTTTTTCTGTCCTTTTTTCCATCTTTAATATCTCAGCAACTACAGCAGCATATAACGTGAAATGTAAAATAATAATAAATTTCGTGCGCCTGTACAGAATAAAAGAAAAAAAATTACAATTAAAATTTTCAGTAAGTACAAATTGTGATGTCGAAATTTTAAAAGAGACCTACAATGTCAAGTGGGGTATCAAATGAAAGGTTTATACATTTCAAAACAGTTTTTGAAATTTCTGTAGGTTTTGTAACTTTTTAAATATTTTGAGAAAAGTTGAAAAAATACTCATAACCCCCCCCCCCCCCTATCTCCGAAATTTGCAGAGCGATCCATCTAAAATTTATGAAGCGCTTGTAGACATGGATCTATATTTTACAGGAAAAATATAGAGAAGTCTGTAAGTAGAACAATTTTTGAAAAATAGTCAATAAGGTTATCTCACCGAGTGGGGTATCAAGAGAAAGGTATCGGTTTGAACATTTCAAAACAGTTTTTGAAATTGCTGTAGGTTTAATACTTTTTGAAAAAACTCAAAGATTTTACTAGTGCCATGTACCTATACTCAGAAGTATGCAAACCGATACATCTGAAATGTAGGTACCTACCTTTAAGTTTCAACAAATAGTAGTCTCTAAGTAGTACCTATAGTACATATCGGTATAGGTACCTACTTGACAATCGTTCGAAACCCTCGGCGCGTGAGTCACACTCGCACTTGACGGATCTTGTTTCTTATTTGAACGATTGACATGGCTTTTTAAAACATTATAATCTTGAATTTTTTGCAACTTGGGTTTTCGTATAATGTATTCTCTTTCTATATGTGGAAACTGTTTAACTTTATTTTTCAAATGTTAAGTGTTTATTTTCTAGTTCTAAAACTTTTTGTTTCCCTAAGATAAATGAATAAATAAATAATCACCCCGCTTGACAGGAATTGGTGATCTCAGTAGGGGAGTAAAAATACAAAACACAGAACAATAATATTATATATATATATATATTATTATATATATTATAGGAATAAAAATACAAAACAGGAAGCTACATCCCTTTCTCTGGAGTACTTCCGTTATGCCCGGTCACACGCTCCGTCTTGCGCAGTCTAGTTTGTGCAGTTATGACTGTGCAATAAGACAGAACACCGGTACAGCTGCCACACGTGCAAGTTATCTCATGATAACTAGACTGTGCAAAACTCATGTCCTACGGAGGAACTGTCAGTACGGAGATGTTATAATATTTTATTATTTCTCTATTTTCGGTGTCCATCACGTTCCGATGTCGCCTATAGAAGAGGTTTTTTTTATTCAATTTATTCAATTCTTTGAATTCATTTTATTCAATTCTTTGAAATTTTATTCAATTTATTCAATTCTTTGAATTCAATTAAAAACTCCTTCGAGCATACTCAAACATGCTGAGGCTGCCCCCAAGGCGGAGTTCTATCGCCCGTATTATGGACCTTAGCAGTGGATCAGCTCCTGTGTGGACTGGCAGACCTGAATATAGATGCGCAAGGCTATGCTGGACGATCTTGTGATCATCGTGCGAGGATTTTGCCAGTCCACCATTTCTAGCATCATGCAGAGAGCTCTCAACGCTGTCAGCGACTGGTGTAGCAACAGTGAACTCTCAGTCAACGCTGGCAAAACTGTGATTATACCATTTACAAATAAGCGAAGGCTAGACAAGCTCGTGAAGCCTAAACTTAACGGTAAAATCATAACCTTTTCCACAGAAGTGAAATATTTGGGCGTTACCATCGACCAAAAACTGACGTGGAATACTCACCTAGCCAACGTCTTGAAAAAAGCTAAGATGGCTCTAGGAGCTAGCAGCAGGCTTATGGGCAATAACTGGGGCGTCAACCCCAGGATTGCCTTGTGGCTGTACACTGCCATTGTGAGGCCGATACTCACTTACGCCTCCATGGTATGGTACGACAAGTCCCTTCAGTCAACTGCAATCAGCAAACTAAACAGCCTACAAAGGACTGCATGCCTTATGGCCACGGGAGCCATGTCCACCTCCCCTGGACTGGCACTAAATGCACTGCTGGGTCTGCCTCCGCTCCATATGTACATACATAAGGAGGCAAAGACCAGCATATACAGGGCCTGTACTCAGGGCGGTAGGAACTGGCTCTCCCTGAAACTGAGATCTCTGCAAGACTCTACTCTGGAATCACCAATTTTGGGCATGACAACTGATGTCAGGCTCCCACGACATGTGTTTGAAAAACACTACACAGTGGAACTTCCTTGCAGAGAAGACTGGCAAAACAGCCAGGTACTCTGCAAGAACGGGTGCCTAAATTGGTACACTGATGGTTCCAAAATGGGACTGGATGTAGGCTGTGGAGTGTATGGAGAGCGACCTAGGTTTGGCAAAAGTACAAACCTAGGTAATTACGCCTCTATCTTCCAAGCAGAAATATTCGCCATTTTAGAATGTGCCGATATAAATCTGGAAAAGCGCTACTCCAACCAAACGATCGTTCTGTGGCATACCTAAAAGCCTGGCTAACAGAACCCTCATGGATTCCTGCTTCGAGGAAGCTTCCAAGCTTTGGAAGAATTCCTTGGGCATAAGTCATTAATCATCATTAAAGCCTTCGATAAACGGTACCCAACCGAATCCTGGCGCTAAGCAGAAGCAACCTTCGCATCATGACAAGAGCCCTAACTGGACACTGTCGCCTTAACTAGCACATGTTCAAACTGGGTCTAAGCGACACACAATCCTGCAGATTCTGCGAAGAGGCGGAGGAAACGCATCTTCATCTGCTTGGAGAGTGCGGAGCACTGATGCAAAAACGTAGCATCCATCTGGGCAAGCACCTGCACAGCCCAGACGAGCTACGAGCCATCACCCCGAAGAAAATCCTGCAGTTCCTAGCAGCTGCAAGGGTTAGTGGCGAACTATGAACGTCGCAGCTTCAGGGCTGAACACTCGAGTGGCGATCACAATAGGCCTATCATGGCCGCAGTGACACGAAAGCCACCAAAAGCAAATAAAAAATATAAAAAAAAAGTACTCAAACATGACTCATTTTTATGATTTATACAACGTGTGCCGTGTCGAAAACTCTTTGCCGGACTGAAGCGCGGCTTGAATGACCAACTACATGCTCAAGTAAACACGTGCAAACTAAATTTGCACAGTGCTATCTTCACCATATCAGCAATAGCACAAGCCGCGCTTCCGGACTTACCGCCTACCATGGCTACCATCTCGCCGTCCACACGCTCCGTCTTACCTGCGCAAACCTTTCCTGCACTGGTTTGTGCAGGCATGCGTGCAAGTAAGACGGAGCATGTGGCCGGACTATTAGTCGACTCTTACTTACCACATCCACCACACTGGCTGAGTTGGGGGGGTCGATTTTTACGATTCTATTTATGACAATCAGCTAGTGATTCACTGTTACAATTTTCTCACTCAATCACTCACTGATTGTCACAAAATTTGCTGAATGGATTGGGCTGAAATGATGCTTTAATGTAGTTTTAGACCAGGGAATAACAAAAGAACTACTATTTATCCCGGAAAATGAGTGCGAACCCGCGGGCCGAAACTAGTTAATAAATAAGGCGTGTATAATTGTTCGTTTCCTACTTATTAAGATTAAGGTTCTGTCTGTCTGAATGGTTAACCTCTATGGCCTAGAGGGGAAATAGCAAGATTCAGTTGTTTGTACGTTCAAATCTCGCCGCGGGACAAAAGTTAGAACTTTGACGACTTCTGTGGCGCGGCGGGCGAAGGTCTGCCTGCGACGTAGTAGGAGGTTGCGGATTCAATTCCCGCCCTGGGACTAATGTTTGTACGATTTGCAAATATTTGTTCTGGGTATTTCTATGTATAATAAAAATATCTAGGTATTTATTTCATATATTGTATTAAGTACCTATATCAGACATCTAGTACCCATAACACAAGCTGTGCTTAGCTTGGGGCTAGATGATGCCGTGTGGATTGTCCAGCATTATTTATTTATTCATTCAACTACAAGACTTAATAATTTCTCCTAACACTAACTAAAGTACCTACCTACAAAGTTCCAATACAATTAGACGATGCAGCTGTAAATTCTTAATCGAGTTAATACTGGCCTAAAGAGTTTGGCGAAAACGTGCTCAGCCGCGGGCGAAGGATAGTTAGCTTTAATTGGTAGTGAGTTATAATTTTAGGGAATTTTATTAATTAGCTGGAAGCATTCTTTGAAGAGAAACTATTAGTTATATGTTTTGCTTTTCGCAGAAGTTTTAAATAAAGTTAATTATATAATAACGTTCTTAGCTTGGCGAGAGCTTCTCTGTGATCATTATACGAAATTATTTATAAGTTAGAATTATAAATTATAAGCTCACGCGATAAAAACATTATAATAAACCATACACAAGTACAAAGTTACTACCTATATTTATAATGAGTATGAAATCTATATTGAGGAATTAAAATTAAAAAAACTCTAGGTAGGTACATATACTTATGAAAACCACGTCAGAAGAAATAACTCTAGGTTCAAGAAATAACATAGGTACAAATTTGGTAGTTAAATCTTGTTTAAATCCTTACTAATATTATACATTCGAAAGTAACTCTGTATATCTGTCTGTTACCTTTTCACGCATAAAAGTCATATTTGGCGTGGAGATAGATGGTATCCCGGGGACAGACATAGGCTACTTTTTATCCCGGAAAAGAGCGGACGAAGCCGCGGGCAGCAGCTAGTACCATTAAAAAATGAATTACGCATAAAGTGACTCAAAAACACATGTTTAACTCTTTTGAAAAATAATCCAATTTCCTCATTTAACCCTAAACACCCGCCAGCCACAATCAGATCTCATATTCAAATGAGCCAGTTACAAATTGGACTCATTTAAATGAGTTTTTCAAGTAATTGTATCTCATTCGTTCGACTCTGAGTAGACAGGGACGGGATGAGGGACTATGTACGTAGGGTTACAATTACACAATTAAATGTCGGGGCAATCAAAGGTGAATGACACAAGAAATGGTTAGATAAGAGATATATACAATACTGAAAAAAATACCTAGATCCAATTGTCGTAAAGTTTATAATAAGTAGCCCCGTCCTCGAAAGGCTGGTCACGTATCTGCAAAGAATCCAAGACGACAGAGCACCAAAGCGTCTTCTGCGTGGCAACCCCGAAGCCCCCTGGAAGCCCATAAAGGGGCTGAAGACCCCTGGAAGACCGATGATGGCTCGATGGAATTTAGCAAGACCTAAGGGCAATGGATATGACTAGGAAAAAGCCATGAATAGGATCAAATGCAGGAAAATTCCTGCATTCAATCCTATTCTTGGCTTTATGACTCGACCAGACCAAAGCTGTAGCGTCAGGATGATGATGATGACTATACAGACAAATGGAGTAAGAGTTCTATCTTTTGTAGTAGGCTAGACCCTATTGGATAGCCAGAAGATGATGTTGACCCCGGAATGTTATCCTCATTACACCCCCGCACAACTCGTTCACTTGGACAAATTAATTCGTTCACGTTGCATTCCGATCCTAATTAGTTCAGCTTGAATAATTAGATGTTTAACGTGATGATTTTAAGGAATCATTTTGTTGGTGACTTCTTTTACTATCAGGTGGTCAGCTGGTGCATGCAGATTACGGTTGTTTGGAGGTATTATTTTTATAATAATTTTATTTTAGGTAGTATATTTGAGGCGGTTATATTGCGTTCTCATAAAGCACGAAAGAGTGATTAAACTAACAACTTTAATTATTTTATTTGCTGCTTTAGTTCAATATTACGTGAGGCGTTCAGGGGGGAGGGTGTCGAGCGAAACCTCACCAAATCTCACGTGGGGGAGATGGGGGTTCGGCAAATATCACGTATTTTTTTTTTTTTTTTCATGAATTTATGTAGTTTTTAATTCTTAATTTTAGTTATTGTCCGATTACACCAATATGATAAAAGTCTAAAAAAAAAGTTTGTATTTGTGCTTTAATTGTGTGCTTAAAATTTTGTAACCAAGGTCTAAAATTAAAATATAATATAAAAAATATATATATATACTAATATATATTTTTAATAATACTTCTTATAATACTTCTTATAATACACTTTATCTTTATTGACAAAGAAAATTACAATTCAAAAATAAAAACAAATTAGAACTAGTACCTATTTACAATCGAAACAATTAAGCTAACTGCAGACTGTTGCAAACAATCTACAGGTAGCTCAACTGATCCATATCAATACCAGTCGGAAGCGTCCCCAAGACGCTGGCTGCATTGCCCCGCTGTATGGCTGATGCGCTGCGCCAGATACCCGCCCGCTCTCAGGTCACGCGTCGCGTCGACCAGACGCTCAAATAACTTTTTGAAAACCTGGAGAGCCTCGGTACCCCACGGACCCAGGGTCTCGACGCAAATGTGTAGGCTCTGTCGAGACCTGCATATTTGCGTCTCTTGAGATCCTCGGCCAAATCTGCCGCCGCACCAGCCCTCACGGATGTCCTCGGAAGATGGGAAGGCGCAAGTGTGTCGACGCATGTAGCGTCCTAATAATACCTAGATAGTTAAATAAATTATGTGTTTTTCAAAAAGTCCAACGCAATCAAGCACAGATTCAATTATTTACATAAAAAATATACAGTTTCAAATATCTCACGTTAAGATAAGGGGTGGTGGGAGGGGGTCGAGCAAAATCTCACGATTTCTCACCAAAGGGAGAGAGGGTCGAAAAATCGTCAAAATAGCATCACGTAATAAATGGATGCGCCCTTTTTTAAATCATGTTGAGTAGGTATGTACTCGTATGTTTCAAAACTCACGCGCGAACACTTGAGACGTGCTAAAATCTGAGTAACAGTACCTACCTATTAATTCCGGAGTCAATCTAGTATAAGAACCACAGTTATAATTTTTAAGTTGTGATTCGATTGTTTTCTATTTCATACATAGGTACCTATACAAATGAATTCAATATAAGTAAAAAAAAGTACAATTTGAATGCAACTTTAAACTGAATGAACGCGCAATGCAACTCGTTGCTCACATATGATGATTTATAATGAAATTGTAGAAAATTTATAGAATGGAAATCTTTCCCTCCATTTTCCCCACCCATTTGCCAATTAACTGAAACAAAAGAGACAAAACCACGAACTTTCTCCACGAGCGAGCAAGACAGACGTACTTCAGACAATAGGATAAGTTCCCAACAACGTGATTGGTTGGTTCAAAACGTTCCAATTATTTTTAAATGCGTGCGAGTACTTGAAATAGCTTGGACTACATTTATTGCAGAGCTCATTTTTAAAATGAACCTTATGATGTAAAGCTTTAAGATCTATTTCGACTCACGGCTTTGTATGAAAGTTTGAAAAGTGGGATAATGATGATTTAATGATTGGATGTTTAGTGGAATAGGATTTATTTTATTTTAGTCAGTTTTGAATAGAATAATGACTTTGTAAGTTGAATAATTATTTCAGTATTATTTATCAAAATCAGGTTTCATTTATATCTGCAAACATCTACTTAGTACATAGGACAAACTTAAGCCGTTGGTCCAGCGCCTGACCGTACCCCGGGCGGGTCAGTCTGCCATCCCGTCCCATCAGATTATCAGAGATCATCAGATCATCTCTACCTTCAGGTATAGATAGAGAGCGCTCCTGTGCTTACGCACACACTTATACACTCCTGCGTACATGGCTAGTCTCCGTTGAGACAGCTGGTGGCGTGGTCGGAATTCGGCTACTAAGAGGACAACATCTCATCATAGGACAAACTTAGGGATCACCTCCACAGGCGACCGATTCGCTATACCTTTTCTCATAAATTAAAGCTGCGATAATATCGCCGCGTGACGACACTATCGTAGAGTTTATGTGTTACACAAACATTTGCAGCCTACACTGGTCTTCTGCTGGATGCAGGCCATCCCTGATAAGCGCCTTACTGGATTTTATCATATGGGGGTAATGTCCATAATCCCCACGCTGGACATGCGGCTCGGGGATCGCAGTTCGGTGGTAGCATTGTTCAACAGGGGTGCTGCTGCCCGCCCCCGGAGGATATTCCTTAGTCGCCTCTTACGACACCCGCGGGAAGTGTTCTTAGAATTATGTGACTAGACGAGACTGCCGCCGCCAGCGCGATAGGTGCACTCGCTTATGGAGATGGTCCTTTTAACCCAATTAGGAAACAGTAATCATTTGCTTTTCTTTCTTTATGCTTACAAAATATGTGTTTTGACATAATTAAGTATTATAGTCACTAAAGCTTTGAAAAGTTCATAGAATATACTTTTCAACACACTTGCTCATAAAGTGGCTCTAATTTCACTGCAATTAGGTACATAATGACACCTATTATCTAACTGTGACTTTTTCTTTGCTATAACTCACTAGTGAGTTATAGATTTTTTTTTTAATTTTGTTGGTTGAGGTGCTTTGTTCTTAAACACGTTTTTATTCAAAAAAAAGATCGTGTTCAATAGAACAAATAAATTAATGTTCCTATCGCTTGCTCATTTCATGCAACTTCTTATTTAAATCTTGTATACAGTGGCAATGGCCTTTATTAACAAAGAAAATTACAATCAAATTATAACTAGTATTTACAATTGAAACAATTAAGCTAACTGCAGACTGTTGCATACAATCTACAGGTAGCTCAACTGATCCATATCAATACCAGTCGGAAGCGTCCCCAAGACGCTGGCTGCATTGCCCCGCTGTATGGCAATGCTGATGCGCTGCGCCAGATATCCGCCAGCTCTCGGGTCACGCGTCGCATGACTTGTCTTGACTTGTCGTCTTATTTAAATAGATAATTTTAACTCGTACGTGTTTAATAAATAAAACTTTCACTCAGATATAACTTTTGTTTTCTCTGTAATAAAAGAAAACTAAATTCCCCACTTTGTACGTGGCAGAATAGGCGCAAAACCTATGCGCGGAAAATAAAAAAAAACCTCATCCCTATAGTCTGTCAAAAAAAATCCTACATATCGCAATCGACAACAGATCGCAATGCGCGCGCATAGGAAAACTGATTAATTTTGCGAAACATTTTTCACAACTCGTTTTCACTGTTGAAATTATAGTTATTTATTAATTAAAATGCTAAACGTATAACGTATAATATACGTAAAGTACTAGTTACGAAGAAAATGATTTATGTTGTACACCGCCCGATATAAGATGTGAAGCCCATAACGTTATGGAAAGTTTACTACCTGAAAACTCCAAGGAAAAATATCTATTATCTACTAAATAAAATGAGTTTTTATTGTTATTTTATTCACAAGTGTGTTGAAAAACGTCGTATGATGTATCATACGACGTTTTTCAATCAATCAATCATCAATACACACGTGTACGTGTGTATTGATGATTGATTACCGTCCTCGGCTCTCTTAGACCCTCGCCTATGGCTCGGGTCTCAATGGCGCCTCAGCGGTAATCATAATCACCAACATTACACACTTGTACCATAATGTACTATTATATGAAATATTTACAACAAGACTACTTAAAAACTAAGCGACAATTGGCGGTCTTATCGCTCAAGAGCGATCTTTACCAGACAACCATGGATGGATAGGATCCTTGGACAGTACAAGGGGATCTGTGTGCATTATGTGGGATTTTTAGGGTCGGACGTTGGTTGGCAGTTGGTTGGTTGGTTGCTAGATCATTATATTATTATTTATATATATTATTTATTTATTATAAATTGTTTGAGTGTTTCCCTTGAACAATAGATTTAACATTATTTTTAAAATGTTATTAGGTATGTATTATTGAGGTTTTTTTTGTTTTTATTTATTATAATATAATATATATATATTATAGCTATAAATTATCATATTACTATAATTATAATTTTTTGTCTGTAAACCGCGTAGACACGCACGCACCAAAGGTCCTGCCAGAAAACCAGCGTTGCTCAACTTACTGTTGAGCAACGTTTAGCTGAGGCAGGGCCTTTTTGGTTCAAATAGATTTATTTTGTAATTATATTATTGTATACCTATTTGATGTGTGAGCCAATAAATTGATTTTCTTTCTTTCTTTCTTTATAATATTATAAATAAAACCTCAATAATACATAGACATATACTACATACATATCGTTATATTTATATACATTACACATTTACTTCGACTTATATACATAGGGACTCAGGTATGCGTTCAATGACTACAGGATAAATAGTGCTTCTTTACCAAGGTTTTAAAGATTGGTAGTGACTTTGCACGCCTTACCGAAACCTTGCAGGGACTTGTAAGGGCCGGCTCCGCAGCAACATCAGCGGAGTCCCTCAAACGGCGAAAATACGCTAATCTTGACCGAGGTTACCTATTTGAGCCGTTTGGGGTTCAAACCCTTGGTTCTTGGGGTCCTGGGGCACACGCTATATATATAAAGATCACACCAAACTTCTCATAGAGTCGACAGGTGATCGGAATGCTAGCTTCTACATATTTCGGTCAACGAATTAGCATTGCCATTCAACGTGGCAATGCTGCCAACATTCTGGGCACACCTTGGTGGCACTGGTGATGGCTTAGATTTTTAAGAAATAGATATAAGTGTAAATACTAATTGTAATTGTTTTAATCTGTTATTGTTATTTTCTATGTGCTAAACAAAGATACCTAAGGCTTTGATAAGTCAAAAAACTTTAAATTATTATCAAATAAGAAATAAAGTGATAATTGATTTTCTCTTCTCTTAAATTTTAGCCCACTAGTGGAAGAAGCCCAGTCTCAGCTTCAGAAGCGAGAACACGTCCATGTACGTCATGGGCAAGGCAATGAATGTGTTAAGAAGATCTTTGGTACCTAGAGTGTCTAAGGTATATGTATCTATAACTAGTTCTATGATGGATACCTAGAGGTAGATGCCTATCTAATTTTGATCTCTTACGATCTTCGAGACTAGATATTTCCCTCGATGTTTAGACCTACACTAGATGATAATTTAAACGTCATATTTTGACGTAACTGACGCAGATGTTCGGAAAGAGCTCTTGAACTTATCAAAAGTTAATAGAAACTAAACTGTATTTAATAATGTTTATAAATAAGCAGATGTGCGGTTGTGAAGAGTTTTGAGGTGGCGCTGTTTTGATACAAAGCTTTATTATACGGATACTTATTATGTATAATTATGTAAGTTTTCATTTGGCTATTTTTGCAATTCGTTTGTCAAAGCCCACTCTTGAACCACAATAGGTAGACACATGAAACTGTCTATAAATAAGTAACACTTCAACTGTAATAACGACAAATACAAATATACCCAATAAAGTTGAAAATTTAAATGAATCTTCGAACAAGTGAAAAATTTATGTTCTTTGAAAAAGTTGCCTGATTTTTACGGTACGGAACCCTTCGCGTGCGAGTCGACTCGCACTTGGCGGTTTATAGTATTTCGTTAGGCGGTTAGGTACAGTTTTTTTTTTGTACCGGTATTTCTACTTCCGGTATTTCCGGTACTACACTCACAGTTGCTTTGAAGCGTTTGTATGAAAACGACATTGGTATGATCCATAATATATATAAGTATTTAATTATATCACAATGTAATGATCGTGTGTCTGTTCATTATAAAGACATCAGTGTGTAGGTACGAGTATCTACCTACTTTAAATTGCTAGTTTACGACAGTTTAATAAAAAATTGTTCTAAAGGCTAATTTATATAAAGCTGAACTATTGCGATGTGGTCTATGGACCATGTCTTTTGAAAAGATCACAGAATTTGATACAGCGGGTCCAGAATGCATGTGCTCGCTATTGTTTCCACATCCCACCACGGGCCCACGTTACTCCCTTCTTAAACTCATCTAATATCTTAAAAATGTTAGCTCGAAGAAGGCTACATCTGCATCGTGCTTATTTTTGGGGTCATAAACAGACAGTGTCCTACATACCTCGCTGACAAGCTAGTTTGGGCAAGGGACAAGTCAAAATATCCTAGCAGAGCATGCTCTTGGGTTTTCTGCATGCCGAAGCACGGGACTATGGCTTTTAGAGGATCCTTCAAATATTCTGCTTCCAAATGTTGGAATGATCTCCCGCCTCCGGCAAGGGCTGCAAAATCATTATACACCTTTAGAAATCAACTCAAGAAACTCCTAATTACTGAACAGAAACTCCTACAGGTATAAAAGTGAGGTACCTACACTGTAGGTAGTTATTACGTCCTGTTGTATTTCCTTGGATTCTATAATTTGTCACTCAATGTTTTAATCGTTCTCAAATAGTTACCTTTAAAAATTGTTAAAAATTACTGGATTTCTTTTCGATTAATATTGGCGCGCTGAACGATGTCAGCATTTTTTGACATTTATGTTAGTACCTACTTTTTTCTCTTTGGTTGAAAGCCAACGGATTCTTCTTCTTCTTTTATTTTTGGCTCTGCATTATGTTCGCATTACGCTGCGCTCATGAGATCATTGTTTGCACACTTGTCAGTGTCGCGACGAAAACAAGTCAGTTGGTGTAGTGAGCATAAATCTGAGTGTAATTATCGCTTGTTTTTCCTAAGTGTATCTGTAATCTTTTTATTGTATTATATTCTGTTCAATGTTCCGTAAATCATGTTTTGTACCATCCTCGTTGTATTTATTTATATATCGTTAATGTAATAATGTTAATTACCTACTGTGCCGTCGTCACTCCGTAAGGGCCCTAACTGAAAACCAGCGCAGTATTGGGCAAATGCCTAATACTGCAAAATGCTGAGTTAGGGACACCTTTTTACCCTTCCTTTTAATGTACTTTACTTTTGTTATGCTATTATGTTTTTTTGGGTAAATAAATGTATTTTTATCTATTTTTTTATCTTTATCGTTTTTTTTTAAACTTGTACTTGCGGTTTTTTGTACTTGGTACCTGAAATGAAATGAAATGGTATTTTTTTGCTTAAGTAAGTATAGGTAGGTGAACAATGGTTTTATAATAGATTAAGTATCACTATATTTGACTACATAGTCGTGCAAATGTTTAATCCTAGCAATTTAGATTAATTTTAGTTAGTTTTAGTTTGCTATTACGATACTAAAAAATAAAAATATTTAGAGAATACATGCATAAAACCGTCAAAAATAAATAAAAAACAGAAAAATCGATAAAATAATATTAAGGACATGTCAAAAATTAAAATTATGTGAATTTAAATTTCAAAAATTCATCTATACTATAAAAACAATTTTGATAGAGCCTGAGGAGTTCGTGCACCGACGCGGCGACGGCGACGGAGGCGGCCCGCCCGCGCCCTACTGGCTGTACCAAGAGGTGAAAATACTTGTACATTGTAGAAATAAATAAATAAATTAATTATATAATTTATCATTAGATTAATTAAATGTCAGTTTTAAAATGTAATGATGCTGGACGATCTACTCAGCATCATCTGCAAGCTAAGCAGAGCTTGTGTTGTTACTAAATTACTGACATACAGTACTTACATACTAAAGTCATTCACAAAGGGATATATGGGGTATATAACTAACGGGTTACTATGATTTGAGTTTTGAGGTTTCCAATATTTCGGCACAGTTTCATGCGCCATGATCACGGAACAACTGAAGGCACTGCGAGTGAGTTTTTATTGGCAGACATACTGATCTACCCTCATTTTTTGGCTTTTGCTACGAACGTTTTTGTTAATAACCATGATGGATTTCAAAGTACTTACATTGTTTTTTTTATACTCAAAAACACCACATAGAATACCTGGAGCATTTAACTGCAGATCGTACAGAACATACCTATATGTCCCGAAGCGGAAATCGAACCGGCAACCTTCTGCGTCACAGGCGGACGTTCACCCGTTGCGCCCCACCTGTCGTCATGAGATGACAATGACTTTCAACTGCCTCACCATAAATCCACCTCGTCAACCTATTAATTAAGTAGGCAGCCACAAGATGGTAGCCACAGCATGGCAGCCACACACAATAAATCATTAGCGTCAATATGCATTTAAACTGAAGATCGGTAGGTACTTGCTGAGTCATGGACCCATCAGTGGTTAAGGGAGGAAGGTGTTCGTGGTTCCGTAGTTTTCTAAAAACGTAGATATTTCGAGAAGATTTAGTAGCGAGATGCCTACTATAGGAGAAAGCCGTCTTGTGAAAATGTTCGCACAATAGGTTGTATTTATTACAGATACAATAATCAATAGATCATGATTTTAAATTATTTGAAAGCAAAATTAAATTGTTTCTGTGACTGTACCAAAAGGTCTGTTTTGGTATTCGTTGGGAATAGATTTTGTATTTCATTTAAAGATTTCAAATTTGGAATCCATTAGGAATATAATTTTATGACGTCAATAAACTAATACCATTGGTATTTTAGTTTTTTGGTATTAGAAAGGAATAGATCAACTTATTTAAACCTCTGTGTAGGTACGAAATCGCACCACGTCTAAATTGCTCTACAAAATAAACAAGATTTTTTTGAAAAAAAAAAAGATACTTAGGTGTTAGGTAAACACACTATACTCAAGTCATTCTAAAGAATTTTTTTTTTTAAACTGACAACACAAAAATCAAAAATAATTGTTTTGACTTTGACGTGGACTTTGACAGATAATTGTCAGTACTAAGTAATAAATAAGCACTTTCGTATATACTCAACTCAATTGCTCAACCGAGCTGAGTATTTGAGCAGTGGGAACCTTCACATTGCTCAACGCAACGGCTGCAAAAATCAGTAAAAGCTGTCAAATTTTCCCGCTAAAAAACTGTACTATTGAAATCATTCTCTCTAACTCCTAGCGAATCCTAACCAACGAAACACAGAATCATTAGCAATCATTACCCGCGTGATCTTAGTCGTCAATCATTAACATCACGGAATGAGCACGTTTAAGTAGGCACTGATCTTATCTGATGATGAACCACAAGGTGTCATTCTAACAGAAGGGATAGATATAAAATAAGTCAGAGTCGGTAACTTAATTTCTCTAAATAAATTACAAAATACAAAACAAGCTCTAAGAAAATAAGCTCTTAGGCCCGTATCATTAAAACTTGCTGTCATAGATACATATATGCTTGAGGGACGTTTATGCCATAGAAAAGCTTTACTTGAGCATAGATCGATGACTGAGCAAGCTTTCATAATATGGGCCTTAACAAGAAAAATGTTATACTACAAATAAGAAATAACCTATGTATACATAATATTTATTATAGTAAACGCAAATATTAGCTAGTTAGTATTATTTCTGTGATTTTTGTAAATTTGTATTCTGATATGAGGGAACTGTTAGCCACCTGTCCCTTCACACATCGCTATTATGTATATTGTGCTGAAAGACCCCCTAATATAAATAAATAAGATATTATTGATTTTCTCTTTAGGTACTTCAATTTACGAAGAAGAAAGAATCGAAGGAAATCTTTATAGCAAGGTGATAAACGACGGTACGAAAACGCTATGGGAAATTCCAAATGCGTCATAAATGTCTAACTGTCACGGTACTTAAGGATTTTTATTGAAAACTGTGAAACTATTGTCATTTTTACATGAGGTCGGCATTCCATAACAGAGTATAAAGCTGTGCGACCGGATCTGAATCGTAGCATAGGCAGCGTACGCGGCGTCGGTACTTACAATACGCGTGTCATCGCTATCGGCAGATATGCCGATCTAGTGCACGCTCTAGAAATAGGATAGAAATGAATACAAAGCAACAAATCCATACGCTGCGTACGCTCCGATTCCGACCCGGTGGACGTGCAGCTTTAGCTTTAGCTCATCATTGTAACCCCATCATCATCATTGTAGCTCCTGCCTACAACTTCGCGTGCATTCTTCAGACATAAAAAGCAACAAAAAGTGAATTTTTTTCCAGGTCTAAAAGGTTTGTCCAGGTAGATATATCTACTTACGCAAAATATTAGACCAATCTTTTCAGTAGTTTTGTCGTTACGTAAGGTAACAAATATCCAAACATAAATTATATCGCATTTTGGAAGTTGATAGTATTTTTGAGCGAAACATTATTTTATTTGTAGGTATTCTACATAACATAATACATCTGTTTTTTGTACCTATTATTTGTAATGTATATTCTGGGTTCCAAAACATTTATATTCTTTCAAAACATATTTCCGGTTCTTTAACATTAATTTGCTTCGTTCACAAGAAGTATCTCTTCTGTTTCTATCCACATTGTGACCAAAGTTCAGCCAGTCACGGTGATTTAAATGTAAATATTATAATGCCAAAACGTTTTTATTATCATTTATTATCTGTCCCATCTTGGTGCGTTGCAAGCTTTGAGTGTTCGTTTTATTAAAAAATTAGTTTAATTAAGATTATTAGTAGATATTAAGTATATAATGAAAGTATCGTTAGATATGAATATTTTATTACGCAAGAAGCTTGTCTATGGACGGAAGTGGCAGCCATTTTTCCTTTTGCCTTTGAGTTTATGGATAAGTGTCATCATGGCAGCTATATATCCAGCCAAATATTCAAATAATTTAAAGTGATTTCAAGCATAAAGGTATTGTTCTTAGGTGTGTCTGGGCTGTCAGAGCGCTAAAATTACTTTGGGCTCGCTCTTGTTAGATTGATGACTTGTCATATCGTATTTATAGAATTAAATAATTTACGAATGGCGAAATGAAATGAAAAACGAATGTTTAAAATAAGTATTGGTTATTTAGGGCAAGAATAAATAATAATTGAATTGAATAAGATTAAGATTAAGTTTTCAATCTAATAAAACGATATGGATCAGTTGAGCTACCTGTAGATTGTTTGCAGTTAGCTTAACTGTTTCAATTGTAAATACTAGTTCTAATTTGTTTTTATTATTGAATTGTAATTTTCTTTGTCAATAAAGAATGTAAAATAAAAAAACGATCACAAATTTATGTCAAATTAGAAATATCGATAATAATACATAGAAATATCCATCCAGCATCTGCCTGCAGTCTTTTAGGTCGTCATCCCACCTGCCGAGTCGAGTACGTTTGCCGAAACGCAGTCTACACTCAAGATTACATTTTCCTACCTACCGATTGTCGGTACTTCTCTCGAGATATGGTCATCCCATCCCACTGCCACTTCAGCTTGCTAATTCTCTAAGCTATGTCGAAAACCTCTGAACGTTATTGGATATGATGTTATTATTTTCAAATCCTATTGTTATAAATTAAAGAGCCTATCTCTTTTCGGTGCAATGATGCAATTTCCTCTACTTTTCTCTTTCCTATGCGGTCTCTTTTACTTCTTTATACGACTTGACACGACTTGACAGCAGCAGCTAGGTAGCAGCTTCTTTTGATCTGACTGATAAAGTTAATTCTTGGTCTTCCTTTTACTTTTCCTTCTATGATGTTTCAATGTAGCTATCATGTCGTATAAGAAGTCCAATCATTCTCCCTCTTCTGTTTTGAATGGTGGTTTTGAATCAATAACCTTTTTCCTCAACTCTTTTCAGCACCTCCTCATTAGCAACCTTCTTCGTCCAGCTAATCCTCTCCATCCACCTCCAGCACTACATTACAAACGCCTCAATATTCTCTCTATCCCGCTGTGTCATGGTCCATGTTTCGCATCCATAGAGGGCTATCTATGTTCCAAACACTGTTTTTATTAAAAAAAACATATTTTTTTTCATATTCTAGTTGTAAATAAGTTTTTTGTTGTGAAATGCCTGGTTCCTCATAGCTATTCTGGCATTTAATATCAGGCGTGCATCTTGAGTCACTTGTTAGTAAGTAGTAACTTTCTACATTTTGAATCCTAATAATTATTGTCTATTGCGCATGGCTGTGCTGATGTTATTTTTGTTTTAGAAGTTATAAGTATTTTGGTTTTATAGATGTTTATTTTTAATAAAAATTGTTTGGAAATGGTATCCATAATTGAAATTATATCCTGTGGGTCTTCTTGTGTTTCCGTAATAGCCGCTATATCATCTGCGAATCTTATGAACTTGATCGTCTCCCGTTGAACTTTACACCCTTGAAGTTTCAGATATTTTCTCTATAACGTCTATAAAGATGTTGAATATACAAAGTGAACGTGAGTGTCCTTGTCTTACTCTTTGTCTGATCGTAGCTTTCGATCGAATCCTTCCTTCAAATAAACTTCCAGCATAGGCTTCGTTCAGTAACTTCATAATAATTTTAATAAGTTGGTAATACAATGACGCACACATCACCTGTCATATCAGAACCTTGCACCTCGAGCCATGAACTTGGAATGTAATTTAAAAACGGAACGAGAATGGTAGGGTTGGCAGAGTGATGCTAATTTGCTGATCCCCTAGGGAAAGATCATACCATACCAGATATTAATGATTTAATTTTTTTGTTTTCGTTTTGTTGAACTACTATTAACTCACCCAACATAGTTTTATTCACTCTGCTTAAATTAACTTTATAACTACATTTACCTATACTCAAACGCTACGTAGGTAAGATTGGTGCAGGACTCCTAATAAAAGATAGCTGGCTGTTTATCCAGCACCATTTAATTATTATTTATTTAGTTTTAGACATCTCGGTTTGAAAACCTAGCTCAAAGCTCATTTCTTTTGTGCTACTGATATCTAGTAGGTACCAATCTAGGAGTACACATTGCTCGTATTGTTGAATGGAGTAATGTCCGTTTTAGAAATCGTGCAAAGGTTACAAAAAAGGTTGCAAAGGTAAATAATAATATCAACCAGATAAATATCTTGAAAAATAAGAAGAGCAAGCCCTACTTCAAAACACACACACTCATAACCATAGAGTTACCAACTTTACTCCACACATTTCATTTAGGTACTCTTTTTATCTTTTTCTCCCAACAACTCAATATATCAACATCGTTCAAAGAAGCGTTAAATAAACACTCTGTACGCGTGACTTTTAATATCTTTATTATAAATATCAAATTATAATATTAAACATAGTGAGTTGGGTTCCATTTATAAAGTGTACAATGGAGCCCCGTGGTGCGGGACAGGATGATCTGATAATGGAGATTGCCAGGGTTGCCACATCCCTGATAAATAAAAATAAAAAAAAAATCCCTGATAAATGTGGGTAAGTAAATGATTTTTAGTCATCAGGCTGAACATAAAATTGCCACATTTAATTTGACACTGTCATCACGGCAGCGCAGAAAATTTCATGCAAAATTAATTAGAATCAGAATGATTGATATGAAAATTTTCTAAAGGATCAAATACATTGGGGGTATGTCCAGCAAACCGTTTTCAAGAGCGACTCTCTCATGGGAACCTAGTATATTGTCGGAAAGGTTCTCTCCGACATAACAATCTAAGCATGTTGTCTCGTTGTTTTTTTAAGAAATTAAATAGTTAATTTAATAGTTGAATAGTTGTGTGAGGGCTTACGTACCTACTAACCTCAGATTACGTAAAAACCTTAGAGTGGTTATTTTTACCTTATTTTTACCGTGTCGAAGTGAACTCATCATAATTTGCTGAGATACCCGAATATACCAGACGATTAGGTTGCCGTGAGGAAGTTGCCTACTGCGTGGATTGTCCAGCATTATTTATTTATTTAAAAACTTTTGAATAACATGCAGCAGAGGAACTGTGGGCTATTAATGGTTCAAAGTCAAAGTCAAAAACTCTTTATTTCCATAAATACAATAAATGTACACTTAGAAAAGGTAAAATTCTTAATAATTAAACATTGACACGAAAATAAATTGATATTTTTGATTTCAGTCGCTTCGGTATGTAGACTAAAGTAAAAAAGCGACGAAGAAACCTTTAGCCTGTTAGTTAGTTTTTATTTTTCGAGTTGGAGCATATCACGTCCCAAGCTTTCCATCAGCGTCCTCTATTATTCCTCTATCTACATTCCAAACCAAAGCACTTGCCCAAATGAACAAATCAAAACCTCTAAACAGACTATCATCGTGGAGCACAAGCGCCATCTTTCGAATTAACCCAGAGTTCAACTCCATAACTCATATACCAATATCCCACTCTTGTATGAGATGTATGACAGTTGAGAAATGCTACTGAACGGACCTATGGGCTGTGTCACTTGCCTAGGCAACGATTCTACATTAAAATAGATCAATGGGTGAAAATATTAAAATCTAGTTTCTGCCCGTGACTTTGCACACATTTTCCAGAATAAATTCCAGAATTGACATTAGATGATTATCTGCCTAGACTAAGATTGTATGTCCGAATAGGATAAAATTGTTGATACTTACTATATTTTAAGACCTTCATGTAACTATGATTAACACAATTTTACAATAAAATTATTGTTATTCTTATTCTTATAAATAGTAGCATGTGCGTGCCTGTTTTTCCATAAACATTTATGTAAAATTTCAGACCGAAATAGATCTGTCTAGCTGAAATTTTACTAGGATACTTGTACATATTATTATCACTGCGCGAACATGGTAGAAACATTGCATCGTTATTCTTTTACTAGTATGTTTTTCTAGTGCACAAGTGTGTGCGCCAACACAGGTGCACTCTCGGTTACCTCAATCTCATAATCTGATGGGACGGAAAATAGACACGACCTCTTAACCTGCTTTCCGAGCCACGGTTATGTCACACCGCCAAGTTTTGACTCCGGTTTGCTACTGTGAAATTTGTTAGAAAAATCCCAATAAATAAATAAATAATGCTGGACAATCAACACACTATCATCCAGCTAGCCCCAAGCTAAGCAGAGTTTAGCAATAGCAAGACTTTTTGGCCCGACCCTAGATTAGCACCTGGGACCTCCTGGGACCGACCTGGGACCTGGGATCTGCAGTTGCAACTAGACTAACGAGGCACTCACAGAATTGCACATTGTTTATGTAAGTATTACCTAGCACAGACGCCACTGTAGACAAACTATTCAAGTATTTAAATACCTAAACTTCAAGTGGAGCTTCTTCCTCCTGTAGTAATCTAATCTGTGGCATCAGTAACAACATCATTAGTAGAGACCGCTTAGTGAAAAAGGGCAATAACCAATATGCCTGCCTTATTATGGGTGGGGTGGCTATGGGTTAGGGAATATGTGGATAAGTAGTCTGGCAAAAATAAGTAGAGCCCCTTAAATACTACTTATTAAAAATGTCTATCTAACTACATCACATACGATGGTACCTGAAGTACCCTGTTATTTTTTTCGACCACTGTTATTAAAGGCTTTCATTTGATGACGGACAGACGGACTTGCCGAAACTCCACTGGTTTCTAGAGGCACTGGGTATCTTCTATACCTATTCGACTCGCACTACTTTAAAAAGGGAAAAATAAAACGTTTCTTTCCAAAAGATTTGCTTCAAAGTAGACTTAAACTTTAGGTAAGAGTTGTAGAATGTATAATCTCAGATCTTTTTTTGTATGAAATTTATTTAATGCTGGTGTCCTAAAAAGCAAATTGTGTTATATTTGAGCCTACGCACCAAAATCGCCAACACAGCCCGGCTGATTGGTGCGACATTTTAGAGTATGAAAATTGTAGGCAGCCGACAGCGACTTTGTTAGAGTTTGTTAGCGACTCCCATAATAGGTACTTCAGTTCTCTTATGCCAATGACGAAAGAGATTCACATTCAAATCCCCCAAAAAAAATCCGACACCAAACCGATCGCATGGTCACACCTACTTAACTGCTTGAATAAACATCGTTAACAGTGATAGATAGGGGTGCTTATGAAAATAAACCAAAAGATGGTCATCCTAACGAGTTGATCCCAAGAAAACTTACCATGACACGACACATTTCAAAATTTCAACAACCATTGCCGTTTTTACACCAAGCTTTACACTCCTGTTGGAAAAAAAACCAGCGATATATGTTGAATCGAAAGGTTAGATCGTAAATATAGATGATAAAGTGTGATAAGGTAGTGAGAAAGGAAGATGCCCCGCTGTGACGTAATAATTCTGAGTTTATCCTTCTCATATCAATTGAAAATATATTATGTTTGTCTCTTTTTCACATTGATAAACAGTTTTGTGGTGTGATTGCGTCGGGGTGTGATGAAGGTATAGAAATGCCAATGCCACATTTAACATAAAATATA
This sequence comes from Eupithecia inturbata, assembly GCA_963662085.1. NCBI lineage: Eukaryota > Metazoa > Arthropoda > Insecta > Lepidoptera > Geometridae > Eupithecia > Eupithecia inturbata. The sequence goes on from OY759198.1 coordinate 9,737,827, forward strand.
TAATAATACCGAAATGCCATAGGTTTCTCCTGAAATTATCAATAAATCTCGTTGGGTCAAATTGTCCTATTGGGGCTGCCCAATCGTGTACCTAAAACAACGACACTCCACAATGGAGGGCCCCCTCCATTGTGGAGGTTGTGTGAGTTTCTTGTGAGAGGACTCTCGCAATTCACCACCGTTGCACCGCAGAGACTGGGCAGCGAATGGGTTAATCTCCTCCACTATCTTATAATATATCACAAAATTTTCCCACCATGTCTTGGGTCTTCTTCCGATCATTGCATCTAGTTAGTCGAATGTCCGACTAACTAGATGCACTAAAGGGGTAAATTAGCCAAGCCCCTAATATAGCCTTTCACTTCCTTTTTCACTTCTAAGCCATTCCTATCTCTACAAATATGTATTATGATCATGGTACATATGCGTGCGAAATACCAGAGTTATGAATTAATCGCGTGACCTGTTGTTTATTTTATAGCGGTAATGTTGCCCAATTGTGGGCAATGATTGCATCTTAAGTCATGCATGATGTATGGCAAAGTTTTATGGGGTTGAGGCTGTATAGATTATTGATGATGGTATTGCGTGGTTATTTAACGAACGACGACCGCTGTGGTGTAGTGGATGGTGCTTCTGAAACACAGGAGGTTGCCAAGTGTGCACGATTATGAAGAAGATTAGTTGCTACATATTTGCTGCCTTAGCAGCTTCTTGCAACAATTCTCAGTTACCTATCTTAATAAAATTACAGCAATATCTTAACAAACAAGGCCTTAAAAATACTAAATAAAACCATCATCCACCATTGTCTTCGCTGACAGTTGAAGCATACCTTTAATCTGAAGCAGAAATAATCTGTGCAGTTAATTGAAAGTCTCGCGGCTGAGGCATGCAGGCGTCTCCCGCGGTGTAATGTCTTTATTCCAAGCTTTTAGGGTTGAAACTAGATGGCAGCACTAAAAAGCACTAAAACTATTGCCTCGCCACCTCTTTGGTTCGGCGCGACACGACACACGAGAAAAATAGCGCATTGTCAAAGCATATATGCTTTGACGACAAGATGTAGGACGTAGGAAGAAAAACAAAGTGGCCATGTCGTAACTACGCTGTTTATTATGCGATGTATGTAACAGGCGTGTTTGTACAAACATTACCGAATGATTCGAGTTTAATGGTTGAGGATGTGTGATCCGTTTCTGAGAGTGTGATGACAAGCTTTAGGATTGTTACTAGGTGGCTGCACGAGAAGGCATCGGCGGTAGTGTGTCCATCATTATTACCAGTCATATCACACAAATATCCATATTAAACTGTACAGTTAATCGAAAGTCTCGCGGCTGAGGCGTGCTGGCGTCTTCCGCGGTGTCATGTCTTTATTCCTAGCTTCTAGGGTTGGAGCTAGATGGCAGCACTAAAAAGCACTAAAGGCAACGACCACCTAGGCCTGGAAAAAGATGAAGCGGCTTCGTTACGTTACTATGTTGAATATTATGCGTTGGCAGTATTTATTCGTTTCTGAGTTGATATGTGCGACAACGACAACATTTAGGGTTGTAGGTAGGTATCTACAACCCTAAAGGTTGTCGTCAATGTGTTTGGTGCTGCCATTAGTTTGGCAAATGGCAGTACCAAACACATTGGCGACAGTATGTCTGGGTCTACCTTTCATTATAATCACAGAAATGTTATAATAAAATATAAAATGTGCAGTTAATTAAACGTCTCGCGGCTGAGGCGCACTGGCGTCTCCCGCGGTGTAATGTCTTTATTCCAAGCTTTTAGGGTTGGAGCTAGATGGCAGCACTACAAAGCATGGGTATTGTATTCATAAACCTTCGATCAATTGTTATAATTGATCGAAGTCATAAACGTTGATTTTACGACTTCGATATATCCATAATTCCCTATTCGAAAGCAATTCGTAAGTCTGTCTGTTTATCTGTTACCTTTTCACGACTAAACCACTGAACGGATTTCAATGAAATTTGGCAGGGAGGTAAATGATATCCCTGGGACGGACATAGGCTACTTAAAAAGCGCGTGCGATGCTGCGGGCAACAGTTAGTATATGATATATCCTTGTGCACTATATTATATCCTGAATACATGGCTTGAGGAGGGCATCATTGTTTTGTGAGTTTCATACAATGAAAAGTTAAGGCCCGTATTAAGAAAGCTTGCTCAGTCATAGATCTATGCTTGAGTGACGTTTATTCCATAGAAAATCGATGACTGAGCAATCTTTCATGGGCCTTAGAGTTGAGGCGAAGAAACATACAAACAAACTGTTTTATATGCTGTTGAATGTTGCTATACCTGAGTCAACCAATCAAATCTATTATTTTTTGAAAGGACAATCACCTTATCGTTTTGCTCAAAGTTTTTGCCATTTTATGTGTATATTCAAGTATTTATTTTGAAATCCTAATACAGTGTGAGAAGTCTTACCAAACTTCATGTAGAGGTATGTAGATACGTGACTTCATTTCCAGATTATTTTATTAATTTATTGTTAAGTTCGTACTGCGTGCGTAGGTTAGGTTAGGAAAGTAGTTTTGATATGTTTTAAATAAATAAATAATGTTGGACAATTCAAACAGCATCATCTAACCCCAAGCTAATCAGACCCTGTGTTATGGGTACTAGATAACTTGCGCCTGACCTCTCCCCGGTCGTGCCATCGGATTATGACTATTATGAGAGTGAGGGAATAGATAGTACACCTGTGCTTGCGCACACACTTTTGCACTATAATATGTGCTGCGCACATGGCTAGTCAACGGAGGAGGTCAACGGGCATAACACAAGCACTGTTTAGCTTGGGGATAGATGATGCTGTTTAAATTGTCCAGCATTATTATTATTATTTATTATCGTTTTGGTCGTGGTTTGATTGTTTGAGTTTGAATTCATATACATAATAGCGGAATATTTTAGTATCTAGAGGAATTGCTCACAGCGAAACAACGCTTCACTGAAAACCATCAAGAAACCGCTGCATAGTTACCAAAACCAACAGCCTTCAAATAATAATAGCGTACGTATCCCTTAGGCTGACTGTACCTATCAAAGGCTGACTGTACCTGTCAAAGGCTGACTGTACCTGTCAAAGGCTGACAGTAACAAGTTAGTTAATTAGTCGCTAAGGTAATGAACATGTCATCTTTATTTGTTGATGAGTTTCACTTCCCAGAACTGCCAAACGTTTTGTTCTGAGCTTGTGGATTGTGATTAACTGAACAAACTTATTAACGCGGACCTCTGTGGCGTAGCGGGCGAAGGTCAGGAGGTAGCGGGTTCTATTCCCGCCTCGGGACAAATGTTTGTAAGATCTGCAGATATTTGTTCCGGGTGTTTTCTATGTGTAAGTGACGGCATAAACTAGCAGACATCACTCGCTGGAAGGTTGTGGTAAGTATGTCACTGTAAAATATATCTAAAAGTAACGAGTTTATGCCCATATTAGAATGCTCAATTTTGTGTTCTGTGGCAGCGGAGTGGTGTATTCCCGTTGTTCCCATTGTCGCTGTCCCCATTCAATGGGGACAACGGAACTCAATAAAAATAATAAACATTTATTCCTATTGTCCCCATTGACTGTGACCCGTTAATGGGGACAGCGAAACTTAATAAAAATAATTAAAATGTATTCCTGTTGTCCCCATTGACAGTGTCCCCGTTAAAGGGAACAGCGAAACACAATAAAAATAAGTATAATGTGTTCCTGTTATCCCCATTGACAGTGACCCTGCTGTTAACAGGGATAGCGAAACTCAATAAAATAATTAAAGTTTGTTATTATAGGAGTGACTTAAATGGAGCTTACACTGGTATAATAATTATATAACTATGTACTAAGTTATTGCTGTTACTTTTGCTCAAAAATACACATTCTTAATGTAACAGTGTAAAATAGATTATTTGTTTCCTAGTTGTCTAGACTAGTTAACTATGATAAAACAAGTGTCCTTGAAAAGAATGCACCGGCGCACAGTGGATCGAAAAAGCCCTTCCTATAGACATAGAACTTTTTTTTCTAAACATGATTTTTCTTATTGGAAACCAAGACAGAATCTTATTAGAAGCCCAAACTATATCATATTTTATGAACCTAGGTGATAATGACGCAGAAAAGATTTTTTGAACTTTAATTTGTATGGAGAAAAACATGAAAATCGATATTTTTCGGCTCTCGTGCGAGTGCCCGTTATTTCCTCCGGCATAAATAATGTTCCTATTTTTTACTAACTTTTGACATATAGCACATATGGGGCACTCGATGGACTTCAGGTGAAAAAAAATTAAATATATTTTTAAATTTTCATTTTGCATTTTATTCATTATACAAGGTACATTACGACCTAAAAATAATATTTCAACTCACCTAATTATTGTTACAGTTTTAATGCAATATTTCACCAGCCATACTTTATAATTTTACCTGATAATTCCATATTATATGGTGGTTTTATGATATTTAGCCGTTAAAGACGATACCTATTGTATATTTTTTTGTTAAATTTACAAGGGGCCATTAAGTTAGGTACTCGACCTTATCATTGTTACAAAATTTACTGCAGAGGTTTACCTACTTATCTTGAACTACCTGCTAACCCGTCACTTATGATTGTATTATTATTCTAAGAATTCCTTAAGCCCCTTTGCTTTGTTATTAAAAATGGATGTTATTTAAGTAGGTACTAACCTAATTAACAATTTGTCATTGTCTAGTTTTTTCTAGTAGTCGTTAGCCGGTATGAAGTAAGTATAAATATGGAGGGTTCTGAATATTTTTTTAGTTATATTAAAACTTACTACGTAAAACATCTGTGAAATTTCGAGTTAAAAATGGAAAAGCTTAGTGTGGTGACCAATCTGGATCTATTTGTGATTCTAAAACAGTCTGGCAAGCTTGGAAACTATTAAAAACTGTTAGAAAGTGTTAAATTTCAGTTGAATTTGAGTTTATCTGAAGAAGATACAGAGACACTCTCCAAGAATTCTGTCGAAGGTTTAGTCAGTCTGTGATAAAAAGATGGAAATCTGCAAAATGTAACACAGAAACTTTCAAAAAACACTATACAGATTGGTTGGAGCAGAATATCGAGTGGCCAACTTGTGTACGTGAAAATATACGACCACAACAGCTAAATACTGCAATTCAAGAAAGAAGTGAAGCTGGCGAATTGTTTTTACCCTCTCCGAGTACATCAACTGTTGGAACATCAACGAAAACGGCTCCCAGTCCGCGCAAACCTTTCACAGAACTTGGAACAAAACAAAAGGTACGAAGGATTGAAAATTATAATTATAAAGGCCGAGAAAGTTCAGAATTGGCCTTTGCTTTAATTGCTAATATGAAAAATGAGGGTAAAGATATTTTGGCAGTAGCCAGAGATCATATTCTAAAGAATCCAAAAGAGGCGGAAAAAATCGTGGAACAAGCAAATGAAAAAAATAAATGTGTTTTCACCCCTACCAAAGCGCTCGGCTTATTACAGTCACTTAAACTATCAAAGTGGCAGTATATAACGTTGAGAGAATCTGCCATTCAAGAAGGCATTACAAATTTGTATCCATCATATTATAAAGTGCAGCAAGCCAAGATGGATTGCTTTCCTCCGAAAGACGCAATCACTGTTACAGATACAATGGCCAAAGAAGCTCTTCAAGCACTCCTTGACATAACTGTTAAAAGAATAATAAAAAGTTTACCTGACGAGATTACAAACCAATCAATGATATTAATATCGAAATGGGGATTTGATGGTGCCTCAAGTCAGAGCACATTAATTCATTGATCCAGAAGACACAGATTCTGACACAGATGCTGATATGGATGTGTCTTTTAATATGTTCTAATTGTTTTACAGAAACTTTGTAACTTATATGTAGGTACATAATACGTGTTTTTTAAATAATTATTGTGTATGATAACTTGTAATATAGAAAAATTTGCCTTGTGTCTAAAAAAATAGTAATATTTATTTCGTGTCAATTGTTTAATCGCCTTTGTAGTTTGTAATTATTATTCTTTTCTTTTTAAAAATAATGACTGTATTTGATAATTATGCTTTTACTTTAACTAAATATAAAATTTTTATATATTTTCATTATTATGATAGGTGAAATATTACATTAAAATTGTAACAATAATTAGGTGAGTTGAAATATTATTTATAGGTCGTAATGTACCTTGTATAATGAATAAAATGCAAAAAGAAAATTTAAAAATATATTTTATTTTTTTTCACCTGAAGTCCATCGAGTGCCCCATATGTGCTATATGTCAAAAGATAGTAAAAAATAGGAACATTATTTATGCCGGAGGAAATAACGGGCACTTGCACGAGAGCCGAAAAATATCGATTTTCATGTTTTTCTCCATACAAATTAAAGTTCAAAAAATCTTTTCTGCGTCATTATCACCTAGGTTCATAAAATATGATATAGTTTGGGCTTCTAATAAGATTCTGTCTTGGTTTCCAATAAGAAAAAGCATGTTTAGAAAAAAAAAGTTCTATGTCTATAGGAAGGGCTTTTTCGATCCACTGTGCGGCGCGCTGTGGCGGCGGCGCGCGAGGCGCACGGCGATACAGCTAGGGAACAAAAGCACACAGAGAACATTGTTTTTGCGAAGCTCTTATTGGCTTATGTTAAAACCCACTCCAGAAAATACTTAACAGAAATTAAACTAGTAACTGGGAGTCAGTTGTGCTGTATTAATAAGTGGTGAATAGTGGTATTGTAGTTAAAAGTGTAAAAGAACTCGTGTAAGTATATTAACATAAACAAACTGCCTAAAACATGTTTTGCTATTTCCGACATATAATAAGACTATAAGTATACAAAAATAACACACGTCTAATTAATATGTTCGTATTCATTATAATTTTATATAAAATTAATTTTTCCCCAAATTAAGTAAGTAATAAGTAGTTTCTTTGTGTTAATTCTATTGTATAGTACTTATACAGCCGTTACAAAAAAATCTACGTAGAAAAAAGCAGCACATCGGTTTTTGTCAAGTTGTGTCATTCTTTTCTTTCTTAGTGTTTCTTGCGTACTTACTATAAACTGTTAATAAAATAATGTTTCCTTTTTCCTTATAGTTATCAACAATGTAACTAACGCCTTCTGGTACTTCGGGAGGAAGTAGTGAATTAAAATACATACACATAAAGGGCGGCACAATATTTTTACGTGCTGAACACCAGCTTACAAATCTTAGCAAAAAAAATTAAATAAATAATCAAAATTAAAAAAAATTATCTAAGTTACATTTAATCGCGATAAACGCTAGACTATGATGATAATAGGAAAATATGTTTCCTACGTTTAAGTACAATTTATATTTGTTTTGTTTTTTAATGTTTATTTAACCTAACTTTGAATTATTTATGTATGTTATGTGTTTTCATTTAGGTTTACGTTGATTCTGTGATATAATTAATACTATGACCCAAAAAAAATATACCTAGTTGATTAAAAGATCCAAAAAATTATTGTGATATTTTACTCTTTTATAACATTAAGGTTGTGTTATTTGTTTTAGTTTTTTTTAAGATTATTTCACATTTGATTAAAATCCTATTATGCTTAAATCATTTGTATGTAACTATACTTAAGTCAATGGGGACAAAAGAAAGGATATTTTATAAGTTTCCGTTGTCCCCATAACGGGAAAGCGTCAATGGGGACAACAGGAAGGAAATTTTATTACTTCCCGTTGTCCCCATAACAGAAAACGTCGATGGGGACAACGGGAAGGAAATTTTATGACTTCCCGTTGTCCCCATAATGGGTACAGCGTCAATGGGGACAACGGGAACACATCAAGTTAAAATATAGTCATAATAAATAATTAAAATGCCTAATTACGGTTTTAATGAATGATTATAAAAGTGGAGCGCGGGCCTAATGTCCTTAATGAGAGTTCCAACGAGGCATTAAAGCTGAGATGCAGATTTGAATCTTGATTTGTGACGAATGGTCACAAATCAAGATGTTATAGTTACTTAGATGAATACTTGCTGCCGCTCGTGTTTAATCTCGACGAAACAAACTCGTAGGGTACCGAGGTTTTCAAACTTATTTTCAAAGCGTCTGGTCACTTTCCTTAGAAACAACGCGTGTGAAGCCGCGGGCAGAAACTAGTTAAGTTAATTATATTTTGCACTATTTTTATATTCTCTATTTGCCTTTCATGAGAAAGGCAATTTTTTTCCATACCACTGACATATGGCAAGTGGTTTGTGAGAATAAGCACTCGACCCTCACTTGTTTTATGTATGATTCCCAAGCAAACCAAATCAAGATTAAAATATCGAAAATCGAACGCAAAAAAACAACGCACACATTCTTGGCGAGGCGCGGCGCGAGCATTCCGCCACCAATTAGTTTATTGGTGGACATACAGTCCTTCCCGGAATGGAGAGATAGCATCTATGGGACGCATCGAGAGCAAACGAATGAACGTGAATGAATGAACGAGTGAACGTGAGTGAATGAACGGTAGAATTAAAAGGGATACGTAGTAAGAAAAAGTGTTGGTTATATGTATGAGTGAAGGAGATTCTGTGAAATTTCTGACGTGTCTAAGAGTCCGCCTCTTTGAGTTTTTTTGAGTTTGGTGTGCGTAAGGATATTTTTTTATTTTTTTTTTATTAGTAACTCTGTCTGTCTGTCTATCTGTCTGTTCTGTTACCTTTTCATGCCTAAACGGCTAAACGGATCTCAGTGAAATTTGGCAGGGAGCTAGATGATGTCCCGGGGACGGACATGGCTAATTTTCATCGCGGAATAAGAGAGCAAAGTGCCCAATAATAGTATGTGTACCTACTGCTAACCCAACCAATAAGCATCTTTGTCAATTGTGAATGCATATTTATTTCCTGACTACCAAAAAATATGACAGTGTGCTACTAAATCATTAAAAGGGGGCAAATGTAAAAATTAAGCTTGTACCAGTCGTACCTTAAGCAATAAAACCGGTAAACTTTTCAAATTACATATTTACGTAGAATAAGCAATCAATCTTAACAAGCATCTAATTTGCAGAAAATTTTAATAAAACAGCAATAAAAACATTTTAAACATAGTCTTGAACCATTAACCTTAATTAAAATCAACTTCACACTCATTAATGCAAAATAACAATACTTACATATATACAAGAAAATTTAAATAAATCTCGAGTATCATCAATTTTCTTGACATAATCATCAATTTATTAGCAGATTGACTTTATAATATTGATTATTTAGCAATCATTTGCATCAAATGATTAATTATAGAGTCACAGATCAAAGATTACCGTTAACAAATTGGTTATAACTTGCTTACTGGCGTATGAAGTAAATGGCCAATTAGTATTTAGGTAGGTACATACACCATTTGTATAACTTTACTAGTAGTCTTCGAGAGTAGTTTGTAATTAATAGGTGGATCAAAGAGTTCTACTCTTTGATCCACACGAGCATATGCTTAAGAGCTGACGACCGGCGAAAGACTGCTGGCATGCTGGATGCGGCAAATTGAAGACAGGGCACTATGTTCAGCAGTGGACTAAAGTATATACTGATGATGATGATGATAAGAGCTTCTGCCTGAGGATTTGCATGTTTTCCTCCTATTATTATTTTAGGTGTTGAACTAGCAATTTCATCATCATCATCAGCCCGTACTCGTCTACTTCTGAACGTAGGCCTCCCCCAAATGACGTCACGAATAGCGGTCCTGAGCAGCCTCCATCCATCGACTCCCTGCGACCCCTATAATGTCGTCGGGCCATACTGGGACGTCTTCCCACACTGCGTTTCGCATTGCATCGCGGCAACTAGTATGTAAAATTTTGAGCATGATCAGGTAAGTTTTTATGGCTTGTGTATGTACCCAATAACTAATAAATTAGGTACCTACCTACTTTTTTTGATGCAATAATTTCATTCGCTCATTCGTTCCTTTGCCTGTCTCAATGTGCGTCGACCCTTATCTTAACACATCCAAAGTGTCCCAAGCCCGCGTTAATGTGCGCATAATATAAAGTTAATAATAATACAAAACGTATAATATTTTATTTAAAGCGCGTATCAGATCCTATACCCAATTAATAAAATAAAAAATACCATATCTTCCTTTTGTAATGTTTTGTTAAACATCTAAATTTGGAGGAGGTAGTGCAGGAGATAGGCGGAACTTTTGACAAACACTCGAAATTTAGTATGACGTCAGCATGAATAATTGAATGAAGAAACAAAATACAAGTGTGCTAGCTTTTAAAAATTACTCTATTGAACTTTAAAGCCCGTATTATGAAAGCTTGCTCAGGCATCGATCTATGCTTGAGTAACGCTTTTCTATGGAATGTCACTCAAGCGTATCAAGTCTATGACTGCGCAAGCTTTCATAATACGGGACATAGACTGTTTTCTGAGGACCCTTCCCACTTCAGGGCAAAGGCCTCCCCCCTTCTTTTCGAGCCTGGTTGTGTATTCACACTTAAGGTAAAGAAGATACTAGGCATAATTTACGAGTAGATACTCACTCTTAGAGGGAGACCTCTTTCGATGGACTGACTACATCGTACCAGTCGCAGGGAATCGATAGATGGAGTCTCGATTCCATCTATCGACTCCTATGTTCAGCAGTGGACATATACTGATGATGATGATGTAAATACTTCAGCAATCATACCATAAGTGTTATGCTCAAAAAAATTTATTCAAAATGACCCTTTTAATTTGTTTCAATTTTTATTGATCTGTTCTTATTTTGTACAAGTAGGTACCTATTTACTGGCATAAATATTTTTTTACTCTACTATTATGCTATACAACTTATAGATAAAACTGCTATAAATTATAAACAAACTTCAACTCATTATGCACATGCACTTTCATAACCCTCTCTTTCTCTCTCTCAATCTCTTTCCCAAAAAAGTTTTATGCAAGAGAACTCTTTTTAAGGCTAAGCTCTCCGTTGCAATACCTGCCCTGTACCTGTCTCTTAACTCTACTCTTAACATAGGTACTCTACTCTTAAGTAAGTATTATTTATCTACTCAGGGTATAATTATAAAAAAAACACCTAACCTCTAAAACTACAACGCGATCTCTTAATCTACCTACCATTTACCATAATAAATCCACTCCAACTCGCGCACTACTCAATAAAAACAGCTTGTTAACCGAACTCATGGTATATTTATTTTGACAGGACCGTAAATCGGTGGGTTTTTGTGGCGGTAAGATTAATCGCCCATTATTCCCGTAATTTTAATAGTCTAAGGTGTTGCCGGGACCGTGTGTTTGATGATATCTGAGCATGAAACAGTCGCGGGCTCTCGGAGTTCTTGGACTGATTCGTAGGATAAGACTATTATAACTATATTAGGTGTGCCTATAGGTTAAGCGAGGTAAAATTTGTCTGTCTGTTGAGTGCCATCCCACTGTTAACACTTTCATCGCCCATGACCACGCACATGTCCGTCTGCCTGCTCGTAGAGATACGGTGCGCTGCCCCTTCGAGTCGCACTGCAGAGTCTGGGCAGTTAAAGCGTTAAGTTCCATTCCATATCCGGTTGACGTTACAGACGATCATTCGTTTTTTCATCACTGTGTTTTTTTTTTAATGAAGTTTATCATTTATTTCTCTGTTATATCAGTTGTAACTTATATATAAGTTAATGACTTGCACAGAGTAAATCATCAAAAATACATTAAAATGCCAATAAAGTTATAAAGAATTTGGCCAATATCTATAGATCGCTTTAGGCCACGCAGGTTTACTTCACGCCTAGCAAGCAGTTAGTATTTATAAATACTTTACATTTTAAATTTATTTAAAGAGAGAAAATGATGTACCCTCAAAAAATGTCTGCGCCATGCCTAAACAATAGGTACTTTTCTAATGAAAGCACATGTTGTAACTACGGCGACCGATGCGGCACGGCGGGCGAAGGTCTGCCTGCGACGCAGGAGGTTGCTGGTTCAATTCCCGCCTCAGGATTAATGTTTGTTTGTACGATCTGCAGATATTGTTCTGAATGTTTTCTATTGTATTGTATTCATTTATTTCAGATAATTAAATAATCCATATTACACATACACAAAATATATTATAATTTCTATGTATAATATAAAATATATATCTATGCATCAGTATATAGATTAACTAGTACCCATAACACAAGCTCTGCTTAGCTTGGGGCTAGATGATGCTGTGTGGATTGTCCAGCATTATTATTTTATTTATCTTTGACCTATAATTATCACAAAAAATACAAATACAAAATGTTTATTATTATCATTCTCTTAAGTTACATTGTTTATACATTGTTCAGTGTTCAAGACTATATAGAGACTATATATTATAAGAATACCTGTATTAGGAGGTAACACAAATATAGGTAATAATAAACTTAAAAATTAATGAAGCTTTAAAGTGAAGTCACGGGCAAAAGCTAGTATTATGATAATGAGGTCGTTCGATTATCAATTTCTTGGTATTTAATTAATTAATTAAGAATGGTTAATTACATCCTTGTTACATTAATTATTTACTAGTACCAACTCCTTCTTACATGGTTAATAGATTTCAGCTTAAAGACGCCCTTCTACGAGTATGTTGCAGCGAGAGAAGGTCGGCCAAAGACACAGAGGGTTTGCATTTGATTCCCCGAGCGGGACGGGCTCTACCCAGTTTTATAACATCTAACACAGTTTTATACATTTAGCGTCAGTATCGTTGCATTGTTTTAGCTTTATATATGTACATGGTCAGAGACTAATAAAGAGATAGTAAGTAGTAAAATACCGGCAATCTATATACCTTTTGGCGAGAATTCATTATTAATGTTAATTTGTGTAATCCTTTTTGGCCTTATTGTTAAGTATATTTTAAGTATTTAACTATAAATTGTAACGCTGTGGTTTGCCTCAATAAAAAAATAAATTAATAAATGTTTGTGAACCAAATAAACCATCTACCAAAACCCCCCCAGGGTCTTGGTAGATAGATAGATTTCCTTTGGAGGAGGCATGTTCAGCAGTGGTCATGTGACGTGTGAGCTGATGAGGAGGAGGTTAGGTATGTTACAATAACTTATGAGCACAGAATATTTATAATAGTACCCACCTACCACGTAAGAGTTGAAACAAGTTGCCGAAAGTGTAAAGAATCAGCTTGAGCAAAAACATGGTGTTACTAAAATGTTAATCCAGCTTTGAAGCGAAGCATCACACAAGCGGCTGACAATAAAATATTATTTACAACACAATGCAATACATAAAATATACATAAAATAACTAATTCACACCATGTACGGGTATCTCGCGAATCTGGCGTATTCTAAGCTAAGGCTCATTATACACGAGCGACAAAAACGCGTCGCAGCGACGTCGAAACGCGACACTCATAAATAAATACATATGAGTTTTGTGTCGTGTAATTCATAGGCGGTAGCGGTTTTCATGTATTGATACAAACACTAAAATAAATTATAAAGTCCATGTGTTGTTTAAATTCTTATCAAATACTCCTTACTATATTGAGGTCATCAACCTATATTAGTCCACTGCTGGACATAGGCCTCCCTAATGAAGGCCATAGCTTGCCGCATCCAGCATCTGCCTGCAGTCTTTCGCAGGTCGTCGTCTCACCTGGCTAGAGGGCGTCCAACACTACGTTTGCTGAGTCGCGGTCTCCACTCAAGAACACGTTTACCCCAGCGGTTGTCGGTTCTTCGCAAGATATAGATATTCTATATATTGAATTTATAATTTTTTTTAAATATTATAAAATTGTATTATTATTGAGTGAGAAACTTGCTCATACTTTATGCCTTATTGATTCTTTATTTTTGCGTACTCAGAATGCAGGCAATGAGCAACAAAAATAGTAAGCGCGAGTCCTTCATTGGAGTTAATAGAAAGATTACTTCATTCTGACGCAATATTCTGTATGCTTCAGAATACTTACAAACCCTGACTATGAGTGCCCCCACCCAAGGCTTAAATAAAACAAGTGCTATCGGGGGAGTGATATGGAATACATTTTATCTTCCGCTCACCTCTCCCCCTTGCACCACCCCCCAAGATGAAAGACAAGCCCGACATTCGCTCAGAAAAACCCGTGAAAGTCTCGTAATGGCGGCAGAACATTTGTACCTTTATACCGAAACTGTTTCTTATATCGATTCGTCGATTTATGTCGACCGTCAGAATCATTTCTGCTTTAATCTTAGAGTGGGGCGGCGAAAGTGTTGCGCGGAAATCTCACGTGTGCGATAAACCTAAGAGTACGAAATATTACTTATTTTTGGTGTGATGCTGATGTTAGATGATGTTTTTAAATTAAAACCATTTATTCTATTCAATTGGGGCTAGATGATGTTGTGTGGATTGTCCAGCATTATTTATTTATTTATTTATTTAATTGTATAAGGCCCTAATAAGATGGTTTTCACGGCAGCGCTTTTTTAATGAAAAATAAAAAAAGATGCACAATCTTTTCCTTTTATGCTTGCTAAGAGAAAAAGGAGAAATAAGGGAAGTACAAAAGATATTTTAATTAAATAAATACCTTCGTACTAGTCGTTATGGATCAAACCCAAGCAAGCTTAACCCAAGTTACAAAGTTTACTCTACACTATTGATTTAGCCCTAACTTGGACTTTTTGTTAAGGTTCCGATTTTTATTTTTTTTATTTTCTCTTTGTCATTAATAAAATCAATTATAATTAAATTAGCTCACGTGGAGGATCAGATGCCCAACAGTGGGACAAACCAAAAAATTCACCAAGGCAGGCAATATTTTATTTATAAGTAAGTCCAACCCGCCGTACAGTCAGCTCCAGATTTTCCAGCCGCCTTCAAGTCTATGTATAAATAATTTATGACGTCATTTGTTAAATGATACTATCGTTGCTTGTACGTCTTTTTGTATGGAATGTGTAATACAGAATGTGGAGCTGGTGGGAATGGGTAATAAGGGAATAGTGTAGTGTCATTTGAAACTGGGAATAGGGTAAGTCATTTGATTGGCTCATTCCCAAAGCTCCATGATTCTTGACACTTGCTTCGGCCAGCTGTGGAATTTCACGTTCTGAATGTACCTACTTACATTATTTGATTGTTTTTAAGAAACCAAAAATCTACTACGAATCCTTTAATTTAACGCAGTTTTTATGTTTTGCGGGACAAATACTAATCCCTCGGGTATCAAATTTATTGGACCACCTCGGGATCATTTTATACAATAGCGAAAGAATTTTCAAAATCGGTCCATAAATTGATGACATGAATAAGAATAATTTTATTGTAAAATTGTGTTAATCATAGTTACATGAAGGTCTTAAAATATAGTAAGTATCAACAATTTTATCCTATTCGGGCATACAATCTTAGTCTAGGCAGATAATCATCTAATGTCAAAAAATTCTCTTTAAAAAATTCTTTCAAATTGTAGTGAACGTTATTAACAAGCCACTTCCTTAACTTAAGTTCAAACATGTTTCCATCAAGTTGTTTTAGTTCTACTGGTAAATTATTGTAGACTTTGAGATATCGACGAACATAGAACCTCCTCCTTTTTCTGAACTTGGGTAAAATGCAAATATCAATTAATTAGGTAGTTCATTCACGGAGGTCGGATTTGTTTTAAGAAACTGTTGGTACAGGTAGCTGTGAACGAACGATACCAAATTAAAATAGGTCATAGCGAAATATGTACCATGATTTGTGTTTTTTAATTTTTATTATTGTTTTTTTATTATTAAATCACTGACATTACCTTTAAACCTAACATAATAATTATTTGTACTAATTTTACACGCCTTGACGAGCAGAACGTACTGGAGCTATTACTTTGCACCGACATTCCTGCAAATAAATGATTTATGATTTAGTTTTCATATAGGTAATTATTTCTTAAATTTCTTTGGCTACTAAATTACCTACCAAAATAGTGTCGTGGACCTCTGGGAATAAGCCAACTTAATGTTCTTTACAAACGCATTTACCGGTTTTGAACAATTATGCCTCTAGGTTTAGAAATGCGGCTAATTCAGCCTACCTAATCAAACCCACTGAAACTGAAGGCAGAGCGCTTATTAGGGGACCTAATACCCTACCTATGTCCAGCAGTGGACTAGTATAGGCTAATGAATCAAGCCTACTAGAATAATCCTGTTTGTGTAGGTGCGAGAATATGTAAGTAAAGTACATAAACACAATAACAACACTTAGGTTGACCTTACGGGTTGGCGCGAGATTTATTTCTTCTATTTCTACAAGGAATGAAACCTCGGAAAAGTAATTTGCCGCAAATCGTAAAACGTGTTCTATGTACCCATGATAAAGCCAACTTCGATTAAATTGTATATTGGGAGCAATTGTTGAAATTTAGCCTAAAATTTCCTATTTTCCCAAATGCTCTAAAAATACCTGTGAGCTTTTTCGTAGATTAATAGAAAATGGGGATTTGGGGCAAATTACACTTCCGTTAGTTTTATTTCATAAAGAAATCGGAAAAAATTAAAAGGTACCACAAGAAGAACTGTATTCGCGCCAACCCCTGACGATAACCCATAAGTTGAACTGTGCTCTTATAGTAAAGTAAAAGAAAAGTAAACGTTTATCTCAAAAATAAAATGGCACTATTTAAAGTTAAGGGTTACAATTAATCTATCTATATATATAAAAGAAAGTCGTGTTTGTTACACTATTTATAACTCATGAACGGCTGAACGGATCTCGGTGAAATTTGGCAGCGAGGTAGATGGTATCCCGGGGCCGGACATAGGCTACCTTTTATTCCGAAAAAAAACGTGCGAAGCCGCGGGCTGCAGCTAGTTAATTATAAGTTACATACCTACGTTTTTGTATTTACATGGTCCTCTCTTAGGTGTTGTTACCCGTGGTCGAGTCACTGCCCTCCGTACTAGTTAAAACTGTGGTACGGTAGGAAGTCTTGCTCTCCCCTAAATGATAGGCGTTAATAAAAGTTATAGTGTAAACTTAAAATATAGTGCGACTAAATTATTTAGGTACATAAGTATAGAGCAGAATAGAATTTAAAAAATCACCCAAAAAAACTGAGGGAAACTAAAAACACAAAGTTACGCTAAAACACATAAAGGCTGCATTATAACAAATAAACCGCCAAGTGCGAGTCGACTCGCACACGAAGGGTTCCGCACCGTAAAAATCTGGCAACTTTTTCAAAGAACACCAAATTTTCACTTGTTCGGAGTCCCTTTTAAATTTCCAAATTTATTTTAATAAAATAAATTTGTAGTAGTATATTGTACTAGTATTTTTTATTATTACAGTTGAAGTGTTAACTTAATTATAGAAAGTTTCATGTGTCTACCGTGTGTGTGTGGTAGTTCAAGAGATACAGCCTTGACAAATTCCCCGCCCCCTTTAATTTTGCTATTTATTTTATGTTTATTATATTATTATTTGTGTTATAGCGGCAAGTGAAATACACGTCATCTGAAAATTTAAACTGTCTACCTCTTATGGTTTATGAGATGCAGCCACGTGACAGGCGGACGGACGGACAGCGGAGGCTTATAGGGTTCCGTTTTCACCCTTCGAGTACGGAACCCTAAAAACATAATAAAACAAGTTCTACAAAGAAAAAAAAACTACGTGTAGAGACTGAAATTTAGAATGAAATTGGTCTTTCTTATCAACCTACATCAATTTTGTTTCTTCTGTTACTGGTTACTTTACGTAGCATGTTATAATATAAATAACAAAAAGCATTGAAATGTGTTGTAAATGTATTGAACTTTATGAAAAATATGCGTCTTTTACGGCAGCCGACGTAAGTGAACCGCGTGTTTTTCCATCACAAGTATCTCTTTCCATCTCGCTAGTTTTAAACTTAAGTCACGGCTTCGAACAAAGACGCTTAATTTATGTGAACACCTTCCCTTCCATCAGGTTGACAACATAATGCCAACACACAAAAACTAACCTGTAGTAGTAACTGATGCTTATTCTGTGTTTCTAATGAAGTGATTCGCGCGGCATAAGGAATTTTTGGCGGCTTTTTTGTATTTGGAAGACAATTGGAGCTAACGGTGGATTTTTTTGGATAAAATACGTTGGGAGAATTGCGTTCGGTTTTTGAATGGTTTAAAATTTGGCTGACAGTCACAGACCGACAAAATTAAAAAAAAAAAACAATGAGTGAGAGTTGAGGCTTCCGTCGATTGGGACTGCTAGGTATGGGGACCGCGGTCCCATTCGCCGGATTGATATAATTTTATTATTTTTCTTCCGGCAAATGGGACCGCAAACCACGTGACGTAAATTGTACAGTCGTCGTTAGATACAGATCCGAAATAAATACGACAATATTTAAGTAAGTAGTACCTAGTTCATAAACATAAAATAATAGTTCCTGTCAATTAAAATGATTTTTTTTTGTGTTTTGTGTACCAAAGATTTGTATAAAAGTTATAATAAACGCATATTAATATTTGCTAGTGAAGACATGAAAAAATATTCGAAAGAGTGCAAACGTTTTTTTTATTGATGCCACATTTAAAATCTGCCTCAGTACATTCTGTCAACTCTATACCATACATGCAGATGTGGGAAGTACTGAAGACACCGTGAATGTTGTTCCACTATTATATGAACTCCTACCTGATATGAAGACATCTACCTACGAGCTTCTTATTGAAATGATAAAAAAACATATACCCGAATGGGAGCCGAATGTAATGTCCATGGACTTCGAAGTTTCAGCAATAAAAGCGGTTCGAAATGTTTTCCCATGTCTGAAAATAGTAGGCTGTTACTTTCATTTCAGCCGAAGTCTGTGGCGTAAAGCAAAGTAAATCAGAGTCAGCAAAACTCGACTAGGAAAAAGAAGACTTTAAGCTAGCGCTGTAAGTGAATTACTTAGCCGTAAAATAAGTATTGGCCATTGTTTAGAGAAATTACGATGAACACTGACTAATTGTGATTGTGAGACAACAATCACAGTCAATACTGTGATTGTTGTATAATAGTTTGTTGATTATTTTATAGTAGGTATGATATACATGTACATTTTTATTATAATTTAAATAACAAAGACAATAACTAAAAAGTATTAGAAATACCTAACGATGAGCATTTTAACTAATTGTGATTGTTGTATATAGTTTGTTGATTATTTTTATAGAGCCTTAGTGTGATTATTTTTAATACATTTAAATGTCAAAGACCATAATTAATATAAGTAAAACGTATTAAGAATGATTTTTTTTTAATTTTTTACTTGTCTACTTTTTGTTGAATATTTGTAGTATTATATATGTAGGTTTAGTATATTTTTATACCATTTAAAATAACAAACACTCTATTATGTTTCAACTAAGATGTTAAGAACAATTTTGTGGCATAGAATGTAAATGCCAATTTTTCTTATTATTTTTTAACCGTAAGCTACTTTAACAGACTGATTGTTGTTATTTGTTTGTAGTTCGTTGATCATTTATTTATAAAAGAAATTTAGTATGTGTATATTATATAAATAAATTAAAATGTACCTTACATTTTAAATAACAAGATACTAACCAAAGAGGAATAAAACATTTTTTCTTATAATAATTGTTAATAATAAGATTCATAAAAATAAATAATGTCTTCAATCAAAGACTTTTGTTGTATAATATTACTTTCTATATCTACTGTTTCCTTTGACTGTACTTTATTTGCCTTGAACAATAGATTTTTTCGATCATTTCGAGAGCGGTCCCATTCGCTGGAAGAAAAATAATAAATTTAATCAATCCGGCGTTTGGGACCGCGGTCCCTTTTCCTAGCGGTCCCAATCGACGGTAGCCTCGAGAGTTTTCCTACAAATAATTATAAGAAATAAATGCTAGTTCTAATTTGTTTCTACGCTTTTTGTTAATAAAGATAGGTACTAGCTAACCCGCCTGCGATTTCATTTGCGTGGACTGTAAAATTTTGCGGTAGGTACTACTTCTACCTACTATTTTTTTCGTTGACTGTACATTTTTTCTTTTATTTTTGGTAAGCGATTTTTTTATATTTATCCAATAATCATGCCTACCTACTACATTCAGAATGCCTAAAAATGTGGGGACCCCTTTGGTCCACCCCATAAAATACCATAACACCATAACCAATTTGGCAAATAATCGAATAGTGTACCTAACGATGGTGTAGCGAGAATCTATGGGGTGTGAGATGGTAGCGAACCATAGACACAGAAAGCTTACTCGGTAAGCGCCAGCATAGAGTGGGTATATAAATTATTATATATTTTTAAAAATTATTATTAATTATGCTCGTTGGATGTGTTTGGGAACTGTCTATGAAAGTTTTCTTTTCCGAGAACCATGGGTTTGGATCTAATAGGAATAATCCCATAATTCTACGGACGACGCACGGGAAATAATGTATTTTAAACATATATCACAGAGGCTTTTTAACATATAAGAAAATAGATAGAAAGATAAAACATTTATTAGCAACTGCAACACATAAAGGTAAACACATCAAAACGGTATACATCAGAACATAAAAATAACTTATGAATAATCGGAGGAACAATGCTGGGAAAGAATTAATCGGTACATAGGTAGTATACCTACAGAATATTTTTGCACACCATCATAGTTATTCGTACATAATAAATAAGGTTACCTGTCTAGCAAGCAGGGTAAAGGCAGCAGGGGGGCGAAATAGACATCTGAAAATAATACGAAAAAATCTCGAAAAACGAACGAAGTTGACGGATGTCGTCGGATCGCACAAAACGAAGGACCGCCCGCGCCGATCCGTTCTTTCGATAATCTTATTTTGAAAATAATTCTGTGTCAGTGCAGCTCCAGTCTCTTCTTCCTAAGGCAAGACGGGAAATGGAATTGAAGAGTCTCTTAGAGGCATCCGTCCACACCTACAGAAAAGCTGAAACGAAGCTGTCTATCACCAAAAGTCCCGCTCCGGTACTTCAAGGAGCTGGGCTGGTTAGGGCCTGGTTAGGCAGGGGGACAACACAATACACTGCCATGCGAGATGTCAGTGCAGATCCCAGTTCCGCGACTAAGAATTAGAATAGCTTAGAAAATGATTCCGACATTAATTTCTTTGAGATCCGAAACGAAAGGTCAGTTGGACGCGCCTGAAGCAACGTGGTGATAAGGTTGTTCGTTTCGTGCGATCGACGTCATCAGTCAACTTCGTTTGTTTTCAAAGTAGACCTTCAGTTTCGTTCTTTCTTGTAGAAGTGTTAGGAAGCAACCTTTGGGTCTATCCCCCAACATCTTTGCGGAGCTGAACGCCTTTTTTGGCACATGTACTTAGATAAGTTCCTACTTGTATCTAAGTAGTTATTGTACCCAACCAATAACCATGTGCTAAATAAATATAGACCTTTATTAACAAAGAAAATAACAATGATAGAGCTAAATAAATGTTTTTTCTATTCTTTAATTTTCTTTTCTTGCTCTTTGATTCATATCTAGTTTCGTCGCTATTCTCCCTACTCTACGCATCTCCTGCCCTAGGGACATGTACCGATTTGTGCGTTTGGGGTGATAGCACCCCCGGGGGGTGCAGGGGGCGATCATGGGTGAATATATTAAGTGGGCGATAAGTCAGACAGCTTATTTGGATTGGAAATACGATCTTTATTGTGATTGAACGTTTTTACAGATGGTAACACTTTTAACCTTTCTATAGGCACCTCTTTGGAATGAATAAACCGTCAAGTGCGAGTCGTCTTGCACACGATGGGTTCCGTACCGTAAAAATCAGTCACCTTTTTCAAACAACATCAAATTTTCACTTGTTCGGAGACCCCTTTAATTTTTTTTTTTTTAATATTTGTGTATCTGTTGTTATTACAGATTAAGTGTTGATTATTTATCGAAAGTTTAATGTCTCAGTCAACCTAATGCGGTAATGACAAACAAAGAGCAAATTTGAAAAAAAAAACACGTTTTTTATATGGAAGTCCCCTTAAATTTGGGTAATTATTTTATTTTTATTATTAGTTGTTATAGCAGCAATATAAATACACATTCTCTGAAAGTTTCAACTATCTACCTCTTACGGTTCATGAGATAGAGCTCTGTGACAGACGGACGGACGGACGGACAGCGGAGGCTTAGTAATAGGGTTCTGTTTTCACCCTTTGGGTACGGAACCCTAAAAATTAGAGAATTTTATGATGATGTCTTCCCAATTTTGGCCACGGGGCGGCGGCGGATCTGAACGGAGACTAGCCATGTATGCAGAACATTATTGTCCAGAACACAGTTGTGTGCGAATAACTATGTGAGCGAAAGTTCGCATGAGATAAGGTTGCGGGATCGATTCCCGCCCCCGGAACTAGGCTAAGTTCCGGATGGGATAACAAAACTTATTCTAGACTTATTTAATTTAATTTATTTATTGCCAATAGGTTGGTAGCTTAAGATCTAATTATAGTTAAAGTTAGTACATACAGCCTGTTTGGCAATGCATGTTTAATTGTTAGTTATTTACATAATTACTTCTCATTTTAACTAATAATAATTTACATAAATCTCTTAATAATCAGACAAATAATCTGTTTGAATAAAAATATACATGATTGTGGTAGGTAAAACTGTACCAGTCTAATAAAATATTTATATAGATAAATATTTATAAAATATTTATTAGACACTTCTGCCCGCGGCTTCGCACGCACTTATCTAGGAAGAATTCCTTCTCCTTCAAGTTAATCGAGATCCAGAACTACATCTATGTAAAATTTCAGCCCGAACCGTTCAGTACTTAGTTATGGCGTGAAAGTATAAAAATCCATCTAAATAGCCATGCATCGAAACTTACGTATGTAGTTTGTGACGCGCGCTAGAGCGTCAGCCAAGTTCGGAATTTATTAGTGTGAATAATCAAATAATCACACACACACACTACATTACAGGAAAGGGTGATATTACGTGAGATTTTCTTTTCCTAAAATCAAAGCAAAAGCCCTGATGATAAAATACATGAGTCTCATCAAAATGACGCTAGCAAATCTGTGAGTTGTTAAATCGACCAAATCGAGTTGCGACGAACATGGCCTGATCGACGGGCGGTGGAAACATACGGGGGAATTTGTGTGATTTTTGTTTGGGTTTTAAATTTTTTTATTTTTATTTAGGCACTAACTAGCGTAACTTTTGTTATGATCGTTCTTTCTATAATCATAATAAAACCAGAGTTTTATTATGATTATAGAAAGAACGATTAAAAATATGCCTGAATGCGAAAAATCATTCAATTCTGCTCGGTGTTCGGTTAACGTATAAAAACGTTTTGAAAAGTGTAATGGCTAATTACTCGGTGTATTGAAAACCTGGGATTCTTAATCTTATTTAAAAGTATTATATCAATCGAATTTTACGAGAATCCGCTGAATTGGATTAAATGCAACTTTCTCTGTACAAAAATTTCTATATTGACTGGACATAGACCATATAAATTTGTGGATGTACAAATTTTCGGGCAGTTATCTTGTCAGAATAATAGACTTGACAGTTTTTCAGAGGAAATTGGCCAAGGGTAGCAAAACTGGCTGGTTTCCCTGCCTGAGAACCAGCGCAGTACCTATTGGGCAAATGCTTTAATACTGCAACATGTTAAGGCAGGGACCCATTTCCGACCCTTGCCTATACTAACTGAAGGGACGACCCAACGGGTTCGGTTGTCAAACTAGGCCTAGACCTCAGTACTCACGGAATCTCCGTGGTAAAAACCTCGAATTACATGAAATTCAACGTTTTGTCTTTGGTTCCTTGAACGTGAAAACACAATTGAGAAAAAAATTACGATAAATAAAAATCATGAAAGTGCACTGTTTCGCACATAATTTGGTCGAGATCTCAGGAACCCTGCGGTCTATATGTTTTAATTCGTAGGTTAATATTATTACTAACTAGCTGCCGCACGCGGCTTCGCACGCTTTATTCCGGAATAAAAGGTAGCCTACGTCCGACCTCGGGATACCATCTACCTCGCTGCCAAATTTCACCGAGATCCGTTCAGCCGTTCTTGAGTTATAATTAGTGTAACTAATACGACTTTCTTTTATATATATAGATTTAGTTCCTTGAACCAGTTTCTTCATAACTTGCGTAGATTTCTTGGATATAAACAGTAACTTGATTTTATATAAGTACATAAGCTGTGTGGTGCCGGCTTAGAATTTGCACCACCCCAACTCTTCGTAAGGGGCGACTAAGGGATATCCACCGGGGGCGGGCAGCAGCGCCTCCTGCAGAACAATTCTTCCACCGAACTGCGATCCCCAACCCGCTTGTCCAGCGTGGGGATTTTGGGCATTACCCTCCGTGAGATAAAAATCAAAAAGGCGCTTATCAGGGGAGGCCTGGGTCCAGCAGTGGACAAATATAGGCTGTGGAGGTGGAAGATATAAGTACATGGTACCTATCTATTTAATAAGATTGATATAATGTAATGTTGTCTACCTAAAAATATGTATTTGGTATTTATAAGTTTTTTTGGGTAGAATTAATTCTCTATGTCTCTTTCTCTCTCTAGGAGCATCCATTTAAGTAAAAGGGGAGGCGATATTAAGTGAAATGTGAAGATAATGGTGTCAATTCAGATGTCTCCATAACTACTAATAAGACAGCACTAAAAATGCTCCCGTTTATAACGATAGAAATAAAAAGGATCGCATCATATTTAGTGATGTTTTATTAGTTTAGTTTTGGTTACCTCTGACAGAATTAACACCAATGCGTTTTTAAACGCGTCAGTCTCAGTAGGTTAGTTAAAAGTAGGGTTTTCACACTAATATTAAAATGCGAAAGTTTGGATGGATGTTTGTGGCCTCTTCACGTCAAAACTACTGAACGGATCGTGCTGAAATTTTGCATACAGGTAGTTTTAAGCCTGGATTAAAACATACGCTACTTATTATCCCATAAATCAGTTCCTGTGGGATATAAATAACCATAAAATGTTTCCATAGAAACAACGCGCGCGAAGTCGCGGGCAGAAACTAGTTTTGTAATATTATTAGAGTGGTTGTGTTACCCCGTGTGTCGCCGCATGTTACAGCGCTGCCACGACAAGGCTATCAGCAGATTTGACTCGCAAATGTCGTTGTGGAGTTGCGCCGCGGCAGCGGTAAGATACGCCGAGGATTTGGTTAACTGTTGAATTTACTACTTGTAAGGGGCTGCTCTTACATCACTAGATTTTCATCATCATCATTATTATCAGCCCACAGAAGTCCACTGCTGGACATAGGCCTCCTTCAAACGACGCCACAAATAGCGGTCCTGAGCCGCTACAATGTCGTCAGTCGATCGTAAGGTCTTCCAACACTCCGTTTCTATAGTTTTTTTTTACATATTTTTTAAGATTTTTTATCCTGAAAATGTTTATAAAGTCATTTCCGATGAGACTTTAAATTTAACATAGAGGTATACAGGATTATTGGGATATTGAAGATCAAACGAAGTGGATTGGGGTATATTTTTGTATTTTGTTCTTAAGAGCGGAATAGGTTCATTTTCAAACTTTTGGATGTTTCAAAGGATATTTGGCATTCTAGAAAGCAGAAAAATATTCAACTTACTACAGGTAAGTTAGAATGTTACAAGTTGAGTAGAATAGTGCCATTTGATACTCTTCACTTCAATCTTTTTTCAATCTTTTTACAAATCAAAAATAAACTTCTAGCTACTCAAAAACACCTGTTACATTAGCAACAGTCAACGCACCCTATCTCTAGACTGATTATACGTTTCCATAAACAGAGATCATTTGAAAACAATCGAGTGTTCGCTGTGAGTGACGGCCGACGCGGTGTGACTCGGCCGACGTGTAACTCGTATATTTTAACATAATTGTTTGGTTTGGATGTATCTAGTATGTTTATAAGTAGGTATTCAAAAGTGTAGGTAGCTGTTAAAAATATCCTAAAATATACATACAAAGCATTGGCGAAGTTTTCCGGTTCAGACGTATTTTAATAACACGATTGAAAAATTATGCCGAATAAAATAGAATAAAAAACATGTCAGAAAGCATTTGCTTTCTTACATTCTGATGTAAAATATTTATTATACATCATCATCAGCCTATATTAATCTACTACTGGGCTGAGCATAGGCCTCCCCTAATGAGGGCTATGATATTACATAAATTTAATTAAATATTTCAGGGATTTTCTCCTATAAAAACTAGCTACCTAAAACGGATTTTTTGCACGAGGTCTTACTCTCCATACATGGTTATTACAAAACCTGGCAAAAAATACTACCTTCGAAAATTTTATCATTTATACCACAGGACATAAATCTAATTGTCATTTTTTTATCTTGTTTCTACCTTAATTTTTATAACTACTAGATATCTGTTTTTTCAGGTCCGCGCCCAAGGAACGTGTTTCAACAAAACCTAAACAGGGTACTGACCCGCGTTACGCGGCGTAATGTAATGTGTCACACAGCGTTCATGCAGTAAGTACGGGGAAACAAGGCGCTCGCAACGAGCAACGAGACGGATTTTTGACGTTTCATGCTCAGTACTTTACGCCCCGTAACACCGATCAGTACTCTGCTTTATGTTTAAGATAAATTATCTATAAGTAGGTACTTAAATTAACTTAAATCCTCCTGTAAACTACAGCCATTAAATTCCAACGAACATTAAAACATGATCTATCTAACTAATGATAATCATAGCATTGCTTGTAAAACCACCCCATGAGAATACGAGAGTAATAGGGTAAAGTGGGGTAAAGTGTAACAATAGGGTAGGGTGGGGAAGCATTGTCCAAATTAACTCATCTGTAACTTACCCACAGATATAACTTTATTATGAGGGTAGATTAAATGGTGTTTAATTTATAATGACTTTTGATTTAGTCGGTTGACATTGATTTGAGATTTTATCTTTTATAGCTGGTTTGTCATTTAGCGGCAGATATGGACATGGCAGTAATAGGTTTGTAAGTAAGTACTTTTAAAAAGACATTTGTACATACATTAGTGCAAAGTAGTTTTTAGGTAAAAAAAATAAAATTATATGCACAAATTCCCAAAAAAAAGTACCTACTTAGTATACAATAACCAGGCAATATTTAAAAAAAATCCGTCCAACTACTGAAAAGCGGTTAGGTAGGGGTAGCGTGTTTCATAGACAAATCAGTCAGTAATGATGAAAACTACAACCGATTGTCTAACCGGTAACCCTGTATAAAATAATATCCTAAAAGTTTTTTAGGCCCAAGAGGATGTTAAGAAAAGTCAAAAGCATTGTTAGTAGGTAGTAGCAGTTAGAGATAAAGATAAGATAAAAATCATTTATTACAGCAAAACTAACAAGTAAATACACTTAACTTATAATTAGCACTTACATGGTGATGAGGTATTTCTAAGTAGGCACTTGTTTTTGAAATTTAGTGTAATACATTGTGTTATTGCCGAAACGTACATATCTACAATGTTATGTAATTTCTGATGGCACCCTCACTAGGCTAGGCCTATTTTTATTTGGTTCTTTAGAAATTATAGTATCATTCTAAATGATGACAAGCCAGGTAGCTTTTTCTGCGATCTACAAAATGGCTCCTAAATCTTCTAAGATTATTCTCAGAAATTGCATTATGCAGATTTTCCTCCAAGAGAAAATCAATAGCGTGAGAACGAGACGGCTGTGTTTATCTAAAAGAGGGAAAGAGACAGGTTGAGTATTCCCACTTTACTTTGAAAATTGAAGCTGTAGTTTGAATTATGGTAACGGAATTTGAACTTTAGGGACCACACTTTAGAGTTGATTCTAACTTTAGAGATATCTAGAGTATGTTTTCGTCTTGTCCTAGTTGGAAAATTATCTTTCAGGCTCTACCTGAAGTTAAGACGGTCTAATAACGCATTAGAGTTAAATTTTCTTTGACAATTCTTTGCTCTCATACAGATGACAGTAAGTTTATCATGTTTTAAATGAAGCTTTTCCGCTTCTGTAATAAGGTTTACTTTCCCCTAAAGGCTGTCAGGGTAATTTTTGTGGTATAATGGAGGCGATAAACGATGTATTATATTATAATTAATTTAGTGGCGAGCAAACGTCCATTTATTTTCATAATTCGCAATAATGCATGGTAAAATCTGTTTTTATTTGTGTTTAAATGGCGAATCCTATTAAAATATTTTTATTTGACATTTTACTTAGTTATAATCTACTACAAGTAAATGAGTAAGTAGCATAATCATTCTTTTTAGGGATAGAAGAGTTAGGCACGATATTGAAACATTCCCAGAAAATATATTCTATTACCTGAGTACAAACATTAGAAATGTATTATAGGTAGATACAGTACTTAAAAAGTTTCTTAAAATTGACACACTCGTAACAAAAAGGTTTTATTTAATTTCTAGGTAGGTATCTTTTACATATTACCAACCAAAATATATCTAACTAAATCCTAAAAATATTGTTCTCTGTGCAAAATCACCAGCAATAAAGACCATTACCCACCGAAGCCAACAACCATTACTAAGACACCCTCGGCACTCGTAAACCGCCCGACCAATTACAGCGATATAACAATATTAAAGTTTAATTGGGTATAAACTTGGTGCGGGGGCTCCGACTAAGTCCCTCCCATTGTGGACACTCACACAGACACAATACGCGCAAACATTGATAGTGAGTGTGATGGAAAAGCTCGCGGAAGGTGGAAGCTTTTATCACAGGCTTTAAAGATGGCTGGCTCAGATAGTACAGTCCACAAAAAATAAATATGAATAGCCTTTATTCCCTTTAAAATTAAAGTTTTACAATAATTATCGATAATAATAATCTTTGTTAATAAAGGTTACCGCTACACAGGCTTGTCTTATTGCGGGATCCACTGCTACTCTATACTTTGCGTGACACACTCGTGTGTGGAAATAAATATATTGTGTGCTTTTTGTAGGTTATAATAATTATGAACATTTTTAAACTAATGTGTTCTCTATGAATACTTATTATTATTGATTTACATAATTAGATTTATTAGTTTATGACAACAACACATTCAAAATAGTGCTTAGTATCTTTCATCCGATTTTTGTAGGGTTTATTAAGTTCTGGATAAAAACCTATTTTCCGTCCTTTGCCAGTTTGCTCTATTTTGAGCTGCTCATATCCACCCACAGTTACAGTGCACAAAAAAAGGATACCTAAGTAAAATAATGGAACAAAGACGAGATATAAGCATAAGTTTTTCAGAATCCGTTTCTAACTTTGATGTTATTGTAGCATTGTTATTATTTTGTTTTGTTTTATGTATAATTATAGGTTAGTTTAATAGTATATAAATTATCTAGTTATGTTTGTATTTGTATTGTATGTAATGTATTATATTGATAAAAAAACTACTGTTTCCGCATGTGCACTACCTACTACTAATATACTTAAAATATAAGGTTGCCTGGAAGAAATTACTTTAAGCAATAAGGCCGCCTATTGTTAGTTCTTTTTTGTTTATTAATTTAGATATAAGATATTTTATTTATTTTGTATGTACAATAAAGTGTTAATGCATTCATTCGTTCATTCATTCATCGACGTCCTTCTAGCCGAATTTAGACCAAAGCGGCCAGTCTCAACGGATACTATCCATGTGTATACAGTGCACAAGTGTGTGCTCAAAAACAGATACACTCTCTATTCCCTCACTCTCATAATCCGATGGGTCAGACGAAGGACCAACGGCTTAACGTGGTTGTAACACCGAAAGAATAGATATATAAATAGATAGGCAATGGTACAATTGAGAAAAAACTTAGATTTGATTAATTATTTAAAGAAATTTGAACACTTTATTTATTATTTAATTACACTCGCTATTCGATTGCTACAACTTGAAATTAATATTGACTCTATTTTGGACCGGTTTGAAAATTTGCCGGGTCTCGGGAAATGCAGCGTACGTAAATAGTTCACTAGCTGTTCTATCCTAAGCTGTGACTATCACACTCACACATTGAGACTTGTACTTAGTACAACAAGCTCTGCCATTGGTCCATAGACTGCGCAAAGCCTTGTTCTATGCAGAGGTACCTACAGAGTGTTGATTTTATTAAACGACCTGATATTTCATTCGTAAACTTAATAACGAACAAAACTATTTTCTAACTCACTCTTATCGCATTTTGCTATGAGAATCCTCTAAAGTTGGACGCAAAACTGTATTATCTAAGCTTTCTAGGACAAACTAGTGCAATTAAATTAGTTGGTGACAGTAGGTAGGTATACTGATCTGAAACGTTACTGATGTGAAAACCATATGGTTTTGGTCGGCAGGTAGAAAATGCCTCGGCATTAAGCCCACCCTTTGTACCTTAAAGTGCAATAAAGTGTTAAAATAAATAAATAAATAAACGTTTATATTGTTGCTTAAAATAAAGCATTAATTTACATCATCATTTCAGCCCTTATGACACCCACAGGAGGTCTATACACACAGCTGGATATAGACCTCCCCCAATTTTTGTCAATTATTAAACAGTAGGAAGTCTATTATTGAAGGTACAGAGTAGAAATAGACTTTATAATGTTATGCCAGTCTGCTCTAGGTAATAATATATCTAATCTCTGTAGGTACCTAATCACCTTCCATCTAAGCTTTGCATTCAATCAATTACGCATAGAGTTTCTAGAGTTCCTTTACAAAACTGAAAAAATCTCAATCACATACCAAAATAACAAAAAAACAGATTCTGTAATAAAGTCTAAGGGCCGTATTACGAAAGCTTGCTCAGTCATAGATCTATGCTTGAGCAACATTTATGCCATATATCGATGACTGAGAAATGTTTTATAATACGGCCTTACTGTTGGCTCAACCTGTATGTTCAATTCGCGAGTAATGACACGTTTAACCGTAGGCACGTCCTCCGGCAGAGGGCGCTCAATACCACGATTGTGTGGAGGGGTTTGAATTTAGAACATCAGGCATCTTCAGGTTGAATTTGATTTTAGAACTATAGTGCAATGGGATAATTTATTTGATTTGTGTAATTCCTTTCTATGTGCGTTCAATAGTGCGAATGTAGTACGTTGAGCTGTTGCTTTTAAATTTTCAGGTAGTACAATATACTCTAAATGCTTTTGAATTTAAATTTAGAACGAGTGCAATCGTACATAAATAAATGAGGTCTTCAAGATTTGATTTGACTTATGTATTTAATATTTTAAAGTTGCCCATTATTTACAGCCCTTAAATCTAGACAGTTCAAACCTTAACTAATACCTAATACCTACTAAACAAATACATACAGATCAAAAGTGCTTTGCCGTAAAGAAGCACTAGCTGAGCTTTAAACTTTTTGCACAAATTTGAAGAATAAAAACTTAAGTATAAATAAATATAATATAATAATAAAACCGCTCCGGGTTTTTATAAAGTTATCTGAGCGTCTGGTCGACGACGACGCGACGACGCGTGACCCGAGATCTGGTGGGTATCTGGCGCAGCGCATCAGCATTGCCATACAGCGGGGTAATGCAGCCAGCGTCTTGGGGACGCTTCCGACTGGTATTGATATGGTTCAGTTGAGCTACCTGTAGATTGTTTGCAACGGTCTGCAGTTAGCTTAATTGTTTCGATTGTAAATACTAGTTCTAATTTGTTTTTATTGTTGAATAGTAATTTTCTTTGTAAATAAAGATCAATAAATTAAAACGAAAAAAAAAAAGAATGAAACCTTCGAAAATATGAACTAAAAGCACTTCTATCGAACTAATTTGGGTTGTTTTAGGAAATGTTTTTCCACAACTCTTCCAAAACTTTTCCTCCAATAATTTTCCTTCTCGAAAAGCTTCCATTTAACCTCCTCTGAAATAAATGAAGGAATAATAACCACATTCGCGGTTTTGCCGCCCACGCCGTTAGACAGCTAAGAGCTTTAATGGAGAGCAAATAAGCACCATCCCCCCTCTTTAGGTGGGGACATAGGGGGCCTCCCTAACCCCCTCGCGTTAAGTGGTGGGAGGGACTGTGAGGGAAATAAAACTTAGCTGTATTCAGGGTCCAGTATTTAATATTCACGTCTTCACTTCACAGGATTTTGAGAAAAGAACGTATTTAGGCTTATTATAATATACCTAGTAAGTATAGACTAAGTAGAATGTTTGTATAAATGCATGTCTTCTTTATTACTTTATAGTTACTAAAGATTTTATTTTTATACTACCGATCCAATATTACTGAAATATTTCACAAAATCTAATTCCACATATCCAGAACAACATGGCTATACATATATCTTATCAAAAAACGTAAGTGTGAAGCCATGGGCTGAAGCTACCTACCTCGACTCATTCCGTCACTATCCCACGCGAACAAAACACGTAGTGCTTCTAATTATTTCAGTTTTTCCCCCGACTGTACCTAACCGAGGTTGTTATCGCCGGAGGATATTTGCTAAACGGAATCTGCTCGGAAAATTGTCATTCTGTCTCTTTCACACACGTTTAAAGGGTGGGTTCTCTGTCACACAATCAATTTGGTTCAGCTGTATTACATAATCTGTCTGTTAGAGCTTATTTTATTTGATAGATTTATTGGAATTATTTTTTACAAGCATCCATACTAAAAAATAAATAAAATAAATAAAAAACGGCTGAACGGATCTTAATGACATTTATAAATAATAAATAATGCTGGACAATCCACACAGCGTCATCTAGCCCCAAAGTAAGCAGAGCTTGTGTTATGGGTACTAGATGACTGATAAACTTAATACAATACATAACGATAGATTGTATTTTTTATTATAAATAGAAAATACCCAGAACACCCGGAGCAAATATGTGCAGATCGTACAAACATTTGTCCCAAGGCGGGAATCGAACCCGCAACCTTCTGCGTCGCAGGCGGACCTTCGCCCGCCGCGCCACATCGGTCGTCAAATTTGGCAAGGAGGTAACCATATCCCGGTTACGGACATAGGCTACTTGAAAAACGCATGTGAAGCTGCGGGCAGAAGCCAGTGTTTAAATATATTTAAGTAGATACACACACAGGTACTTAGCTACTTAAAAATATTCAAAACTAGTTTGAACTAATTTTTGCAACTCCTAGTGAGTTGCAAAAATTATCAGTAAATACATAAGTTCAAACAAATTGTCAAAACCTTCTTGTGTAAAAAGGCCTACTATAAAATATCAGATTATTTAGACTTCTAGAGGATAAAAAAGCTTGGGACGGGATTTGCTCTAACTCGAAAAATAACAACCAACTAACAGGCTAAAGGTTTCTTCGTCGCTTCTTTACTTTAGTCTACATACCGAAGCGACTGAAATCAAAAATATCACTTTATTTCCGTGTCAGTGTTTAATTATTAAGAATTTGACCTTTTCTAAGTATACATTTATTGTATTTATGGAAATAAAGACTTTTTGACTTTGACTTTGACTTAGCTAGAACGATGTTAGGTAGGTGCAGTACAGACCTAACATTGTTCTAGTTCAAAATCACCGAAATCGTAACTACAGACATAAATTTCCTACATTTCCACCTACGGACAGACATACGCACTAAGGCTCGTATTATGAAAGCTTGCTCAGTCATAGATCTAGGCTTGAGTAAGAATGTTCTATGGCGAAAGCGTTACTCAAACATAGATCGATGACTAAGCATGCATGGTTACACAATACTTAGGCTCGTATTATGAAACTTAAATATTTTAAACTTACGCTATCTGAACACAATATTAATAGTATTATTTAACGGATATTTATCGCGTTTATTAAACTATTTTCCCGACGTTTCAACAGGTCTACTCACTGTCGTGGTCACGGGATACAGCAATAAATACCAGTTAAATATTACTAATAATAATTATAAAACCCTGCTCAATAATCGCCTATGCTTGCTATTTATGCTATGTTGCTTGTCATACAACCCACATGTGCTATGCACGCGCTGCATGAGTGGTAACCATTTTTATAACGTCTTCTATAGTTTATTTTTAAATGTTGTACCTACTGTGTATTTTATGTGACAAAATAAATATTTTTTTAGATAGATAGATATACATAGAGAAACATTTAATAACGAACACAACCCTGATACAGCACAGAACAGAAATAGTACATAACAAACAATAAATTAAACATAAAATACGAAAATACCTAAATAAGAATAATTAAGAAGAGAGTTGGCATGTACCTATCAACCCACCCACATAAGAGGCTGGAACTTTTAAAGAGAAAGAAAGACACAACAGGATAAGAACAAATTAATTGACAATATAATAAGGCTAATAGCAAAGGTGCCTATGTATTCCCTATGTAGGTAGGTAGGTAGGTATTGTGTCACGGAACGGAGGTATGCATACCTAGCAGGTAGGTACATAGAGGTGTCAAATCGATGGTGATGGTAGGTGGGTGAGACCTTATGTACAACCCACCAAGCACAGCACCAATGGGCAGGTACAGCAATATTACTAGATAAGTACATGGGTAGGTGAGCTACCGGTGTGTGATCCGCGCTGTCCAACGTTGCGCAGGTCAAAGGGTTCCACCTCAGCTAATGCTACCTTACTTAATGCAAGGTAGCGCTGGTTTTTACTTTTTTTTACGATTTTCTTTAGCATAAACGTTACTCAAGCATAGATCTATGACTGAGCAAGCTTTCGTAATACGGGCCCTAGACTTTATCAAATAAGTACACGCACAACTTAGAGTTTCGCAATCATTCACATAAATCAAACCTCGTTAGAATAGAAAATGGCGGACTGTTATCCATATATTTTTGCCGAAAACTACCTTTCTACCTACTCAGCAATCATACATCCACTGCTGAACATACCTCCCTCAAACAAGGGGGGGTTTAGCTGTAATCACCACGCTTCGCAGGCGGATTGGTGATCGCAGTTGAAGTGTTAAAAATGCACAGAAGTAGGTAAGCTACTGCCCTTCCTGTGGTAGGTTCTCTTAGTCGGCTCTTACGACATCCACGGGTTGGGTTAAGTTGAGTCTATTCTTAAGGCTGGTGTATGGCCCAACGGCCTAGAGAATACAAAATAATGATCTGTAGCTATATAAACAATTTGGATATTTCTTCTGAACGCTGTTGATTTAGAGTATTTTTCTTTCACTCAAATATTTGCCAAATTATTTCACACAAATTGAACATTTCACGAATAAAACAAACTTTTTGTACGGCTACAGATAATCATTTTGTGTTCTCAAGGCCGTAGGACCATACACCAGCCTTAAGCCGCGACCGCAACAGCAAGAAGGAATATATTTATTTCAAAACATCGGTTGCCCATTCGCTGCTTCAGTCCAATCCTCAATTTTACGGCCCACTATCGAATTACAAACGTAATTGTCTGATATCCGACACCGATCGGCGCCGTGGGACGAATACAGAAGATTGTTTGTTTTCAGAGATTTGGGAAGGAATGGAATAGGTACCACGGTCTACGACAAAATTGTTGAAGAGGCTTCAACAATTTCGTTGAAGATTGTAGCCGTCAATGAAGACAGTGTTTTACAATTTTAGAACAGCTATGATACTTCATTGTACAAAAGCTTCAAAAAAGCTAAAATAAAACATTTGAAAGATAGAAGGCCAGAAGAGAGAAGTAAAGTAAAGTAAAGTATCGTTTATTGCTTGAAATACATGTACAGACATGTGTAGGTACAGGTGTTTTTATTTCTATGAGAAAAAGGCTTTGAATGATATAAATAATGCTGGACAATCCTCACAGCATCATCATCTAGCCCCAAGCTAAGCAGAGCTTGTGTTTTGGGTACCTACTACTTAGATGACCATGATCTATGTATATGTCGAACGATACCTAAGTTTTATATAATCATTTGCAATCTTTATTGACAAAGAAAATTACAATTCAATAATAAAAACAAATTAGAACTAGTATTTACAATTGAATTTACAATCATTTACAATAGGCCTTCGTTTGACCACAATCATACCGTGATACATCGTCACTTACCTTCAAGTGACGATGTATCACGAAGGTCTAGAAGACACATGCACTCTTGTCTTGAAGAGACCCAGGTTGTAATTGGACGGAAATCAGCAGCAGGCATACTATAGTCAAAGGCCCTTGTCAAAGGATAGGTGGACGTAGAACTGCATAGTTCTATCATATTCATTATTTTCTTTTACTCTACGTCTATAGAGCTCGCTCTACGCCCATAGAGTTTAGACAAGCCACGTCCGTAGCCAGGACATAGATAACGTAACTCGGCGCTTTCAATCACGTAATTGGTAATAATTCTTTATTGACAAAGAAAATTAATATTCAATAATAAAAACAAATTAGAACTAGTATTTACAATTGAAACAATTCAGCTAACTGCAGACTGTTGCAAACAATCTACTGGTAGCTCAACTGATCCATATCAATACCAGTCGGAAGCGTCCCCAAGACGCTGGCTGCATTGCCCCGCTGTATGGCAATGCTGATGCGCTGCGCTAGATACCCACCAGCTCTCTGGTCACGGTATTGGTAATAATAATTTTTTGCACAAAACAATCGAAACGAAACTTGCAATTACGTAAACGTTGCTCTACGTCTATAGAGCTCGCTCAACGTCTATAGAGCTCGATCTCTACAGAAGCCAGGTCTGTAGCCAGGACATAAACAACGTAACTCGACGCTTCCAATCACGTTTACGGCCTGGGAGCTATTTCGGAGGCGCTCGTAAATATAAGCGATAGATTTCATAGGTGGGATACAGTTGGCTCTAGTTTACGCCCCCCAGCGAAGATCTATAGTCTATAGTCGGACAAATAATAATTTTCCACACAGTACAAATAGTGGGTTACCAATTTAATTGTCGAAAAATTTATAATCATGTGAAAAAATTGCAATTCTTTTAAAATTCGTTATCAATTACAAGCTTAAATTCGTTACTTTTTTTTTCGGTTACAAATAAATCACGAATTTTGAATGCGTGATGTAGGTAGGTAAGCAAAAATTTTATCACTACGGTGATACGTCACGGTCAGGCGGGAAATTCAAAATTCAGTCCATGTCGACATACTCCAAAGGACATTATGAACGAAAACCATAAGTATCATGGGCTATTAAACAATGGTTTACAATATGCCCAATAATACTTACTGTTAGCTATAGTACTCAAGTAAATATTAGGAATTTCGTTTTGTCGTTAACGTTAATGTATCGTGTATGGATATGGGCTCTCAGGTAGACGTCACCTATTTCGATTTTAAAAAGGCGTTTGACTTAGTAGATAACGATATTCTCCTGCAGAAGCTAGCTGTGATGGGTTTCGTACCAAAACTCCTAGCATTTTTCGCTAGCTACCTACGGAAACGTCGCCAATACGTCTCCTTCCAGAGCTATGTGTCGGAAACATATTTCACGCGATCAGGAGTTAGCTAGGGAAGTACACTAGGTCCCACCGTGTTTCTACTTATGATAAACAAAAATATCACTTTATTTCCGTGTCAGTGTTTAATTATTAAGAATTTGACCTATTCTAAGTGTACATTTATTGTATTTATGGAAATAAATAGTTTTTGACTTTGACTTTGAAACGACCTACCATCTGTTGTTGTCTCCTCTGAGAGTCTCCTGTTCGCCGATGACCTAAAACTTTATACGGCTGTGCGCGAAACGGACGACTGCTTAGAACACCAGCGTGATATTGAACTTGTCGCTGACTGGAGTGAAGCCAATCACCTCCCTTTTAACACCTCTAAATGTAAGACTATCACTTTTACACGTCGGCGCTATCCCATTGTGCACAGCTACTCTCTGTCTAATGCTCCTCTTGAGCGTGTTCAAACCATACGGGACCTTGGACTGGTGATGGATCCGAAGCTCAGCTTCAATGCCCATAATATGGGCAATGCCCATACAGGGTATATGCAAGCAAGCGTGCAAAATCTTAGGATTCGTAATGCGTGTAACCTGGGACTTTCCCGACTTACGAGCAGCGATGATGTTGTACTATGCCTATGTACGTAGTCGTTTGTAGTTTGGAGCGATTGTTTGAGATCCTCACGAGGACAAGTACAGCATGATGGTCGAGAGGGTACAGAGGAAGTTTGCACGTTATTCCTATAAACGCATGTACGGGTGTTATCCATACCTCTACCCATCCTTGTTCGTCTCTGGTACGGTCGGTCTGGACACTCTACACTCAAGGCGGAAGCTCCTCCTGCTTATGCATTATATCATGGTGCTGCGTGGTAGAGTTGACAACCCAGTAGCCTTACAGCAAATGGGCCTTGCGGTCCCGAGACGGCACATGGTAGGTGCAGTAGGAGCTGTCGGCACGCGGCGTCGGACTGTGCTATTTGCGCTACCACCCGGATACCGAACGCGTGCTGGGGAGAGCGCTCCCGCCCCTAGAGTACTTACCCTTCTAAACGAGTTCATCTCTTTAACTGACGCCGGCGTATTCTTTGACAGCATCGCCAAATTACACCAGTTGATGCTCTTATTTTTTAATTGTACGTTTTGACCTGTTTTTGTTATTATTGACT
Organism: Eupithecia inturbata; assembly: GCA_963662085.1. Lineage (NCBI taxonomy): Eukaryota > Metazoa > Arthropoda > Insecta > Lepidoptera > Geometridae > Eupithecia > Eupithecia inturbata. Next base: position 9,776,365 of record OY759198.1, read on the forward strand.
ATGTATTAGAGTAGATACAATTGTTAATTTAATTCTTAGACTTTACAATTGACCTGCTTTTGTGATCTGTCTATGACAAAGTATATGTATTACAGATAGTTACTGATTATTTAATTCTGAATTTTAACTTATGTTTTTGCGTTATGTGTTAATATTCTACCTTAGATGTTGTAATAGTGTTTGACGTTTTGGAATGTATTGTAATTCTGTAAGTCATGCTTGAATAAATAAATAAATAATAAATAAATAAATAATAAAATTACTCTGTTAATTAATTAGCAATATCAAATACCTACTAGTGGTGTAGGCATGGCAAAATAAAAACGGGTCATAACATAACATTAGCTAATGTCAAGCGTGTAATATGGTTAGGTATATATCCGTATAATAGCAACTTCGGAATCTTATCGTAAGTTCCCTATCTAACTCTGTGTCTAGTTAAACCTAACATAGGCTGTAAATCACTTCCAACCAAAACGTAATGTTGTTTTTTTACCTGAATAAATGGTACTATAATTCTATTCTATCAAGTAGATACCGGCTACTAGTTTAAGTTAGGTATTAGATTGACTTTACGACAGCCGACCAAAAAGTAATAATTTTCAAAAAATATATTATATAGTTATCTGCTCGGTAGTTGCGCTGCTAGTTTACCGCAACATGTTAGGTACGCAAATAGTCGCAAAATAACAATTAGCATATTTGGTGATAGTGGATAATATTTTTTTACCCGATTACCGCCTTTTCCGATTCGTTAGATGAGGAAGAGTAACCAGAAGTTAAAACAAACGCGAAATATTTAACGTAGTCTATACGACCACTGCTCTCTCAATACTTCCTACTACGTACTACCTTCTTCTATCTACTACCTTTCTAGTTTGGCTTAATACGTTTCCTTTATTTTCAGGGGGCAATAATCGGGAGCGCTCAAGAACAAGCCCTTGAAATTCTATTCAATATGTTGTAGACCGTAAAAAGAAAATGGACAAAACGAAACACATCTCTTTATTGTAAAATTGGTTTGTTATCTATGGTTCTTGTAATGGGACTCTGCGGTCCCTGAAATATCTTCCACGATTTTGGAACCAACGGGAACCAATTTATGAATATAAATGGTCAGCTTATAGAACCCTATATAGGTATACATACACAATATAGTACGTACAAACACGATGCTATCACACAGGGTAGATCATGTCCAGCAGTGGACAATGTGTGCTGATGAGGGATTCCGGTAGCTTAGATGAACATATTATAAAAAGTATTATGGTATCGAATAGAATATAATGTAGTTAGCTATACCTAATGGTATAGGTTATTTTATTACGTAGATGGCTTAACACACAATATAATAAACAAGGCATTGTAGGAAGGAAAATATAAACCGTCAAGTGCGAGTTGACTCGCACACAAATACACTTTTCTAACATAAAATGTTTAGAAAAGTTTGTCATATAGCAAAATCAAATTATATTAGCTCAAAAATAAGAAATAGTGAAAATGTAATAAAGTCAACTTGGAAAATAATAAATAGTGAGACTGGAAAAGTCAGCACCTACATTAATGATTACAATTTAAAGATTAACGATTGCTCAATCAAAAATGATGTTAAAGTAGCCCAAGCATTTGAAAACTTTTTTACTGACATTCCAATCTCTTCTACAAAGTGTCTAAACTCTTCTCAAGTAATCGCCGAGTCATTACTTATAGGAAATGTACCTAAATGCAAAAATACATTTAATTTTAATCATGTTGATGAAAGAGATATTAAAAAAACCTTTAAACTATTAAATATAAAGAAAACTGCAGATCTCTGGGGAATTTCCGTTAGAATTATTAAACCATTGATTGATATCATTGCACCAGATCTAGCTTTTATATTTAATGAGTCTATTGATTGTGGCGTATTTCCTGATCTAATGAAATGTAGTAAAATAATCCCACTGTTTAAATCGGGTAGTAGGTCTGACCCCACTAACTTTAGACCAATATCAGTACTGCCTACATTCAGCAAAGTTTTTGAAAAACTTATTTTACATCAATTGCTTAGGCATTTCAATGGAAATGACCTGCTACATAGTAAGCAATTCGGGTTTACTCGCGGCAGGTCAACTACTGACGCCGGTGTAGAGTTAGTAACGCATATTTTTGACGCTTGGGAGAAGTCGCAAGTTGCATTAGGCATTTTTTGCGACTTGTCAAAAGCATTCGATTGCGTACACTGCCCTCCCGAGCTTAAAGTGCAGTAACAGCAAAAACACGATTTTGAGAAAAACGCGTTTGAAGTGTAGAAACCTAAAAAAAATATCCTAAAGAGGTTATTTGATAAAATTTTGAATGCGAAGTGAAAGGTAACGTGAAAAACTGTGTACCAAACGTCGTTACATAAATATTTTCTTCTAAATAAAATAGTTACAGTCAAAACATTTTTTTTGCCTCTATTACTACGAGTAATTTTTCTATGAAATCTGCTTAAAAACTCCTTAAAAGGCAGTAAATTCTGCTATTACTGCATCTTCGATTGTTTTCCTGTCATATTTACTAAGTAAAGTGCAGTAATAATGTGAAAATACTGCAATTTAATAGGCTTCTTTGTGATAAAATACTTAAAATTCCTCTTGTGTCCTAAAAGAAAACTACCTTTGATTAGAATAAAAGTGTGTATTTTCGAAAATTATACTTAAATGCTACATAATTAAGAAACACACAACTATGCTATAAAATCGTAACACGTTTAAAATTAACAGTCTTTCCGGGAATCTTAACAGTAACTAGATACTCGTAAATGCAACTTAACAATCACCTTTTAATAATCAAAATCTCTCACAATCACATATAAGTATCATTTGTAAAAAAAAACAATGTAATAAAATTAGAAGTTAACTCCTTCATTAAATGATTATTATATCTAATTTAATTTGTTTTATTTTTAATCCTCTTGATAAAACTACCATTTAAAGTGCCACAAAATAAGATGAAATACTGCACTTTAGCTAGGAAACCCAAGAAAATCTTGTGCAGTATGTATTTTACTGCGGTTTAGCTGGTAAACACTGTATATTTTTAATAAATTGGTCATATTTTTTCAATTACCGTTTCCGAAAAATAATTAAATAAAATACTTCTATATTGAATGTCAAAAAAAGGATTTATTTGATTTATAGGTTTTAAAATGGGGTTTCATTCTGTGTATTTAGCTTAAAACCGGCCAAATGTCTATTACTGCACTTTAAGCTCGGGAGGGCAGTACACCATGAAACATTAATCAGGAAACTAAATCACTATGGAATAAGGAACAGCTCTTTGGGTCTTCTTACATCTTATTTGAGTAATAGGATACAAAGAGTTGACATTAATGGGAAATGGTCTTCGGGGTCTGTAGTTACAATGGGTGTACCGCAGGGATCTATCCTCGGCCCTTTCCTATTTTTAATTTATATTAACGACCTGCCTCATCTTGTTAAGAATAATCACGAGATTGTATTGTTTGCTGATGACACTTAATTAATTTTTAAAATGAAACGACAAGACACGAATTTCGATAATGTGAATAATGCAATCTCAAAAGTAGTCCATTGGTTTAATGTCAATAATCTTTTGCTTAACGAAACCAAAACGAAATGTATTAGATTTATTCTACCTAATGTTAAACAAGTTTAGGCTGATGTAAATGTAAAAGGAGAAACGTTAAAAATTGTAGAAAGTACCGTTTTCTTAGGAATCACCTTAGATAATAAACTTCAATGGGGCGCACACATAGATAAGCTATCGAAGAGACTTAGTTCTGCAGCATATGCTGTCAAAAAAATCCGTCATCTTACACACGTGGATACATCCAGACTTGTTTATTTCAGCTACTTCCATAGTATTATGTCTTATGGTATTCTACTGTGGGGGAACGCTGCAGATATTAACACCGTATTTGTGTTGCAGAAGAGGGCTGTTCGTGCTATCTATAGTATGGGTCGCAGAGAATCCCTGCGTGATAAATTCAAAGAAATAAACATAATGACAGTACCATGTCAATATATTTATGAAAACCTATTGTACACTCATAGAAATATCAATCGGTTCCCTAAAAATAGCGATGTACATAATTTGAATACAAGGAATAAACATATACTCGCTGTGCCCACAACTAGACTACGCAAAATTAATGTATCTTTTAAAGGGCAATGTATACGCTTCTACAACAAAACTCCTAGTGAGTTGCAAAAATTATCAGTAAATAAATTCAAACAAATTGTCAAAACCTTCCTGTGTAAAAAGGCCTACTATAAAATATCAGATTATCTAGAGGATAAAAAAGCGTGGGACGGAATTTGCTCCAACTCGAAAAATAACAACTAACAGGCTAAAGGTTTCTTCGTCGCTTCTTTACTTTAGTCTACGTACCGAAGCGATTGAAATCAAAAATATCACTTTATTTCCGTGTCAGTGTTTAATTATTAAGAATTTGACCTTTTCTAAGTATACATTTATTGTATTTATGGAAATAAAGAGTTTTTGACTTTGACTTTGACTTTGACTTTGACACGAAGGGTTCTCCGTACCGTAAAAAGCAGGCAACTTTTTCAAAGAACACCAAATTTTTACTTGTTTGGAGACTCATTTAAATTTTCGACTTTATTATATTTTTAGTGTTTGTTGTTATTACAGTTGAAGTGATTCTTATTTATAGAAAATTTCATGTGTCTACCTATTGTAGTTCAAAAGATACATAATACAAGGTGCATGCATAATACAAGAAGAATACAAGAAGAAGAGCAAAAATGTCCAAATAAATCACGGTTTTTGTGTGGGAGCGTCTTTAATTTTGATATTTATTTTATTTGTTGTTATAGCGGCAAGAGAAACACACATTCTCTGAAAATTTAAACTGTCTATCTCTTACGGTTCATGAGATAGAGCTCTGTGACAGACGGACGGACGGACGGACAACGGAGGCTTAGTAATAGGGTTCCATTTTCACCCTTCGTGTACGCAACCCTGAAAACTACCGAAATAATTTTCATACGGCTTTCATAGAAGATATAAAGGTTTAAGGAGGTGTATAATTCATATTTTCGCCCTTCGGGTACGGAACCCTAAAAAGAACGTTTGCGTGTATAGGTAGGTTCAAATAAATAAATAATTCTGGACAATCCACACAGCATCATCTAGCCCCAAAGTAAGCAGAGCTTGTGTTATGGGTACTAGATGACTGATAAACTTAATACAATACATAACATAGATAGATATTTTTTATTATATATAGAAAATACCATAATAATAATTCAGTATAATATAGTCCAATATAATTATCGTCTCTACGTAGTAGAATATAAATGTAATAAAACTGAAAACTGTTTAAAGTGTCCAAAAGATGCCTGATTAATTATTCACGACCCTTTCATTGAAGGTACCTAGGTAGGAACTTTTCACCGAGAAATGGCATGTGGAGCCGGGTGCAGAAGCTCGTATGAGCTCAGATTGTACCTAATGAATAAGAAGGTATCCATACTAATACAATAAATAAAAACAAATTAGGACTAGTATTTACAATTGAAACAATTAAGCTAACTGCAGACTTGAAATGTAATTTTCTTTGTCAATAAAGATATAGCTTTCAAAAAAAAATACAATTAATATACATATACAAATAAATTCGTAAGTAACTCGGTCTGTATGTTACCTTTTCACGCCTAAACGGCTGAACGGATCTCAGTGAAAATCAGCAGGGAGGTAGATTGTATCCCGGGGACATATGCTACTTTTATTCCGGAAAAAAGAGTGTAAAGCCGCGAGCAGCAGCTGGTCTATCTATAGAGTGAAAAGACCCTTATCTAAACAACTTTCACATAACAAAATCTTAACATAGGGGCCAAATCCCTCATAAGGTTCTACCCTTTCCCAAAATCCTACTATACTTACTTCAGTCCTTTTAGAGCCAATGTATGGCCCCGCCCCGGGCGGATCTATGAAACTTTACCTCTCTAGCAGTTACTGTTGTTTTTTTTTAAGGAAATGTTACGGGTGTTAGTTCTTACTTTTGTTGTTGATTTCAATAAAAAGGTGCGATCTGAAAACTTTTATTTAGATAATGAACACTCAAACATACAATTACATCAAAGAGATAATAAATACAGTCTTAGGCATAAATTTAAATTAAATGTATCAAAAAGTAGAACTAATTATGGTAAGAGAACGATATTATCAGAGGGAGCCCGTCTTTATAACAAATTACCTAACAATTTGAAAGAATGTGAATATATGAAAATATTTGATAACAGTTTACTGAAATATGTAAGCACCATACAAAAATAGCGTACTTTGTCATGTCATTAATTAAATCTTTTCCTTTCCTCTCATCACTTGTACCATACTCCATAATAATACTTCGTCGGAGTCATACTGCTAATAGTTTTGCAATCTACCCGTTTATTTTTGTTATTTGTCGGTTTGTTATTATATTTGTTTGTACTCATCTATCCTAAATTATGTTAAATAGCACTATTATATAAGAAATTAGATGACCTATGCCTACACATAAGTACCTAGGTTCTAGAGGTAATATGTAATTTAAACATTATTTACGAATTACTTATTCTCATTGTAAATGAACTTTTATGTGTAGTTTTTATGAGAAATAAAGATTCTTTAACCTCAGCTGCAGTCCGCGGCTTCGCACGTGCTTTTTAAGTAGCCTATGTCCGTCCCCGGGATACCATTTACCTCCCTGCCAAATTTCATTGAAATCCGTTCAGCCATTTAGGCGTGAAAAGGTAGCAGGCAGACAGACAGAGTTACATTCAAATTTATAATATGGATAATATATAATATGGATTTAAATGACAACATTAATATCTATCTATTATATAATGTATGGTATTAAGTATATCAGTTGTCTAGTATACTACCCATAACACAAGCTCTGCTTAGCTTGGGGCTAGATGATGCTGTGTGGATTGTCCAGCATTAGGTATATATTTATTTATTTCAGGGGCGAACCTTACGGGTTTTGTTGGCAAATTTGGCTTCGATGTCAGTACTCACGGGATACCGGGATACATAAATTCAACATTACCTCTATTTCTTTGGTTCCTTGAATAAGAAAGACGATTGAGAAATAAAAATTATGATGATAAAACATTATACACTGTTTCGAACATAATTTGGCCGAGATCTCAGGAACCCTGCGGTCTATTGAAATGACTTATATTTTGATTCGTAGGTATTTACTAATTAATTGGTTCTTTGAACCAGTTTCTTCATAAGTTGTGAAATTTTCTTGTAAAAAAGCAAAACCTAGATTTTTGCACTTACGCCCGCGCCGCCGCCGCCGTTCCAAAACTTATACTCTGTCCCGCTCCTCTGAGCGCGAAATACTTACTATGCCTATCCTGTTCACAAAATGGCGCGCATTGCGCTCTCTTAAGGTAGGTAGGTACATAACAATTCATGATTCTTGTTATGAATTTTGACAAACTCCTCACAACTTCAATTATAATGCACACAGCATTATAATTGAAGTTGTGAGGAGTTTGTATGTGAGTTAAGTATTATGCAAATTATAAGCAAAAGTATTTTTTTCAGGAACTACTGAAATCCTTTATGTTAATTTCTTCGCTCGCGTATGGACAGATGTGGGCGCCTAGTCTATAAAAAAGAAAAATAAATAGCAATTATGATTATTAATCTGGTTGAAAACGAGTCGTAATTCGACGAAGCCCGCTTTTGAAATCATATTGACATAATCGGAACCTGTTGGTTAGATAGTTATTTATTAAATTTTAAATTCATACATTGGAAACTTTCTCCACTCCTCTACACACAGCAAGATACCCGAATAACACCCAACCAACTCAGACCTACCGCAGCCGAGAGACTCACAGCGATTAGGGCTCAATATAAACTGGCCGATAAAAAGCTTAGGGTTTTACAGTGTCGCCAACTTTTCAGTACCTACCACTGCCCTGCAGATATAATTTGCCAGAAGGAACAAAGCAAACATTGCACATCGCTACCACACAGCAAAAAAACTGAGCATTCAAGTTTGGGCTTAAACTCGTAATCTTTAGATTCATGTAACAGTGACAGCATAAAATTGCAGACACGCGGTAAGCGAGCTTGCCGCAACTTAGCACTTGTTGGTTTACGCCTAGCTTACCGCAAGCATCAAGCGAGTGGCCTGGAAGGCAATTCTTGCCAATTTTTATATGAAAGAACTGTCAAATTTTACAGGTGTTTTTATAGAGATCGAGGGTGCCATATTTATCGAGTGATATATTGGCGAGAATTGCCTTCCTGTTGTCCACACGCTACCTATGCGAGCTGGCCGTCGCGTAGTCAGCACGTGGACCGCGTGAAGGCTAGCACGATTTGTAGCACGTCTATGTATGCTACAACCTGAAAGACATTGGTTGAAAATCCAGGCTTTTGAAAAAAGGAAAATGCTCTAGAACTTATTTCATTCAATTTAATAAGTACATACCTACCTAGTTACTAAGATTGATTTAATGTAATGTTGCCTACCTAAACATATGTATTTGGTTGATAATTATAAGTGTATTTTGGGTAACATAAATTATCTCTCTCTAATTTTATAATGAACTTCTGTACTATAATCTCAACGCGCCGTAGGTATATTAAGTACCTAAGTTTTGTCGACTATTTTGTAGGTACGAAAACGCCTTAGCCCACGAACTATCTGTTCAACTGGAACAGTTAAGTTTGCAGCACTGTATTGCTTCTGCAAAATGTCCCGGGTTCCGTAGATTGAAATTTGTTTAGTTTACTTTTATTTTATTTGAATTGGCAAATATGTGTTTCAATTCTCATGTTTGCTTTGTTCGGTTTGTTTTGGCAATTCGATTAGGAATCGTGTTTCCATTTGTTTTCGTTATTTGGGATATTTTCTGAAAGAGTTGGTAACTCTTTAGTCAGTACCTACCTACCTATGTATGTGTATGTATTGTTTATACATAAGTTACCTACATACAATTTGCTTTGGGAACAACTGGTATTTGCCCGTGACTTAGCTTACCCTAAAAACTCAGACCTACAAATCAAAATCAAATCTAATCAAAAACTATTTATTTCCATAAATACAATAAATGAGTTGAGCTAACTGTAGATTGTTTGCAACAGTCTGCAGTTAGCTTAATTGTTTCAATTGTAAATACTACTTCTAATTTGTTTTTATTATTTAATATTATTTTTATTATTTTATTATTTATTATTGAATTGTAATTTTCTTTGTCAATAAAGATTTTTAATAAATAATACAAAAATTAAACGTATCTACAATTAGAAGAGGTCAAATTATAAAATAAACACTGACACGGATATAAAAGAATTTTAATTTCTGACGCTTCGGTACAAAGTAAGGACCCAGGCCTCCCCCTGCTAAGCGCCTTATTGGCTTTTATCTCACAGGGGGTAATCCCCATAATCCCCACGCTGAGCATGCGGGTTAGGGATCGCAGCTCGGTAGTAGAATTTTTCTGCCCTGCCTAGCTACAACCAAACAACACAAAAAGCGAAAGAAAGGTTGTCTTTATGAGTTTGGTTTAGTAATATTGTTGATAGATAACCTACCTAAAATCACATTGATTTTTTAAAAGCCGGCGAGCGGCGGCGGCTTGCGCCATTATGATAGCAAATGACTTACAATGTGAGCAAAGCATTTTATCTGCTAATTACCGTTACTTATTTTTAGAACCTATAAAATCCGTTTTTTTTTCTTTCATGCGTAACAAGCCTCTGTTTTTTTGCGAAGAAGGAACTCGTTAGCGTAAAACTAAACGAAATAAAGTTGGGACAGGTACCTATTACCTAGGTATCCGTTTTCTAATAATTTCACAAATCCATTTTAATTTTATATTGGTTCCCGGAACGAATTTGTCGCTGAACTTCACTAGATTAAAATTAATGACACAAAAACGGAACCAACAGTTGTTGTTTTACTTAAAAAAATGTGTTAAATTATGTGGGTAAAGATTTGAAACTTCTGGCATTTTATAATTATTGAAGAAATGAATAAAATAAATGGTAAGTATCTAGGTAGGTGGGTACTTTTCAATGTTGATTAACTACGACAATTTTTCAATACCAAATGATTTCATGATCTATGTTATTTAGGTAAAGAGAGACTAGTAAAAATCATCTTTTACCTACTGCGTTTTCCGCTTTGACAGCTGTCAAATTCGCGCGGGTGGTCGCTTTCCTGTTAAAGTGGGTTGTATCCCTTAATCCACCTTGTTTGGATAAATAATGAGAGCTTTTTGCTGAGTTTAGTTCGTGCTCAAACTGTGCTCAAACTATGCTCCTAGCTAATCCATGCAAAAAGTTTTAGTATTTATTACCTCTTTGTTCAAACCATTGCACATGTTCTATTTACGACTACTTTAATATTACCTATAATCACTAGCTACTTGACAATGGAAATTACAATTCAATAATAAAAACAAATTAGAACTAGTATTTACAATTGAAACAATTAATCTAACTGCAGACTGTTGCAAACAATCTACAGGTAGGTAGATTGTTATTTAATAACAAAATACATGTGTAATAATAAATTTATTTAAAACCAAGTCAACGGCAAAAGTAATGTTATCCTAAATGCAGCAGTTACAGCATCTTTATAGTCTACATCATAAGTACAAAAATAAATAGAGCGACGACTCAGCTGATACTGCTGCGTCGATGATACACCGACTGCACACATGTTAATTAGATTAAGTACATACATAAACTGTACACTTTTAGAAATAAATCAATTGGAATGAAGCACTGAGTCGAATATTACTTCTCCCCTTTCTACGAAGACCCTACGGACCCTGAAGTACCAGCACCCGCTGATGAGCTGACAAGAAGTACCAGCACCCGCTAATAAGCAGAGAAGTTCCCAACATCCGCTGGAGGAGCCGCCCAGAGGTCCCAGCAGTCCGCTGACAAGCTGATCAGAAGTGCCTAGCATCCGCTGGGGGAGCCGCCCAGAAGTCCCAGCAGTCCACAAACGAGCTGAGCAGACACATACACATACATTATTAGGGATGATAGACTAAAATACGTGGTTAAAGTCCGAATATAGGTTCCGTAAGTAGGGGGTTAGGTAGGGGTTAGGTTTTAGGGTTAGGCTACGTAGAGTAGGCTACATAGATTAGGTAATAGTGAGTAGGATCGCTTTGTGCTTGTGTACACCCGTGTGTACCTACATTCAACGCCCACACGTAGGGTGATGTACCAAGCACTGGGTTCTCCTACAGTAGAAGTTTAGTGTCTGTACCACCGCCCGATCATCACACACCCGTGCATTCACCAGAAACGTACGTAGGGTTAAGTGTAGACTATCAGGTGGTTGTACACTCTTTGATAAAAACGCTAAAGTCTTGTGAAATGTTTGTCTATGCTTAGCAGTAGGTATGTAGGTACCTAATTACCTATCAAAATCTACCTACTACTTAGAAGTTTTATTCAAAACTGAACGTAGGGAAAAATCGAGGGCAGGATAAAATTAAACCAGAAACAAACCCAATTTAGCAAATGTGTTTACTAATTTATCCAAAAAGTGTTTTTAAGAAGTCTATTCTTGAAACGGTTTTTTTTTATTTTCAAATGTCGACAGGATGATAACGCGGCAAAGTAATTGTGTAAACGACAGAACGCATCCAAAAGTAACTTGATAAATTGGAGGGAAACATTTGAAAAAAGAATCGACGATTGTTATGTTGCACGCTTGCTTTTTTCTCGGTTCTTTTTTAATTTCTTATTTTCTGAAAGCTGGTCTACTATATTTAGATAATATGTAGGTACCTATAAGAAAACTAAAGAGATTGTCTAGATTAGTACCTACTTTAAAAAACTTTAGGTGTAAGTATGAAATCTGGTACCTACCTACGTTTATATGATAGGATAAATTATTTGTTAATAATGGATGGACGGAAATAAAATCATTAGTAGGAACTACTAGCCCTAAAAGTTAGAACTAAAAGCCCGGCATTGCACAATTTGAAAATGTTTTATTAAAAGTTTATTTTCTTCGCTCATCAATTCATTTCTGAGAGCTTTTACTTTATGGACAAACATCAAATCAGAGGGAAGTAGGACATATGATTATAAAAAAACAGTAAATGCGTAACAGATGCCAAAATTAAGTGCATTAGTTTATTAGTCAGAGCGAGACTGGTGTGTTGAAAAGTGTTTCCTAAACTAAAAACTGTGAGCACGCGCCGCCGCCGCCCCACTGCAACTCCGTAGGTACCTAAGTACTATGACTACGTACCACCACAGACCAGGGTACCACCTACCATAGTTAACTAAAAGGGAAATCCACTACAAAATATTTTTGAATAAATCGTCATTCAGTCGTCGTCAGTCGGGTCGTGCTCTCTCTTACACCCCTAGGAACTATCTTTATCCTAGGATAAAAAGATTTCCTACAGGTCAGCGAAAACGTAGAGCCCATACACTGTTTGTAGGTACAGCATAACTCATGACTCTGCTGTTTACCCAAATGTTTTATTTATTACCAATAGCACCAGCCGCAGAGAAAAAAATTTACAAGAAACTAAAAAAAAATCGCCGCTTTACTGTTAGGCCTCCTCCTCAGCACAATTATGTCCACTGCTGAACGTGCGTCCCCCAAAAAGAGGTTAATCCATTAAGTTATGGTACTCTCTACTTTGGACTCTATCACATATATAAAAATTTTTTTTTTTGCCTCCATGCACCTTAGCACGTGCCTGTACATCTGTCAACACAACCTCTTTAGCAAGCGTTCAGCAGGAAACAAATGCGTTCACAAATTACCATCCGTCAAATGAAAATGGCGCGAATCGATCGCCGTTGACAGCTTTATTCGACGCCATTTTGGAGTCCATTGGGCAAAATGTAGATAAATATTTATTGGAGCAATAAAGTGTTACGGAATGATGAGTGTTTATTTTAGTTGATGTCTACTTAGTGCTTACAAATAAAAGGGGTGATCTATTTGTGGCCGGATGCTCTAAGGATCCATCCTTAGAGCATCCGGCCGAGGACTGCCAAAAGGACCTAGATCAAGAAGCCCTGGCACCAGATAAATATAATACAAAGTGTTCAACAAAAGGTGTGCCATATGGTAATTTGGGGGTGGAAACAAATGCAATAGCTTGGCGGCTTTTTTAAACCTGAAAAGCCGCTCGGCTATCATTAAGATTTTTTTAAAGATTTACGTGATTTTTCCGAAATTTCAACTATTTAGTACTATAACTTTTTTGTACGAAATAACATGGCTTATATTTTTTTATTACATCTGACATATTAGGCCGTGCTATTAGAATCAATATTAACGTGAAATCTAGGCAGAAAAAACAGCTACGGGCATGCAAAGTGTTGAAAAGTGAAAATTATGAACAAAGAATTCAACTTTAGATTGAATAAAAAAAGAAACTAAGTGTGTGTCTTCCAATTCTTCCAATTCAATGAAAACTTTTCTAGTTCATGATCATTCCAACGGTTTGCCACATGTGTTAAAACTACCTAGGTACATAAAATACAAAACAAATTAAGCGTTTATTCAAAAAAACCTGAAAACTACTTTGAAAATTATTAACTTTTTCTCCTAATCCACATATAAAATTTGCTTCAATTGGGTTCTAGGTGTTATATTCTACATGACAACAGACCGCCCCACCCCGTCCTGCGCTCGGGAATTCCCCGGCTAGAGCCGCCGCCGCGCCGCCGCACAGTGGATCGAAAAAGCCCTTCCTATAGACATAGAACTTTTTTTTCTAAACATGATTTTTCTTATTGGAAACCAAGACAGAATCTTATTAGAAGCCCAAACTATATCATATTTTATAAACCTAGGTGATAATGACGCAGAAAAGATTTTTTGAACTTTAATTTGTATGGAGAAAAACATGAAAATCGATATTTTTCGGCTCTCGTGCGAGTGCCCGTTATTTCCTCCGGCATAAATAATGTTCCTATTTTTTACTATCTTTTGACATATAGCACATATGGGGCACTCGATGGACTTCAGGTGAAAAAAAATTAAATATATTTTTAAATTTTCATTTTGCATTTTATTCATTATACAAGGTACATTACGACCTAAAAATAATATTTCAACTCACCTAATTATTGTTACAGTTTTAATGCAATATTTCACCAGCCATACTTTATAATTTTACCTGATAATTCCATATTATATGGTGGTTTTATGATATTTAGCCGTTAAAGACGATACCTATTGTATATTTTTTTGTTAAATGTACAAGGGGCCATTAAGTTAGGTACTCGACCTTATCATTGTTACAAAATTTACTGCAGAGGTTTACCTACTTATCTTGAACTACCTGCTAACCCGTCACTTATGATTGTATTATTATTCTAAGAATTCCTTAAGCCCCTTTGCTTTGTTATTAAAAATGGATGTTATTTAAGTAGGTACTTACCTAATTAACAATTTGTCATTGTCTAGTTTTTTCTAGTAGTCGTTAGCCGGTATGAAGTAAGTATAAATATAGAGGGTTCTGAATATTTTTTTAGTTATATTAAAACTTACTACGTAAAACATCTGAAAAATTTCGAGTTAAAAATGCATAGTGTGGTGACCAATCTGGATCTATTTGTGATTCTAAAACAGTCTGGCAAGCTTGGAAACTATTTAAAACTGTTAGAAAGTGTTAAATTTCAGTTGAATTTGAGTTTATCTGAAGAAGATACAGACACTCTCCAAGAATTCTGTCGAAGGTTTAGTCAGTCTGTGATAAAAAGATGGAAATCTGCAAAATGTAACACAGAAACTTTCAAAAAACACTATACAGATTGGTTGGAGCAGAATATCGAGTGGCCAACTTGTGTACGTGAAAATATACGACCACAACAGCTAAATACTGCAATTCAAGAAACAAGTGAAGCTGGCGAATTGTTTTTACCCTCTCCGAGTACATCAACTGTTGGAACATCAACGAAAACGGCTCCCAGTCCGCGCAAACCTTTCACAGAACTTGGAACAAAACAAAAGGTACGAAGGATTGAAAATTATAATTATAAAGGCCGAGAAAGTTCAGAATTGGCCTTTGCTTTAATTGCTAATATGAAAAATGAGGGTAAAGATATTTTGGCAGCAGCCATAGATCATATTCTAAAGAATCCAAAAGAGGCGGAAAAAATCGTGGAACAAGCAAATGAAAAAAATAAATGTGTTTTCACCCCTACCAAAGCGCTCGGCTTATTACAGTCACTTAAACTATCAAAGTGGCAGTATATAACGTTGAGAGAATCTGCCATTCAAGAAGGCATTACAAATTTGTATCCATCATATTACAAAGTGCAGCAAGCCAAGATGGATTGCTTTCCTCCGAAAGACGCAATCACTGTTACAGATACAATGGCCAAAGTAGCCCTTCAAGCACTCCTTGACATAACTGTTAAAAGAATAATAAAAAGTTTACCTGACGAGATTACAAACCAATCAATGATATTAATATCGAAATGGGGATTTGATGGTGCCTCAAGTCAGAGCACATTAATTCATTGATCCAGAAGACACAGATTCTGACACAGATGCTGATATGGATGTGTCTTTTAATATGTTCTAATTGTTTTACAGAAACTTTGTAACTTATGTATATGTAGGTACATAATACGTGTTTTTTAAATAATTATTGTGTATGATAACTTGTAATATAGAAAAATTTGCCTTGTGTCTAAAAAAATAGTAATATTTATTTCGTGTGAATTGTTTAATCGCCTTTGTAGTTTGTAATTATTATTCTTTTCTTTTTAAAAATAATGACTGTATTTGATAATTATGCTTTTACTTTAACTAAATATAAAATTTTTATATATTTTCATTATTATGATAGGTGAAATATTACATTAAAATTGTAACAATAATTAGGTGAGTTGAAATATTATTTATAGGTCGTAATGTACCTTGTATAATGAATAAAATGCAAAAAGAAAATTTAAAAATATATTTTATTTTTTTTCACCTGAAGTCCATCGAGTGCCCCATATGTGCTATATGTCAAAAGATAGTAAAAAATAGGAACATTATTTATGCCGGAGGAAATAACGGGCACTCGCACGAGAGCCGAAAAATATCGATTTTCATGTTTTTCTCCATACAAATTAAAGTTCAAAAAATCTTTTCTGCGTCATTATCACCTAGGTTCATAAAATATGATATAGTTTGGGCTTCTAATAAGATTCTGTCTTGATTTCCAATAAGAAAAAGCATGTTTAGAAAAAAAAAGTTCTATGTCTATAGGAAGGGCTTTTTCGATCCACTGTGCGCCGTGGGACTTACGCCATCTAAGTCTAAAGAGACGTAGACGTAGACTTACATATACATAACTGGACAGAGAACCTTGATACCGAGAAAGACATTGTCTTTTACATCGTTAGATTTAAGTTTAATAGACGAGAACTTGGGAAAGTTATTAAATAACTGAATAAATGTTTTCTAGAATTTATTAGTTTAATGTTCCAAAACTATATCAAAATCACCTTAATATTAATTAAATAAGCCATATCTATGTTTATATAAGATAAAATATTCAAAAATATCAAATTTATGAAAAATTAGGCTTATGCCAGCTTTTCTTGATTTATCGCCGTTTGTGAATCGTGATGTAAACTTGTTTAGTTCGGTAGAACTGGTGTCAAATGGGGTAGGTAGGTAATACGAAGTGCACTAAAGGTATTTTTAATTCACAACGGCATCACTTTTTAATTGATTTTTAAATGGGTATTTTTATTAACTTGATTTTTTACTGTACGGGCTAATAATGCTAGATTAAATTTTAAAAAAAAGTGTAAGTTATGTTATTTCATACAATAAAATTACAGCATTAAAAAATTGATATTCCGGAAATACTCGTAGTTAGTTATATCGAAAAAAACTTTTAAAAAATCTTAAAAATAGTCAAACGGGTTTTCAGGAACAAAAAAAGCGCTAAGCTTTACCGTATGGCACATAGTCTGCCGAACACCCTGTAAATACCTGGCACCACGGAGGTGCTTGGCACCCATCAGTGCATGCAGGCCTATACGGGCTGATAATGATGATGGTAGAGTGGAAAGGTATGTAGGTAATCCTTATAACTAATGTAGGTACCAAGTAAAAAAGTACCTATTTTATATACCTACATTACTTTAGGGTGAAAGTTATTTATTTTATATAATGTGCTAGTACAGAATTACATTTCAAATTACACTAGTCATACAGAAATTACAATAAAATTTAAACAATTCAAAGTAATAAATAGTAAACACTACATATGTACTTATTTCTTTATTTTATAATATAATCAAAGAATAGAAGCAAATTAGAACTACTACCGATATTTACAATTGAAACAGTTGAGCTAACTGCAGACTGTTGCAAACTATAAGTATAGTGTTAGCTCAACTGATCCTTAATAATTTGGCGTGTTTTAAAAAACGATAAACCGACTTCAAATTCCGGTTTATACATAATATTCATAATATGTCTCGGACGAACGAAATCACTCCTCCCTTACTTGGTGAGCCTGAAGGTTTACGTGCAAACAATTTAGTTTACTCTGGCGACATCTACATAGTTATATTTCAAGTCTAATTTAGTTTGATGACACATGGATGAAACTGTTGACGCCCGTTGCCCTGGAAACCAATAATTAGGTTATAATGAAATTATCATATTCTGAATAATTTTACAGACCTACGTTTTATTGCGCACATAGCAATTCCTCGAGAATCAAACTTATAGGGGACCACCTAAAAATCAATTTCTATACAACGCAGAAACAATCATCAAAATCTATTAACAATTGGCGCAGATATCACCAAAACTGTTGTAGCTTGTCGTGATTCTCCAAAATATTATGTTGCTTTTTAAGTTTAACGGAATAAATACTAATCCCTCGGAAATCAAATTTTTATGGGACCACCTCGGTATCATTCTTTCACAAATGTATAGCATTAGTGAAAGAATCAGTAAAATCGGTTACTCATAGGCGGAGATATCAAGTAACATACTTATTTGAAAATAAAAAATAAAAAAAAATTCAGACGAACTGAGAACCTCCTCCTGTTTGAAGTCGGTTAAAAATAGGTACCAGTCGGAAGCGTCCCCAAGACGCTGCTGGCCCGCTGTATCGCAAAATGGCAATGCTAATGCGACACTTTTTTAATTTAGGGTGCCTGCCAATAACAAAGCCCGTGCCTCTGAGACCAATTTAATCATTCATTTCCGACCTTGTTGGTCTGCGGATAACAATGATGATCTAAATAACATAATTGTTGTTGAAGATAACTATTTTTTGCTGACGGTTGCATCAAAATAATAGCAAGTGGAAGTGCGTTTAATCACAAGTAGCGCCATCTGTATTATTTAGCTATCATTTTCACAACGCCATCTACTTGCTAAATACAAAATCACTACAGTAACTCAACTGCAAAAACCCTTTACCGAGTAAAAAATAGATGTCACTACGCTCATTCATCTTAGAGCGCCATCTATATGCCATTTTACCAACTTATTAAAACTTACTGGAACGGTAATCCAAGAGATCGCGCTAAAACTCTGCGCAATTAGTGCGCTAGATCCTGGCAGCACAATAACGTTCTGTTCTACACTTTACCTCGACGTGATAAAAATAAAATAAAAATTTAGTTCTTCTCTAAGTTTTTGGGAAGTAACCTTTATTAGAATTAATAAGACTAAATGGTATGTGGCTATTATAATTTAATTTCAAAGCAGATAGACTTTAATGCACGCAGCATTTGAGTCTATCTGCATATAAATAAAAATAAGTGATTTTGTATAGTTATAATAACTAGTTGTAGTTTTAGTGTAAAGTAATATGTGTCAGTTATCGTAGCATCCTCGAGTATTGTTCACAAGTCTGGAACACTCGATATGAAATTTACATAGATAGGATCGAGGCCATACAGCGCAGGTTTCTGCGATATCTGCAATTTAAATGTAACGTTATGTACACGACTATTCAGCTAAATATATAAGACACCACATACTCCCCTTACAAGATAGACGATTTATTGCCGACGTTGTATTCCTTTGCAAAATTGCACAAGAAGAAATTGACTCTCCACAGCTTCTTGGACACATTAAAATTAAAGTCCTAAAAAGAAATAGATCTAAAAGACTAGACATTCCGTTCATCTAGACATTCCGTTCAGTTTTACGAATTATAGGCAAAAATCCTTATTCAGTAGAGCAGTAGCTTCATTTAACGGTTTGGTCGATATCCCCGACCTTGATTTATTCGACTCAACATCACAATGAGCTAACAAACTCCTGACAAAGCGCTGGTTTGATGCGTTAGCATCTTAACACAATTTAGTATGTATATTGTTACCAGTGAATATTATTTGTATCTCTTTTTTTGTATAGGTATTAATTTTTTCCTTATCTATCAGTTCGTGTCTTGCAAAATTTTTTGTTAATTATTGTAAGCATTTTTATAAGTTTTGTTAATTGGTAATTTTACATCATTGCAATTAGTTGTTAACAAGACAGACTGTTTTCACATTTCTCCTCCGCAAGCAAGCAGTCTCTTAGCTTCTACCTACATGCGAGGACCCATAAATGGTTATGAGCTATTATGTAAGTTTATTTATAAAGTGTATACAATTGTTTGGTCTCCGAATAAACCAAAATAAAAATAAAATAAATAAAAACACAGAATAAATATATCCTAACGATAAAAACTACTCAGCGTAAATACGTGTAACGAAATGTAATTTCATGCTCGATTCAAAGTTGCCAGTGCTAAAAAATATTCAGAAATAACTTGTCGAAGTCCTCCATTTTCCCTTTGTAACTAACCGGTGTACAAAACACGTGCGTACGATCGAGTTACATATAAAACTAGTGTGTTCGCGAATAAATAACTCTCTATTACTTTACTAAAAAGTGCGCCGTATTTCCGTCAACAGGTGACGCGTATTCATCATCAGAATGAACACCGAGAAGCTAAAAAAGTTGCAGTCACAGGTCCGCATCGGCGGCAAGGGCACTCCGAGACGTAAGAAGAAGGTGGTTCACGTTACCGCTGCCACAGACGACAAGAAACTCCAGTCTTCCCTCAAAAAGCTGTCAGTTAACACAATTCCTGGCATCGAGGAGGTGAACATGATAAAAGATGACGGCACAGTTATACATTTCAACAACCCGAAGGCGCAGGCCTCGCTCGCAGCTAACACATTCGCGATCACAGGTCACGGAGAGAACAAGCAAATCGCGGAGATGCTTCCGGGTATCCTGAGCCAACTGGGGCCCGAGGGTCTAAACCAGCTCAAGAGGCTGGCGTCCAGCGTCGCGGCGCCCAAACCTCTGGATGAGGACGACGAGGTACCTAACCTAGTCGGGAACTTCGACGAAGCCTCAAAGCAGGAAGCTAAAGAAGTGAAATCTGAAGAAAAAGAAGCAGAGAAGAAACCCGAATCCGAAACCAAAGCAGACAAAAAAACCGACTAATTAACCAACCTGGGTCTAGTTTTTAATGTTGCTCACCCCACACAGTGAACACAGAATTTCTAAAGTCACAGAGGTGTGTCTCAAAACTGTTGAAAACTGAGTATTTCATTTGTGTTCCTAATAAATGTATTTTGAATTTATCTTTTTGCATTTATTGTAAAGCTGTGTAGTGGTGTAGGCGGATGGGACTTTGGTTTTTATTTTCTGTGGCTTGTGACTTTAGGAATTCAACGGCCATCCTACTTTTCTATATTGCTTGTCTCATGCACTAATAAATACATATTTTAGTATATAAACTATCTGCATAATGGGTAATATTATAATGTAGATTCTCGTATATACATATAGGACCTAAGTGTTATTGAACCTATTATTGTTGAGATTTGGCTATATTGAAACAATGTGTAATCAAAATCTTAAAACCTTATTTCTACAGTGCACACAATTTATAGGAATTAATTGTGTAGAGAAAGGTACCTTTTAAATATTTTATATTAGTATTTTTAATATGTTAATTCTTGTCCGATGAAAAAAAATTGAGTTCTCATTGTAAAAGTTAAATATGATAGGATATAAAAATTAGTCACAGGTAGCTCGTTAGGTATCTGAGCTGTGTAACATAAAAAGATAAAAATTGCAAAAAAACAAAACGATTGAAGTTATGTACCTTGTTGTAAGACAATGAATAAACTTGAGTCAGCGATAATTGCATTTTATTTAACCCAATTCCATGCCTAAACTTTTAACCTTTGATTTAACCTTGGTTTCAAATAGGAACCTAGCTTTGAAGGTTATTAATCTAGTCACGATTTTTTGTAGGACTATTAATTTCCATTTATTTTGATAATATATGACATGTGGTACATTTTAACTGGTAGGTAGTACCTATCTGCTCAGCTTTTTATAGCCTTGCTAGCGAGTGATTCATAGATAGATCTATAGCTTACTTTGCCCTTAAAAAGCTAGCAGCGCGGCAACCTTGCCGGCTACAAGGTCGACAAAGAGAATGCCCTCAACTGGTTAACTACAAACTGCCTACAACCCAACAGCGAACCTACCCAATTTATGTAATTCAACTTTGCTGATTATGTGGGTAGATAAGTTAGGTACTTCCAAAAATTGCGAATCTTGTGGTGCCACTCTATATATATATATAAGTATACAGGGTGTCCCACGGCCATCATGGGACATGCAGGGCAAGTACCAGAAATATGGAAGTTTTACCGAAAGAAAACATCCCGTTATTTATAACTGCATTCACAGTATTTTGAATAAAGTAGGTTGCTAAAACTAAAAACTACATGCTTTAGGTATATCACATACACAAATAAATTAGTAGTAATATTTTATGGCACTTTTCAGTAGAGTCAATCATAAGAATCAAATCTGTATAAAACATTGCATATTATATAATAGGAAGACCATGAAATAGCCAAAAATATAATAATGCCAAAAAGAGGCAGACGAAACACTTTTTATGGCCCCCTTAGGTACACCAGATTAGAGATTGGGCCCTGACTTCTCTCTGACCGTGTCAGTCGCTCTATATTCTCATCGGATTATAAAAGTGAGTAAGTAAATAAACAGTGCACTGGTGTTTGAGCACACACTTGTGTATCTACTAGGTATGATGTCCTGCGCACATGGCTAGTTTCCGTTGAGACTGACCGCCCCGCCGCGCCGCCGCGCCGCCGCGCCAGTCGATTGCAGCAGATTGGTCTAACTGGTGTACCTAAACGAGCCAGTCAAAGGTGTGCGTTACCCCAGCGGCAAGTAGTATCGGATTAAGATGAAAGTTATAGAAAAAATAGAGCACTACGCCCTGTAAATGTGCCCCAAAAAAAAAATTAGTGCCTATCAAGGTTTCGGAGTAATTCGCGAAACTAAGATGCCGTTGCAGTAACGTCTGAAAACGTTACTGCAGCGGCATGATTCTTACCTATTAGCCTCAGCCAAATTTAAAATAGCTTAAAAGGTAGCTTATAATTGTGCACTTCCAAGGCCGAGCAGCGGCACTTGTGCCCCCTGTGGTTTTTGAGTAATTGCATTTGCCGTAAGCGTTACCCCAGCGGCATGTCGACTTGGATCTAGATGAAAAAATAGAGCACTACGTCCTGTAAATGTGCCCCAAAAATAAAATTAGCGCCTATCAAGGTTTCGGAGTCATTCATGAAACTAAGATGCCGCTGCAGTAACGTCTATTACGTCTTAGCCAAATTTAAAGTAGCTTAAAAGGTAGCTTATTGTTGTGCACTTCCAAGGTCGAGTAGCGGCATTTGTGCCCCCTGTGGTTTTTGAGTAATTGCATTTGCCGCTGCAGTAACGTTTGGCAGGTTTCCATATCTTCGGAACGGCTGGACGAACAAGTATGATTTTTTTGTGAGCAGGTGCGGTGTGATCAAAGAAAATTTGTGCCATAGTCGTTTTTTCAATAAAATGCACGGTGTAATGAATTAGACGAGTTTTTCAGAAAATCAAAAGTAGCCTCTAGCTCTTGAACTACATAAGGAAGGCGCTTTGTGATAGCATTGGCTGATGCCTATTAGGAATATGTATCTTCTGACAAAATTGTGGAAACCTACAACTCATTTTCGACGAAATAAATCAATTTAAGAACTGAAAGTTGTGTACTTATTTCGAACCTCAAATAAGGGAGTTCTAACAAGATGTCAACTTTAATGGTTTGCCAATAGTTAGAGCGCATATACAAATAAACGCACACTGAATTTCAGCTTTCTACACCTTATAATTGACCGTCAATCAGAAAAACAGCGAAACGAGACCTTTTCCACGACCATCGACCAAATTCGAAAGATCATTAAAAAGCGGACGTTAGGAACATTTACCTTGCCTTTTTAATTTGTCTACCAGACTTTCTTATTTTTATACAGTGGTGCAGAAAAGTTATTTCAGTTAATTTATTATTTAGGTGTTATCATTTCGATCATTTCAATTCAATTAGGCTGTATTTAGTAAGGATGATTATCGTCATGCCTGAAAGTAAATATTATGTAGTAGAGGTAAGTACATGTATGAATTCATGCTTGCTGCTCAGTGCAGCACAGCTTTTTATTAAAACCAGGGTCTAGACCACGTGTTTTGTGTGAAAATTAAGTAGGTAACTTACAGGTAGATGCGTATCAAATTATTTCTGTTTTAGGTTTCATGATCGAATGACCAGTAAACACGACCTACAAAAAAAATTGCCAAATGTGAGTCACTCTTACACGAAGGGTTCCGTACCGTAAAAATCAGGCAACTTTTTCAAAAAACATCAAATTTTCACTTGTTCGGAGATACCTTTAGGTATATTGTCAACTTTATTACATTTTTAGTATTTGTTGTTATTTTATTACAATTGAAGTGTAACTCATTTATTAAACTTTCATGTGTCTACCTATTGTGGGTCAATTCAAGAGACATACATGACAAACGAAGAGCAAAAATAGCCAAAGAAATCCAATGACATTACTAAAGAGAGAAGACAAGGTCACCGCGCATGAGACGATAAAACTACGTCTATCTGACGCCCTGACGTGACGTCAGTGGCTAGCGGAACTCTTTCTAGTGAGCACGTGCTGTCACGTTGTCTCATTGCCATTATGAATGCCTTCTTGTTCATTTGACAAGTGCCTGAATCATTCAGGGAAACAAAATAAGGCGTCTAGAATTACCTTTCATGCTTAAGTACCCGTAAAAAAAAAAAAAAAAAAATCCGTATTTTTAAAATCAATTTGATTGATATCATAACATAATTTTGTGAAAAAGGATAGAATATACAAAAACACGCGTGTGTGACACGAACAATAGTACGCGGTATGACCCACGATAACTAATAATAACCTATTCCATAACACCTAGGTGTTTTCTAAGCTGTTTATATGTAGGCATTTCGTAGAAATCGACCTTGATAGGTCATTCCGTACAACTTTAGTGTACTTAATTTTTTTTCTCGGTAAGCATTAGTTTTATAACAAAATGTCATATTATAGTTTCTGATAGGGTTATTGAGTTTCACCAATTAGCTAAAAAAAATCTTCCAATTAATGAAAAAATCCTGTGGCCCGTTTTAAGCAGTTTCGACCCACTGTGCGACACTACCTTACAATAAATATTCTGCAGATGGGAATTCCCCATTATTTGTAGTTCTTTAACTAGAGTAGGTAGGTACCTATGTATCGCTTGAGAGATAATAAAACTAATTCATATGGCGTAGTGATACGGTCTGTATTTACTTATGTAAATACACCATATACGCCATATCGATTACCTACGTGATTGAGGCAGATCTGTTAGTTAGCCAAAGTCAAAAACTCTTTATTTCCATAAATACAATAAATGTACACATAAAAAAGGTCAAATTCTTTATAATTAAACCCTGACACGGAAATAAAGTGATATTATTGATTTCAGTCGCTTCGGTATGTAGACTAAAGTAAAGAAGCGGCGAAGAAACCTTTAGCCTGTTAGTTAGTTGTTATTTTTCGAGTTGGAGCAAATAACGTCCCAAGCTTTTTTATCCTCTAGATAATCTGATATTTTATAGTAGGCTTTTTTACACAAGAAGGTAAAAAAGGAAGGTTAGGCTACTTGTAACATGTTATTGGCTGAAATAAATGTTGTCCAGCACTAATGTTAAAGGTGCCTCTATCCCACGCTAAACCTTGTCTACGTAACTGTACCTAAAGATAAACATGACAAAGCTAACGATTTAAAGGTGTTGGCTTGAAGTACTGAACGGCCGCTTTTTAATGATCTTTCGAATTTGGTCGATGGTCGTGGAAAAGGTCTCGTTTCGATGTTTTTCTGATTGACGGTCAATTATAAGGTGTAGAAAGCTGAAATTCAGTGTGCGTTTATTTGTATATGCGCTCTAACTATTGGCAAACCATTAAAGTTGACATCTTGTTAGAACTCCCTTATTTGAGGTTCGAAATAAGTACACAACTTTCAGTTCTTAAATTGATTTATTTCGTCGAAAATGAGTTGTAGGTTTCCACAATTTTGTCAGAAGATACATATTCCTAATAGGCATCAGCCAATGCTATCACAAAGCGCCTTCCTTATGTAGTTCAAGAGCTAGAGGCTACTTTTGATTTTCTGAAAAACTCGTCTAATTCATTACACCGTGCATTTTTTTGAAAAAACGACTATGGCACAAATTTTCTTTGATCACACCGCACCTGCTCACAAAAAAATCATACTTGTTCGTCCAGCCGTTCCGAAGATATGGAAACCTGCCAAACGTTACTGCAGCGGCAAATGCAATTACTCAAAAACCACAGGGGGCACAAATGCCGCTACTCGACCTTGGAAGTGCACAACAGTAAGCTACCTTTTAAGCTACTTTAAAATTGGCTAAGACGTAATAGACGTTACTGCAGCGGCATCTTAGTTTCGTGAATGACTCCGAAACCTTGATAGGCACAAAGTTTATTTTTGGGGCACATTTACAGGACGTAGTGCACTATTTTTTCTATAACTTTCAACTAGATCCAAGTCGACATGCCGCTGGGGTAACGCTTACGGCAAATGCAATTACTCAAAAACCACAGGGGGCACAAATGCCGCTGCTCGGCCTTTGAAGTGCACAATTATAAGCTACCTTTTAAGCTATTTTAAATTTGGCTGAGGCTAATAGGTAAGAATTATGCCGCTGCAGTAACGTTTTCAGACGTTACTGCAGCGGCATCTTAGTTTCGCGAATTACTCCGAAACCTTGATAGGCACTAATTTTTTTTTGGGGCACATTTACAGGACGTAGTGTTCTATTTTTTCTATAACTTTCATCTGGATCCGAGACTACTTGCCGCTGGGGTAACGCACACTCGGATGTGCCATATAAAATACAGTTTGTTTTTTATTTTTATTTTAGTAGGTTCGATTACCGGATTAGGCAAGTCATTTTTCAAAAATTCTGTAAGTAAATGTATTTTTACTTATTTTATAAAATAAAGGAATGTTTCCTTTCAGTAAAATTTCCTATCTTCAATATTTCTGGTACTTGCCCTCCATATCCCATGGTCGTGGGACACCCTGTGATAAGGTTGGTGTGATGTATGTAGATATATAATTTTTGTGGGAAGGGAAGTTGTGGTTGTGGCCGTGGCCGCCGTGGCAGTCGCGGGCGTATGTATCGACCCCTCCCTGTAACTCAGCCGTGGAAATCGTAAGGTCGTAACTCGCAAGAGCCGACTAAGGTAGCTTACCGGAGGAGAGGCTACTGGCCTACTTGAATCTTTGTCTGTATGTTTAACACCACCACTGCGATCACCAAACCTCCTTCCCTCCGTCAATGCAAGGTGATTGGAACCCCTTTTGGGGAGGCATGTTCAGCTGTGCTGTGTGGATGTATGCTGATCTAGCACTAGAAGGTAGGGATAGTTTTTATACGGCGAAGCTAAGACAAATAGGTAGGCAGGCTAATACATGGAACACCACCTCTCAATAACCTACCTAGTCTTTTTCATAGGATAGGTCACCAGTATTCCATGGTCTACCAACCATGGGCTACCTACCTACCGCGTAGGAGGCCGCCGCGCCGCCCTGCCAGCCTTCATCGCACCATGCGTCATACATACCGGTCAACTTGTAACATTAACCTCGTTTGGTGCCAATACTGGCACCGAAAAATGTAAGCTAGGAGCATCACTACTACTGCACATAAAAGAGACATTTATTTAGTTTCGTTCACTCAGTTTCATTCTTTTAATTCATTCACATTAGCGATGTGTCGTTCGATCATTCACAAAGATCGATATCAATCATGACCCGTTATGAAAATGACCCGGATCATATGACCCGATCATTTGAATGATTGTTTTTGCCGGCGGCCTATAATCGCCTCACTTCGATTTTTCGTTTCATTTCGATCATGCATTTTGTGATTGATTACCCGAGCGAGATCGATTCTGTGCGTCGTCGCGTCGTCGTTTCGTTACTAACTGATTTGGTTCTCGCAAAACTTTTCGAATTCTCGGTTTATATCATTTATGACCATTTATGGTAGATATTTGACCTAAATTGAGATAGGTACCTACCTACTTATTATGTCTCAAGTTAGAAGTATAATATGTACCTACCTTACAGTAGATACAAAAGATGGTAAGAACTTGACTTTTTTAATTGAAATAAAAAGCTTGATATTTTTGTGAACCATAGCGAAGCAGGGGCGGTTTTTATTGTTGGTTCGAAAATAATTTTACATAATAGGTAGGTACCTAGGTTGTAGGTACAGTAGGTAGGTACCTATTTAATTAGATATAACCAAGTAGGTACTTCCATAAAGGTAGCTCGAAAAACAATAGCCTCCTCTCTCGGGCAATCGGGTAAATCGATTATTAGTATTATTTGTCAGTCAGTTTAAAATAGATTCGGTTGCTAACTAGTTCTAACAAGAAATGGTTTGGTAAACCATAACAGTCGACAGCGGTAAAACGTCAGTGGTCCACAGAATGTATCCTACTCGCACGCACCACTCACGGCCTCGCGAGAGCATGACGTCTCAGTCATTCATTTCACCAATGACCCGATCTTTGAAATGATCGGGTCTTTTCGTCGAGACTGTTCGGAACAATCACGCGCGGCCGGTGATTGCAATCATATGAGCCGTTCGTTCATGATCGACACATTCCTAATTCACTTAAGTCAGATTGTGTCAGAGAAGACGAGACAGACAGCTGATTTTATTTACCTATTTTTAGCATTTCACTGATATTTTGACCGAATTTCTGAATACAACGAACTAAAACCAGTAGGTACTAGAATATCACAATGATTGCCAGGCCATGGACTGACGATCTTCCTAAATGCCAAAACACAGTGGTTGCCTCGTATTTCTCCAGACTCGGCGGCGGCAATAATAACGCAACTGATGATTATTTGTGTTTTTACTGCCAGACTGAAGATAACTTGTGAGTAAATTCCAGATAAATCTGTTTATTACGTAGATTTTCATATTCTAAGGTTTATTGCTCCAACTCGAAAAATAACAACTAACTAACAGGCTAAAGGATTCTTCGTCGCTTCTTTACTTTAGTCTACATACCGAAGCGACTGAAATCAAAAATATCACTTTATTTCCGTGTCAGTGTTTAATTATTAAGAATTTGACGTTTTCTAAGTATACATTTATTGTATTTATGGAAATAAAGAGTTTTTGACTTTGACATTACATCCTGAATGCTACACTGAAGTTGCGGCTCCCAAATTGCCAAAACCTAAAGAAAGTCTCCTCTTTCTACATACAGAATCGACACAGACTCTTTTATGAACTCATTCCGCTTTAGGTATCAATTCCATATGTTGGCCTCAACCAAACCTTTTGGAAGGCAAAAGTTTGGCGATGAACCTATGTAAGTAAAGTACCTATGTGTGTCCCCACCATGTCAAATAGGTATGACCGTACAGAACAGTAGTTCTGTACTGTTCTGGGTTGGGTAATTGACGGGGCAAAAAAGACAAAAATGATTATAAAAATATTCATGATTTTTTTAAAATCACAAATGACACCTATTTTTTATATTGCTATAGGGAAGGGGTTGCTGGGGTTGCAACTTTTGTTCAGCACATTTAGGTTAGAAGGTTAAGGCAAGGAGCGAAGCGGAGTGGAGTATTCATTTAAGTCGGAGTCCGAGTTTAATGTATGCGCGGCCCCCCGAAGCCGGGCCGCAAGACCGACATTGTGACAGAAAGGGGTTTGTTTTTTTTTGCCCCGCAGGGCAACTCAGACCGACTTTATTCGATCGTACCTTAATACAGAGCCAACACGGATAGGTTAGGCTACGGCAAGGAGCGAAGCAAAACTTATTAATTTTACTATCGGACATCGACCTTAGCAATATTGAACATTTTCTTAAAAAAGGCCACTGACCTTGACCTCAAAACGAAATAATTTAACTTTTGTTCAACTACTCTAGCAAAAAGGTCACTGACCTTGAGGTCAAGGTCACTGACTTTTAAACTTTTACTACCTCAAAACTAAATGATTTACCTTCATTAACCCCCGCAAAAACAAATGTTTCCAAAAAAAAGTACATGACATCGACCTTGAAAAAAAAGTTGATTATTACTTGCGTCCCCACAACTACACTCTGACCCCGTTCAGATCTAAGTGTGATAAATTGATAATCAATCAGTAATTTCTTATAGGTGTCTGTATGGAGTGTTTGAGCCCCACAATGGTATCGACGCGGCTCGCTTCATCATGCAGAGGATGGCTGTCGAGATCCTCTTCAGTCCGCCATCGACCAACACTGACGAGGAGATCAGAGACAAGTTGAGGTAATAAATTACTTCTAGCACACACTCAACTGGCTCTGTCGGACTGAAATGCAGCCAAAAATAAATGTGAATCTGAAATTAGAAATCAATAACTTTTATTTCTTTAGGCTTACAAAATAAGCTCACAGGCAAGTCAAACTTTGAACAAAATTATTACCAAATACTTAAATAGTCAAATTTGAGACAGAATATTATCAAATAAAAAAAACAAAGTTCATTGAAATATGATGAGATCTGATAATATTTCTTACATACTAATAACCAAATCAATCAAATAGTAGGCTTTACAGGCACCTACATCATGTCAATGCCGTCAAATAATAGTCAAATTTTATATGATCTTGTCAGCTTATAAAAGCGTCATTTAATTATCTGTTACAGGAATGCATTTATATCAGTGGAGAAGGTGTACATTGAAAACTATGATGGAATGATAGCTGAGAGGACCAGTCTACAATACCAGCTCCAAACCTTGACAGAGGCTCAGGTATTGTGGATAACTAGCTTCAGCCTGACTATCTCCACGTCCACAGCCTATATTGGTCCATTGCTGGACTCAGGCCTCCCCCTGATAAATGCCCTTTATTGACTTTTATCTCACGGGGGGTAATGCCCATAATCCCCAACCTGGGCATGCGGGTTGGAGATCGCAGTTTGGTGGTAGAATTGTTCTGCAGGGGAAGCTGCTGCTCGCCCCCGGTGGATATCCCTTAGTCGCCTCTGGCACCCGCAGGAAGAGTTGGGCTGGTGCAAATTCTAAACCGACACCCAAAAAATTATGAAAAAACTTGTTGCATGTCTAAATAAAAATATTTATAGGAAACTCATCCATACTAATATTATAAATTCGAAAGTCACTCTGTCTGTCTGTTACCTTTTCACGCCTAAACGGCTGAACAGATCTTAATGAAATTTGGCAGGGAGCTTAATGGTATCCCGCGGACAGGCATAGGCTACTTACAAAGCGCGTGCGAAGCCACGGGCAGCAGCTAGGACAATATAAAAAAAAACTTAGAAAAGAAAACAGTTCAGTCAGTAACAAAACGGTCCTCCAGCATTTATCCTGTTCTGATTGTTTTATTCCAGAAAGCCAACAGCGACATACTAGCTCGACTAAAAGAGATCGACCAGCATCTATCAGGCGGCGCCTCCGTCGTGCTAGCATTAGTACATAACAACAAGCTCTTTGTGGCCAACGTTGGAGAACCCAGGTAAGATCAATGTTCTAGAAACTAGTTAAGATCAATATTGGAGAGCCTAGGTAAGCTATATACCTACAGCCAAGCAAATGATCCAACTGATATTAAAATATGGTGTAACCATTGCCTCTAACAGAGCAAAACCTCTTATGGCAGACACTATGAATACGCTCTGGATTCCCTGTAATATTATTACCTATAAATTGATTATTCTATTATTCTGTCCGTCAACCTGAGGCACACCACACCACAGCTGGCAACCATAACCAAAAAACTGAAATAGGGATGCCGGCGGCAGAGACAGACATGGTGCAGACTTTTTTTTTATTATAGGGGATGGCAAAGCATCTGATCACCTCATACTTAAGAAAACGAAGATATTTATAATATATACATAATTAAGATTGCCGGAAGCATCCATTCACGTGGAGCCCGACTACTCTTGAAGTCGGCAGCGACATCCTAGCTCGTCTAAAAGAGATCGACCAGCACCTATCAGGAGGCGCCTCCGTCGTGTAGGAGAACCTAGGTAAAGATTCAAATTATATATATTGCTTCATTAGTAAACTAACGTCCATCAGCGATCGGTTAACGTAGTGTAGGACGCCCAGTGGCCAGGTGCTGGTGAATGCTGGATGCGGCTGAAGACAAAGCGCTATGGCTCGAGTTAGAGGAGGTCGCTGTCCAGAAGTGGACTGGCATAGCCTGATAATGATAGGTCTGTAACCAGAGAATAGCAACTACAGAAGACCTATCTAAGGTCTTCTGTTGTTATAGATAGATTGACATAAATACACAATTTTAAACAGCACAATAGGTTTAAATAATCAAATGAACATGTTTTTGGCTAAAAGAGCACCAGCACCTGTCCAGGTGGCGCCTCCATCGTTTTAGCGTTGGTACATAACAATAAAAGGCTCTAAAAAAACTTACTACAAAATATCAGATTATCTAGATCTAGCTAGAGGATAAAAAAGTTTGGGACGAGTTTTGCTGAAACTCGAAAACTAACAACCTTACAAGGTAAAGGTTTCTTGTTCACTTTTTAACTTTACCTTAAAAATATTGAAGTGAACAACAAAACAAAGCGATCACTTTTTTTCCTTGTTTAACTTATGTAATTTGAATTTTGTGACGTGTCCAAAAGTCCTGTAGGGTCTAATGGAAATAAAGCACTTTGATATTTAATAAGCTGTTGTGTGACCAACGTCGGAGAACCTAGGTAAGCAAAAAGCATCTGTTGATGAAGTTGCAACTGCAGCATCCATTATCTGTTCTCTGCAAAATTGAGTGTAAGAAGACCTCCCTTGATCAGTTCAGTTCAAAGATTTCTCATTTACAACAAACATGTTACTTACACGAGAAACTTATGCTAGTAATATTATTATGTTATTTTCGTCTGTTATGGTTTAGTTTAGTAGTGTTACATCTTCGGATATATATCTTTGCAATTTAGGTTTATACACGCCAAACGTTTCAGCTCCTTTAATATCTTTAGGTAGCCTGTTATAGAATTGGGCACCTTCGAATGTAATCGTCTTTTTACCCTGCTGAGTTCTAATTGTAGGCAAAACAAGATGGTCACCTCTTCGTCTACTGTATTTACTGTGTAGTTGGCTTTTTTTGATGAATGTGATATTTGTATGAATGGTTTTGTTAAGGATTCTACGTATAAGTAAATAGGTTGTATAGTTGTTTAATGTTCATTAATTTAGTTTTAATTTAATTTAGTAACATTGTAACGGTCGGAGATTTGATCAATAAAGGCGGGTACAGTTTTTGTAGCATAGTAGTTTGGAGGAGGTCTGTGTTTAGCAGCACAGAAATATATCTAGATAGAAGCAAAAAGTTTATTTACCTCGCGTGCCAAAAAGAGGGGCTGGAGAGCCTCTTTGCTCGCCGCAAGTTCAGTCCGCTCCCGACCGCTTTCCACGTGAGACGTCAGGTTATAAAAACAAAATGCCTTGTTGTTCAATAATTAAAATAGCCAATCTCTTATATCAATAGTCAAAGTACCTATGCAAAATGTTACACGCTCGGTTTGACTACAAATCGGCGAACTCTTTGCTTCTATCTAGATATATTTCTGTGTTCAGCAGTAGGTACGTGGGCTGAAATAATGCCTTGATAGCAAAATAATTGAGTGTCTTTGTCTATTCCTAATCTGACGTTTTATTAGATAGAAAACTTAATCTCATTCAATTAAATTATTATTTATTCTTGCCTTATATAACCAATACTTATTTTAAACATAAAATTCATAATTGTAGCGCTCTGACAGGGTTTTTAGGCATTGTGTATCCATTAAGACTACCTTTTACACCTAAGAACAATACATGTATGCATAAAATCACAATAAATGATGTGAATATGAATATGTCCGATTCCATCCACTTGAAGCATTGCATCGGTCTGATTAAATTAATCCTTTGAATCAGGCATGGACTTTTGTAGCCTTTCTAGGCACTTTACATCCCCGGTAATGCTTACAGTAATGTAGTGTCTAAATAGAAAAAAAATGTATTTCTAATCAATACTTTATAATATAAATTCGAATGTAACTCTGTCTGTTATCTTTTTACGCCTAAACGGCTAAACGGATCAGAACGAAACTTGGCAAGGAGATAAATGGTATTCTACTTAAAAAGCGCGTGCGAAGCCGCGGGCAGCAGCTAGTTGACTTATGCTTTATATGCTTGTTTATTTCCAGGGCCCTTCTCTGCAGAACGGACGAAAACTCAGTACTGAGAGTGGTCCAGCTCACGGTGGAGCACAGTCTCCAAAACGAGGATGAGTTGCTCAGGCTGTCACAGCTCGGGCTGGATCTCAACAAACTGCGAAATGGTATGTTTCATATTTTCATACAATACAAACAGACGGCCGTTTTACTGAGAGAAAAACACAATATGGGAACAGTTGCACAATGGGCTTCCTTATTGCTAAGAGCGATTTCTTCCAGGCAACCTTGGGACACGTAACTATTGTACAGATA
Organism: Eupithecia inturbata; assembly: GCA_963662085.1. Lineage (NCBI taxonomy): Eukaryota > Metazoa > Arthropoda > Insecta > Lepidoptera > Geometridae > Eupithecia > Eupithecia inturbata. The sequence goes on from OY759198.1 coordinate 9,810,302, forward strand.
TAGACGCAGATATAAACGGTGGCGTATTATAGAACATACATAAACAAATACTGATATATAAATGTGTAATGTGTGTTTGTGTATGTAATGTATGTATGTGTAGGTGTGTAACGTGTGTGTGAAACACAATTTGAAAAAGAGTGTATGCATGGTTTTTCAGGCCAGACGAAGGCTAAGTATAGACACTATAATATAGTGTCTATACTTAGCCCTCCTCTGGTCTATACTTAGTAAATACTAAGTAGTATTATATTGTCTATACTTAGTAAATACTAAGTATAGACAATATAATATAGTGTCTATACTTAGCTTTCCTCTGGTCTATACTTAGTAAATACTAAGTAGTATTATATTGTCTATACTTAGTAAATACTAAGTATAGACAATATAATATAGTGTCTATACTTAGCCTTTCTCTGTCCTGAAATCCATGCAATGGTTCATTTATTGGTAAAATATATCATTACACGTCAAATAGTAATACGAACACCTTGCATTCACTCTTTTTCACATTGTGTTTCAGTCCATGTTCTGTAGCGTACCTCTCGCATATCTTTAATAATTTACCTAGGTCACACATAGATGCGCTCAACAGCACCATCTCGTCTGCATAGCTTATGCCACAGTACGTCAAGGCTAACCAGGTCGAATGCTTTATATAGGTCGAGAAACCAGACATGAATAGGAGTCTTGCGATCGGTGTAATAGGTACTAAATAGTATGCTTCAGGCTCAAAATAGCCGTGACAAACCTGGTCTAAAGCCGAATTGACTATCACTAAGTGTTAGATAACGACTAAGTTGAGCATCAATCAAACTGTCCAGCACCTTGGCTACAATAGTGGCTAACGAAATCGGGCTATAGTTATTCTAATAAAATAAATGTGTTGCTCAAAATTGGCCTATTATTTTACAATACTACTATACCTACCTAAAGGTTACCTTAACTACATTCGCAAGACGAGCTGATAGCCATAAATGTAGCACGCGCAAAGCTCAGATGCTGAGTGCTATTTCGCGGCGGCTAGAAAAGACGTCGAGGCTGGTTCACGTATGGCTCCTACTGTCTACAACAGACTTCTAGACGGTGTAACAAGTGCCAGCTCCACGCAATCTTTGAAAAACAAACTCAAAAAGTGGTTGATTGAACAATCACCCTATGACTTCGACTTGTTTTAATTGAATAAATAATAATCTAATTAATTAATTTATTCAATTACAATTACAAATGTGTAAATTATGATATTATTATTATAAGTAGTATTTAAGAATATTATGTACCATTGTAAAATGTATAATGTAAAGTACTTATAGTATTGCTTTCTTGTTCACAGCACAATACCTAGGCAACCAAACCGGCACCCGTTGCCTAGGCAACTACCTAGTTAAAGGCTTGTACCGCGCCTTCCCGACGCTCTCGGCCGCCGGGACCGAGCCGGTCGTGTGCACCCCCGAGATACACGGACCCATACTACTGGACGATAGCTGCAGGTAACTACAGTTCATACTCCACCTCATCCACTGCCTATATTGGTCCACTGCTGGACCCAGGCCTCCCCATGATAAGCGCCTTGTTGGCTTAGAAGCCAATGATTGGATTAACCCATGAGATAAATCTCATCGGGGTAATGCCCATAATCCCCACGCTGGGCATGCGGGTTGGGGATCGCAGTTCGGTGGTAGAATTGTTCTGCAGGGGGCGCTGCTGCCCGCCCCCGGTGGATATCCCTTAGTCGCCGCTTACGACACCCACGGGAAGAGTTGGGGCGGTGAAAATTCTAAGCCGGCACCACACGGTTCATACCAGTTCGTACTATTAGGGGCTGAATTCTGCTAACTAATCATTTTAATAGTAATGGACAATGGTGTAGTCGCAGAATCATTCATTGATGAAATAATAATAAATAATAATAAATAATGCTGGACAATCCACACAGCATCATCTAGCCCCAAAGTAAGCAGAGCTTGTGTTATGGGAACTAGATGACTGATAAACTTAATACAATATATAACATAGATAGATATTTTTTATTATATATAGAAAATACCCAGAACACCCGGAACAAATATTTGCAGATCGTACAAACATTTGTCCCAAGGCGGGAATCGAACCCGCAACCTAAATAAACTCTAGATAGTGCGTGCGGAGTTTGCACGGAGAGGTTGGTAGAATGATTTCAACCTTGACATTTTTGACGCGCGTCCCTACACTTGTACTTTCTTACATCAAAGGTAAAACGCCAAATTGTGTATTTTTGAGACGACACCATTGCTATGGTGAAGCGACTCATTTAAAAAAAAAGAATAAAGAATTTATTTATAGCCACACACATGTTATATAAAAAATAAGGGAAATACAAAAAAAAATACAGGTACGTAATAAACAAAAACATAGGCCTTTGGATTTAAATTTAGAATATAATACAACAGCAAACATTACATTTAGTAGAATTAGGGCTCTGTATTTTGTATTGTATTTTATTTTTAGGTACCTACCTATTTTGTTATAATTGTCTGTTCAATTTTCACTATACATGTAAGTTCTGTAATAATAATATGTAATGTTTTTGTTTTAGTTACCGTACTCATTATATTTATTATTTATATTACTATACTAGCACATGGGCACCCACTGCGGGTACAGGAGTTCATCATCAACAGCCTAGACGCGGAATTATAATATTTTATTTGTATTTGTAAAATATTTAAAGTATTACGCGTAAAACCTTCTCTGAACAACTCTTCTTCTTTTCTTCTTGGCAGAATTCAGCGATCTAAAATAAGTGTTATGTACCGACTGTAAAATTACCTGGTTCCCAACAATAAATGAATTACGATAAGATCCAACAAAATGCAATTCGCGTGCATGGTGATCACAAATTGGTAATTGATAATTGGGCTAGATGATACTGTGTGGATTGCCCAGCATTATTATTATTATTAATTTGTGGGACGACCCTCGCACAGGGGCAAACCTTACCCTCCCGATGGTGCTTTCCCCAGCAGTTATCGATTCTGCGAGCTATATGCTTCAGCTTGCTCATTCTGAGAACTGTGTCGGCCTTTATCATATTATTATCTATTTTTAAACTTTTTCCCGTAGAGAAACTCCAAGCATAACTCTCCAGACCACAACATAACTGACATAATGATAATGATGATGCTAATTAATTATACCAGCTTTTGCCCGCGGTTTTTCTCACTTGGTATCTGGACCAATAATAGCCGAATAGCACCTGACAAGGTAGGAACCTATAGGCAAAAGAAGTTTGACCAGTATAGCTTTAAAGGTTTTTATTTGATTTATCAAGGTAATTGTCAAAACCTTCTTGTGTAAAAAGGCCTACTATAAAATATCAGAGATTATCTAGATTATCTAGAGGATAAAAAAGCTTGGGACGGGATTTGCTCCAACTCGAAAAATAACAACTAACAGGCTAAAGGTTTCTTCGTCGCTTCTTTACTTTAGTCAACATACCGAAGCGACTGAAATCAAAAATATCGCTTTATTTCCGTGTCAGTGTTTAATTATTAAGAATTTGACCTTTTCTAAGTGTACTTTTATTGTATTTTTGGAAATAAAGAGTTTTTGACTTTGACTTTGAAAGATTTTGATAAATGTGAATTCTTAACTGACAGCCACAATTAGATCACCTACTATATTTTAAGGTTGCTTCTTCGAGACTAATTGACCCAGTCGCAGAAGCCATCTGACAAGAAGAAGAAGAAGAAGAAGAGACTAATTGATTCTTTTTATTTAATTTCCAGGTTCCTAGTCCTAGTCAGCTCCGGTGTCTACAAACGCATCCAAGAAGCAAAAGGCAGCAGCGAACAAACCAACAAGCAACTTTCACAAATCATCGTAGAGAACTTCAGAAAACAACCTAACTTCCAACAAGTTAGCCAATCTGTCCTCGAAGAAATTGAAGAGGAATTTATATGCTATTGCTATAAGAACAACCTATCGCCAAGGTCTAATACTCACATGTCTTTACTTATACGAAATTTTAACTTCCTCCCGCCTACAACATCAGATAATCAAGAAAGTATTACCAAAAACGCTTCAGTACGATTCAATCCGATCGTACAATCGAAATCGAATACGTTACTAAATGAAATCGATTCTGAGAATTACTCGTCGACGAATACAGAATCGATTGTGGATACGAATCGATCGATTGAGTCGACGTCGGATACAGATCCAAGTGGGAGACCCTTCGATAGAGATCGGAAAATAAAGCCGTATGTTGATTTTAGTTGTTATTTTGATAATGTTGCTAAGGCTAGACGGAATGGGACGCTGCCGGATTTTATCAAATAGATTAAGTACCTACCCCTTGGTATTTTTAAACTAGTTTTAAGTAAATTGAATTTACTAGTCGTTACATTTCAGAACAAGTAGGTACTTTATCAAGCTATACTTCGGCCAAACTCACGATACAATGTAAACATTACCCCCATACTTAACCTAAAAATCACTTTTTTTGTAGGTTTTTGACAGATTTTGTAATATACTAGTCGATTTGAGCACTATCCCATAATGCATACAATTATTTTTCAGACTCGATGCAAATATAATTTGGGATGTTTGTGTTGCGAGTTGTTTACAAACATTGTACCTACCATGCCAATGCCAATGGCTTGAGTATAGGATGTTTTACTAGTCCAGGCTTCTGGAAACAACTATCAGAGCCAACCAGCCATATGCAGCTGGTCATCAAAACATCACTGCACTAATAAACGCACTTAAAATTTCAAAATTACAGGCACAAGATCAAACTCAACAGGCATGAGATGACTGATTTTGAGAAACTACTCCGAAATGTTTTTAGACATCAAGTGAATACAAAATAAATCGTATTTCTGCAAAAATGGGTTTTAAAGTATAAATGTTGGTCTAAAACTTTACGTTGGTAGTTAACTAAAACTTCGCTCCAAAACGCTAGAATATCTACTAATGGAGTCCAAAACGTCTCTCTCAAATTTCTCGAGAAAACAGATATATATATATATTTTTTATACCATATTTTTTTCTTAATTTACGTTGATTCACGAGTGAACACGTGACTAGCTAAACTTTGAATAAATTTGAAAAAAAAGGTCTTAGAACAATAAAAATAGTGTCTGATAAAATTAATCGCTCATTTGTCCATGAAGCGACACCTTGTCCCCAAAAAAGCGGTACCCCTTTTGCTAAAGCCACATTTAAGTAGGCACCTATACACTGCCAAATTCGATGTGGAATGTTTGTAAACAAACTACCCATAACCTAAAATTCACTCCGTAGCCGCGTCTTTTTATACGGAACTAGCAAACCCCGCGAACTCCGTTTCGCCACCAGATGGCTTCGTTAAGAAAGATTTTCCCGCTTTTCTTTTTAAATTTTTCCCGAATTTTCTTTGATATAAACCTCACCGAGCCCGAGACCTTTCCAACGAATGCAAAACCGTGGAAATCGGTTCGTGCGTTCTGGAGTTATAGCGTCAGGAAGGAAAACCCGACTTATTTTTATATAGTAGATTTACACATCTGTCATCCTTCCTTTAATAAATATTGCTTACAATTAAAAATCTGAAACTCTACGGCGTACTTGCTTGGCGTACAGTCTACGCCAAGCAAGTGAGTTTTAGTTTCGTGTCGTGTTTCACATCGAGTTTGGATAGTGTATATTAAATATTTGTATGTTAAATATTATAGATGTTTTGTAAATGTGCCTTTATCATAGTTGTGTTAGCTTATTTAAAATTAATGTTGTGATTTTAGAAGCCTCGTACACATTTTTATATTTATTTACCATCATTTTCTAAAATAGGTTGCTGAATTTACTTTGTAATATAATTCATCAAAGCGGAAACTCTCGACAAATTGGAGTGTTAACTTGTGAAATCAACTGTTAGATTATGTTTATATTAGTTTATATTTTTAAAGAGATTGTTATAATACTTAATTATTTATTTCGTAGCTCAAACGACTACTGACATTCCGTTCAAAAATTAGTCAGCTGAGAGCTTGAGTTTTTATGGACATCCAGTGCTTTGGAAAACAGTCAGTGGTCATTGAGCTACGGAAGAAGAAGGTTGTCTTGGGGCCAATGATGTGGCCAAGTAAAAGTGGTAATAAAAGTGAAGTGAAATCTTGGACGTTTCTCTTCCACCGGAAAGTTAAGTTCACAGTTGTAACGTTAAAATAAAAGTAATTTATACAAATAAAAGTTTATTTCAATACACATAGAATAGAATAAGCCTAGTTAGTAAATAAAATGCAGTATTTAGACGGGTTTGTAGTCTAACTTGCTCTCGAGTTTTTTGTTGTCAGCCACTTTCCGGACAGCCTTCATAAGATCCTCCTGTGAACAATAATGTAAGCTTAGTGCTCTTCATTGTAGTAATGTTGGGAAACCGCTGTGTGCGGGCAGCGCAGGACCGGCCATTTTCGTCTTAGGGGGAGGCTTATGTCCAGCAGAGGACTTCAGCTACTACGATGACAATATTCCGTCAAGGGGTCTCTCTCCCCTTGTCCCATTCGCAACGCCGAAACTACTTCTACAATTTTAAAAGTTATTTTTCTCATTAATTTAATGCATGTAACTAGACAAATAATTGGAACTCTTGTCCAATTATCCCTTGCGCGTCACCTTAGTGAGCACGCAGGGGATTATTGGAATAAGCCATTGCATACTCATAATGGACAAATTACATTGTTAGGCATTTTGTGTGCGCCATCTTTCCCACGTGTAATTGCAATAAATATACTTTTACTCTACTGCGTTCCGAGGCAAGGGGGTTTAACACCACCTACTTTCTTTGACTCAAGATTGCTACTCTGAATTTGTCTTGCTAGAAAAATCACAATCCGACTTTCCGACGTTTTCGCGGACGATTACCGGTCGCAGCACATATTGCATGTCACACGTCGCCGACACTACGTGCTAGTAAATAGATTTATCTTATGTATGTTAGACTAAGGTATATATTTTATATGCGCCGTAGTTTTTAAGTACTTTACATCCTGTACTAGACTAATGTTGCCTGTAATAAATGATATATTATTATTATTACAATCACTATTTTGATGAACCTAATAGTGCAAGTTCGTTTAGTTTAGGCTTTGTCAACTTGTAGGACTTTGCGTCCTGGTTATATCTTGAATGGATGATCGGATTTTGGTACAGAATCAACTTCTATGACTGAATTACAGATATTGATTAGACAGCTATTGCGCACCTGTATAATGTACTCTCTCTCCGCGCGTATAGCGAACAGTCCCGCCTCAGTGCAAACGTTCCTGAGATCAGCTCCGTTGAAGGTGTCTGATAGTTTGACCACTGCTTCGTAGTCCATCTCTCCGTGTTTGGCGATAGGCTGGGCGTGGATCTTGAGGATCTCCAATCTGGAATGAGATAATTATTTAGCAGGCATAAATACAAACAGGATTGACGAACAGGGTGAGAAATGTAAGCAGATAGCAGCGTATTTTGAATTTCAATACAATTCAGGGCTAAAGTCCCAACTCTTCTTGCGCGTGTCGTAAGATGCGACTGAATTTTGTCCCAGATGGCTGCCGTACAGGACAAAAATGTGTATTCAAATATTGGCTTTAACTCGTTATTTTTGGATTATTGCATTTTATTTTGATTGATAACAGACACACTCGTTTGAAGCTTGTAGGAAATAATTTTGTCACTGTAAAATGTATCTATATAATGTAATAATAATATTGGGTTGCATAATTATATAAGATTATTATGTATACCAGATCTAGTCATATAGCAAAACATTTTGTAGCCGTTAGCTTTTCCTAAATAAACAAAAAAAAATAATATAATATAAAATAAATAATATTATAATATACGCTTCCGACTAGTATTGACTTGGAGCAGTTGAGCTACCTGTAGATTGTTTGCAACGGTCTGCAGTTAGCTTAATTGTTTCAATTGTAAATACTAGTTCTAATTTGTTTTTATTATTGAATTGTAATTTTCTTTGTCAATAAAGAGTTGAAAAATAATAAATGTAATGTGTTTATAAAGATAACGAGTTTAAGTCCATTTTTATTTAAAATTGACTAATTGCCGCACAACACAAAAATAGGTATTTGTCTATTTAACTGTTGCGCGGTAATTAGTCATGCATTAGTATGATGGCCTCCCATTATAAATAATAGAAAAAAATGGCACGTATGTACCTAGCCTGTTCGTTCGGCAGCGGTATCTCAATCTTGCGGTCCAGCCTGCCGGGGCGCAGTAAAGCGGGATCCAGCGTATCGGGACGGTTGGTAGCCATTATCATTTTCACCTGAAAATTACAAAATACATACCGTATTATTATAAAATTCAATATAACCGTGAAGTGTGGAAGAGGAAGAGGCTCTTTACTCTTCAGTGGGCGACATGGGAGAAAAATTATAAATTCAAGACTGACGCGCTCTGCGCAAATTATGCTACGTTGTTTTTATGTTTGCCACAACGCAATATTAGCGTTTTATAAAAGTTGTAACACGAATTTCGCGTTATGGATTGATTTTACAGAAACCATATCGCGCTGTGAGCTGTTTTTTCGCTCAGCGTTTTCGGTATTTCGGCCTAATAATTAATACACGATATTGAGACGAAGTTATACATCTGCATCGAAATGTTTTTTCTGTGATTTATTTTGGTTTATAAATTTACACAGGTGGAGGGAAGGGAGGCATTTTCCCAGTAGTGGGACTGTTCATAATAAAATTGATTATGAGCTGATTTCGTTCAAGACCTTTGACCGTTTACATTATTTATGTTTACCTGTCCAAGGCTGTCGAATCCGTCCATCTGGTTGAGTAACTCCATCAGAGTTCGCTGGATCTCTCTATCGGCTGATGTGCCCTCGGAGAATCGACGACCACCTGATACAAAGGGTATCTTTTTAATACATATACAAAAATATTTATTTCTTTAACTTAATGTACAAAAGTGTAACAGTGTGTCAGTGTGTCTGTTACCTTTTCACGCCTAAACGGCTGAACAGATCTTAATGAAATTTGGCAGGGCGATAGATGGTATTCCGGAGACGGACATAGGCTACAGTCTATCTCGGAAAAGAGCGTGCGAAGCTGCGGGCAGCAGCTAGTATAACAGTGTACTATATTGGTCAAGTTTTATATTTTATATATAAACTAGTTTTAAGGTATATATTATTATGTATCGTAAAATAAGCTAAATAAGATCTGTAACTTTTATATAATCTGAAATAAATGAATTTGTTATTATTATAATTAACTAATTTAATTAGAAATGCTCGCTCGGTTTTTCCCCTCATCCCATGGATGTCGTAAAAGCCGACTAAGGGAAGCTACCAGAGGAAGTTTAGAAGTATTCATTTAAGTTATTGTGGTTGCGGTTTTGGTATCGATTTTTTTTTAATTCTTGCCTATCATTGTATATTTTATATGAGCTTTAGTGAACCAAATAAAAAAATCCTTATTGAGTTTTTTTTTTATTTGTTTCAGAAAAGATCACATTAAAGGCGCTACCCCGACTCACTGTAGCGCCGCTACCTATGTTATCTTATTATTACGTTATAAAAAGGAATTTAAAAAAATCCGTTGGTCAGTTTGAACTATTAAACCTATAATACGCTTTTTTTAATGCCTGTATAATAGTTTTAATTTGTATAGTTTAGGCAGAGACACGAAATTGCTCTTGGTGGCACCAAACTCTGTTTTTGCATCTCTGTCTAAACTTATCAAAATTATACTTTTACAGAGGCATTAGAAAAAAGCTTATGATAGGTATCAAAAACTGCCCAATGGATTTTGTTAAATTCCTTTGTTAACGTAATAATAAGATAAAATAGGTAGCGGCGATACTGTGAGTCGGGGTAGCGCCTTTAATGTGATCTTTTCTGAACCAAATAAAAAAAATCATATCTCAATAAGGAATGCTTTATTTGATTCACTAAAGCTTATATAAAATATACAATAATCGGAAAGAATAAATAAAAATATCGATACTGATTTAAACATAGATTTTTTTAAATTCCTTTGTTTAACGTAATAATAAGATGAAATAGGTGGCGGCGCTAGTGTGAGTCGGGTTAATGAATGAATCTTGAACAACAGCAGCTTCTTCTATTTATATTTAACACCTCCAATCCGCCTGCCTAGCGTGGGGATTATGGGGATTACATGTAAGATTATGGGGATATTACCACTTACTTGGTTAAGATAAGCCAATGTCCAACAGTGGACAAGTATAGATGACGTGATTTACGTACCGATAGCATCGATCTCGTCCATGAAGATAATGCAAGGTTGGTGATCTCGCGCGTAGTTGAACATCTCTCGGATGAGACGCGCCGACTCGCCGATGTATTTGTCTACGATCGCTGAAGATACCACCTGGAATTACAAGTAGTGTTTTAAAGTGGGTATCTTAACTAATTTTTTTTTCTTAGTTTTGTCTGGGATCAGTCTCTTTAAACTATGAGCAGATTTGTTGTGCGGTTTATGTCGGGTAGAGTGTGTACTCTACCCGACATAAACCGCACAAAAAACTCAAAAAACCGCACTGCTTGCCTACAGTGAAGAGGAGTGTTCCTCTTCACACTGTAGGCAAGCACTCTTGATCTTGCTAAGTCACTCAGGTATGTGACTTCTTTTCTCTTAAGTCTCATTTTATAGGCTGGTTCTGTAAGTTGCTATGCCAGCTGGTTAGGATGATTCCTGAGTTTGGCCTGATAGGCTGCTGCTGTTGTTATTTCCTCTTTGACTGTGCTGATATATAAGATGTGATAAAGTTCCGATTTTCTGATGAACCATAAATAAATAAGTAATAAATAAATAATGCTGAACAATCCACACAGCATCATCTACCATGGTGAATTTGTTTACTAATATTATAAATTCGAAAGTAACTCAGTCTGTCTGTTACCGCTTCACGCCTAAACGGCTGAATGGATCTTAATGAGATTTGGCAGGGAGGGAAACAGTATTCTGGGGATGGACATAGGTTACTTGAAAAGCGTGCGAAGCCGCGGGCAGCAGCAGATTATATTTCACGGAGCAGTATCTTGCTACAAAGTAAGCAGAGCTTGCAGCAGCGGGTATTCGATTTTTAGCCACATGCTAGTAAAAGTTTACGAGCTCTAGATCGCGCAGGTTTGAACGACCTCCATCGGAAGTTTAAGAAGGGTTGGACAATTCAAATAATTGCATAGATGATAATTACAGATTTTTATACTGAAAAGCCTGAATAAAGAAAAGCGCTCTTTGGTGTAGCACATCTAAACGAACTTGGCTAGTTTTCACAATGTTTTATGTTAGATCTAAATTACGAGGTAGTTTCGAGATGTGGATACCACGTTTGACTATAGCTACGCTTCGTAATCCGGCGCTATGATGGTACAGTAGGACTAAATAAGCTTTCATTGTGATACACTCATTTATAAGAAATGCATGTGTATTGCCTCACGTGTTCGCAAGGTGATTTTTTTTTTTAAATAATAATAATAACGTTTATTGAAAAATATTTGAGACTTAAAATTATTACATCGTTGATCCCCAAACTAGGATAAACCTGTATCTTGGGGACCACCTTCCATGGGTTCTTTACATAAAATATATTAAGCAACGTTATGTCTAAATAAAATCAATAATTACAAAATAAACATTAAGTGATGGGTCTCCTGAGGACACCAGTCTCGTAAGAGTCTGGGCAACAGGAGACATCATTCGTGTGAGTGCATGTGTGTAGTGTGTAGTGTGTGTGTGAGGGTGCGCTTGTGAGTTGTGCTCCTGAGAACACCGAACTCTTAAGAGTCCGGGTAACAGGAGTGGCTTGTATGTAAGTAACCTGGTAAGGTAAGGTAAGGTGATGCCACGTGGACGAATAGCTCCGAGTTCATTAGTTACCTTAAGGAAGTTAGCGTCCAGCTGCGAAGCCACAGCCCGGGCCAGCAGAGTCTTGCCGGTACCGGGCGGGCCGTACAACAGGCAACCTTTAGGCGGGGTAATGCCGACACGGACGAATAGCTCCGGGTTCATAAGGGGCAGCTCGATCACCTGAAATAAACATTGCTTTATAGATACTGGCCGTGGCGTTTATTTATATACGCACTAGAAAGAGCGAGAGAAAACAGTCGACCAATTTTGTCGCGGCGCGCATCTTAGGCTAGCAGGAAATACACTTACCTCTCTAAGCTGCCTGATCTGCTCTTGAAGGCCTCCGATAGCGGAGTATGTGACGTCACCGGGGTCCTCGTGACTCATGTTGTATACGAGAGGATCCACCTGCAAGTGAGAGGATGTTAAGAAATAAGAATAAGGAAAACTTTATTAAATTCAAAATAACATTTATCATAGTAAATGCGCCATGATAGTCAAGAGATTTATTTATTTATTGAAATCACATGTGGGACAACAATACACTTCTGATATTGTCTGTTCGTCATATCCAACTCTAAACAATTCAATAGAAAAATTAACACACTGTGCCCACAGCTAGGCTACACAAGATTAATGTATCTTGTAAAGGGCAATGTATACACTACTACAACAAAACTCCAAGTGTGTTGCAAAAATTATCAATAAATAAATTTAAACCAATTGCCAATGATATTTTTGTTACTAGGTACATAGGTACATAATTTGATTGTTTTGAAAATACTAAAAACCTACTTGGATCCCTTAATTTACTATTTTTAAGATTAGTAAATTAAGGGATTCAAATACACTATTTTTAATATTTGCGGGACGAATACTAATCCTTCGAGAATAACATTTTATGGGACCACCTCGGGATCATTCTCTATACAATAGCGAATTTTTTAAATCAGTCCATAATTGACAGAAAATTCGACTAACATACATACTGCTGAACATAGAACCTTCTCCTTTTTTCGAAGTTGGTTAAAAATATCAGATTATCTAGAGGATAAAAAAGCTTGGTACGAGGTATGCTCCAACTCGAAAACTAACAGCCTAACAAGGTAAAGGTTTCTTGTTCGCTTCTTACTTTACCTTAAAAAGATTGACGTGAAAAAAAAATCAAAGTGATCACTATATTTCCCAGTTTACTAATGTAATTTGAATTTTCTGATGTGTCCAAAGTCTTGTAAGGTCCAAGGGAAAAAAAAGACCACTTTGATTTTTGATATTTGACTAACCTCTCTGGGCAAATGCCTCATGATAGTCAAGGTGGTCATATCCAGGGCCACTCGGGTGCCTCCCTTCAGCTTGTTCTTGTCGAGCTGGCGACGGCAGCCGACTACGTAGCGAGGTCCATTGGTCGCTTTTACTATAACTAGAATATATAAAACATGAGTTATGACATAATGTTTGTAAAACAGTGGTGCCAATTCAGGTGTTGCCAAATCTAAACTAATTTAACAGGAGTAAAAATGTTGCCATTCCATTCATAGCAATGGAAATAAAAAGGATGGCATCTTTTGTAGTGCTGTCACATTAGTTTATACTTGGATTTAGAATTCAAGATATTTTATGTCAACAAAGACTTTTATGAATAGAAACTTAACAAAAACTAATAACAATAGCAGATAACAACAAGGTAACAGGAACATAATCACTAAAAACCAAAACACAAACTTCTACAGCTCCACAAATCGGTCCTGAGCCGCCTTCATCCATCATCTCCCTGGCTTAAGCATACAAGTCAGAAAAAGTAGTTAATATCTTACATTTCTCCTCAGTAAGCTGTTTGAGTACTTCTCCGACAATCTGTCCCACACTCTGCAATGCTTTCAGATCATTTTCACTCTTGTCATACTGCTTGGTTAGGTCTTTTAGCTGTTCTCGCACTAAAAATTGCAAAAAATACATGAAAAACCATTTTTAAGTGTTGTGGGCATATGACTGGTGGCCCACCAGTCATAGACCCACCAGTGGTGGGTCTGTGTTGCCCAAGTTCGTTATATTAGCATTGAATTCACAGTTTTTTTATAGCCTATTCTGGAAATATGACAAAGATTTTGACCAGAAGGTAATTTTTATGAGCAAAATTAAAATAAATTACATTTTTGGATTTAGCGAGGTCTTCTGGTATCAAGAAACGCCGTTTAAGAGCATTTTAAGCCGGAAATTACAAGATTTTGTCTCAAAATCAAGAAATTACTTGAGATGATTCGGCACAATTGGATAGAACAAAACTTACTATCTTTCAGTCTAGATTCCACTTCTTTGTGTTCCATCAACTTCTTTCTATAATCCTGGAACGCTTTTTCTCGTTGCGTATCCATTGGGATAGCAGATCCTGCCGGAGGCATTTTGTTTTCAATAAAATTACAAATTCACAAAACCAAAACGAGTGAGAAACGAAATCACCGAATCACAATGTTTGACAATTGTCTGACTTAACACTGACAGTTCATTTCAGTCTTGACATCAGTACTACCATCCAGTTGACAACTACAGACATCGACATTCGGATTTCGTGGTCCGCAATAATAGGTGTGACAATGTCGCAGAAGCCATCTGACAAGAAGAAGAAGGTGTGACAACATTATAGTCTGTCAAATAAATAGGAAAACCACAATGATGGGCAAGAGATAGCACCCTCTTTATATAATAAATTACTACAATCTATAAGACTACTGCCGAATATGGAGTTTCAGAGAAAATTAAAAGCGATTCTTTCAAATAAATGTTATTATGCTATAATGAATTTTTAACTGACAAAGATTTTTCTGCTTCATGATGACATTCTTTATTTTTAAGTTGTTTTTACCCAACATTAGTTTCAAGTTCAGTTTTATTTTATTTTATTGTCAGCTTAATTAATTAAATTGTTATTATACAAACATGAAATCTTTATTGACAAAGAAAATTACAATTCAATAATAAAAACAAATTAGAACTAGTATTTACAATTGAAACAATTAAGCTAACTGCAGACTGTTGCAAACAATCTACAGGTAGCTCAACTGATTCATATCAATACCAGTCGGAAGCGTCCCCAAGACGCTGGCTGCATTGCCCCGCTGTATGGCATTGCTGATGCGCTGCGCCAAATATCCGCCAGCTCTCGGGTCACGCGTTGCGTCAACCAGACGCTCAGATAACTTTTTAAAAACCCGGAGAGCCTCGGTACCCCACGGACCTAGGGTCTCGACCCCAAAGGGAGCAAATATGTAGGCTCTGTCGAGACCTGCATATTTGCGTCTCTTGAGATCCTCGGCCAAATCTGCCGCCGCACCAGCCCTTACGGATGTCCTCGGAAGATGGGAAGGCGCAAGTGTGTCGACGCATGTAGCGTCCCACACAATGGGCCTCCCCAACTCCCATGGGACTAGTGTCATGCCGTCAGGCCTCTTACCATCGTCACGCAACAAAACATTCGGTTCGAGAATAGCTGGTACGTTACGTACGTTTTTACTTTTCCCATCCGTACAAACATTGCACACCGTAAAGGTAGAAATACATTGACTCAGAAATAAAAACACCTGTTGTTACCTACATGTATTTCAAGCAATAAACGATACTTTACTTTTATTGACATTTAGTTCTATGACTATGAAATTTCCATAAACTGGGCGTGGTTAAAATAAAAACATGAGTGGTAAATTTTGAAAAACACCAATTATACCATTTTAACTGCGAACAAAAATACCTGTCGGTAATATTGTAATGGTAATAATAATGTATGAAAACTTGTGTCAAAAACGTTAAAACAACATAAAAGCCATCTGTTGGCGAACTGAAACTGATCATATTCTGTCTTCGAAGTTTATGACACTCCGACTCAGACACTGGCAGAGCTCTGAGTACAGTAGAGAAAAGCAAGCGGCGCCATAAAAAAAGAAGTTGAAGTTGAAGTTGGTGAACTCGGGTGTAACGGGTTTAAGCAAAAAATACCTACTTGCTTCTAATAGGTAGGTACGAACGCTCCTACCCCACCGACCAGTCCCACCCATCCAAATGTCCCTGGATCATGATTAAAGATCCTATTTGCCAAATCCGCTTAACCGAGGGAAGATTAGCTCTCTATTCAAAAAACGGCCGGTTTAAATCGTGAAATTCAATGAATTTCTTAATTTTATTTTATAATACCATATTTCTACCGAATTTGATACCCTACTAGCAACCCGCCCCGGCTTCGCACAGGTAGCAGAGCAGTAGGTGGCTACTTACCTCAGGTTCATTGTATTCATAAAACTATTGTTTTACGCGTGCTCACCAGTAAAGTTCCCAGTCAATAAGTAGGTATGGATGATTTTTACGACGTCTTCAACAATCACCACAATTTAGAGATTATGTTTCTGCCTATGCGTAAGCTGTACCTAGATCGTAAGTATCTACCTAGGCACCAAAAAGGCATTTACCCCAGGGACATGGTAAGTACCTACCTACCTACGTAAGACGTTGTGCGGCGGTAGGCCATAGGCCGTACCTCAATGTTCTTTGATTTTCTCTGAGTAGGTAGGTATACAGTCTGACCGGTATTCGCCCGAATACCTTGATCGATGCGTCCGACCTTGTCCGAGTCCGAAGCATAGTTTTAGGACTTTTATAATTCGACAAATTAATTAAATGTTTACCTGTTGAGAAAGAGAAAAACTCCTTGCAGAAACACGCAGGTTGTGATCAAAGAGTAATGTAATCTAGTGGTATTTCCTCTGTGACAGAAATAACAATTTTATATCGAGAAAAAAATCTGGTCTATAGGCATAGACTAGTAAGTATATGTCTATAGGTAAATCTATCTCCGTGATCGAAGCATTTTTATCTCGTAGTTTGTTTTTCAAAATTAATGTTTTTCAAAATTAGGTACTTTTTATTGAACTGAGCTGAATCTTGGCTGAACCTTTAAAAGGCTGGTGTAAATTAGAAATATCATCTCAAAATTATTATTACTGTCATCCTGCTTCAGAGATATAAATGACAAAAATGCCATCATCAGCGAATAAAATAAAATATTACTAAACGAAACTAAAATAATTATTTGGATCAATATGGGCTATCCTACACCTGATTCATGATAATTTCAGCGAGTGCTCATACCTATAACTAATTCCAGCGAGAACCCTGTTAGTTCAGACCAGCAAGTATTAACATTAAATCACACTTACAAGCAGGTATCCAGCTAATTTCGACCAGCAAGTGTTAATTCACACCAACAAGTGCCCAGTTCATTAAACAAGAGCGTACCTACCCAGCGGACCAGCACAGGTAGACCATTATTCCAGCTAGTGCCCAATTACTTCAGATCAGCAAGTGACCAATTACTACAAATCAACAAATGCCCAGTTTTATTACCTATCTTTGAAAGCAGCAAGTGCTCACTTACTGCCTGAATCAGTTCCAGCATGTGCCCAATTACTTCAAACCAGCAAGAGCCCAGTCGAATTAAACCAGCAAATGCGCAGGACTCAGACTACCAAATGCCCTTAACGCTCGACAAGTGCCCAATAAATTAAATCTAGCTAGTGCCCAGTTACATACGTAATTCAGACCAGCAAGTGTAAACGTTTATTAACACTCACAAGTGCCTAGTTAATTTCGACCAGCTAGTGCCCAGTGGGTTCAAACCAGCAAATGCCCAGTTCATTCAGACCAGCAAATACCCGATTGATTCAGACCAGCAGTTGCCCAGGAAATTCCTTACATGTGTTGCTGTTGCTGGATGGGTTGCATCTGGTGTTGCGTCATACCTCTACTAATCATAACCATATGCCTAATATTTGCTTACGTAAAACCAATAACACTCGACTTTACCGAGGCTCTAAATTAATTAAGTGACAACCGTGAGCTAAGGTGTGGGCATAGTAACGTCACTCTACGGTTACTTATTACGACTAAGAATAGAATAGAATAGAAATATATTTATTTATAACAACAATACAAACAGGTAATTAGACAAGACACACATAAAGGATAGGTTAATAAATAAAGCTGTTATAAAAAGGTCCCAACTCAGCATAATGCTGGCTAAGCTCTCGTAGGAGGCCTAGCCAGCGCTGATAGATAATAAGCTGAATGACGCTTTAATAATATGATTGGAGCTTTGATTGACGCTTTATGATTGAAGCTATGATTACGCAATGTAAACAATGACGCTAAACGATGATTCCCCTGATGATCTTTATTGTGTGCTCCGGTTTCCCTTCCAAATATATGAGAAAAACCAGGGAAGAAATCGTGGATTAAGACTTTAAAAAAAAAAGAGAATTATTCTCGTAAATAAATTTACAATTTATTGCTCTAACGTAAAGTATAAATTGTTCGTCCCCTGTGTAGTCCTGTAAAGTTGTCAATAAATATAATTTTGTCAGTTATTTTGCTATATTTCTTAATTTCAGACCTTGCCGGTAGGACCAAGCCGAAATTTGAATGTAGAGGCGACATTTAGGCACGACACGTCCGCCGTCATGCAGGCTCACGTGTTGTTGGTAGTATGTAGGTATCTATAATATTATTGCCTGGGGACCACTCTGTGTACTTAGGAAAAAAATATACAAACATGGGATGTAGGTAGTACATACGGTTGATCGTCACGGGTTGGCGCGAGATTAATTTTTTATTAAGGTTTGTAATTTTTTCTGCTTTCTATAATGAATAAAACTAACAGAAAAGTAATTTGCCGCAAATCGTAAACCATTTTCTATTAACCTATGAAAATACTAACTTCGTTTCACTGGTATTTTTAGGAAAATAGGTAGTGCTGTGAGGTGCCGGCTTAGAATTTGCACCTTTTTTTTTTCGAAAGGACTAAAATGCTGTTGACCGCAGATTGCCATGACAGCGTTACCGGGCTTTTGGCGGGCGCAGAAGGCGCCTCGCCGGTAAAGTTATGATGGGGCAACACGCACAAGGGCCACCACTTAGGTGCGAGCCTCGGCTTGGGCTGTCGCCAGATGCTACAAGAGGGAATGGAGGTTTTGCCAAGGTGCACGAATGCACCTATGGGCGGAAGCGGGGAATTCTTCGACTTCGTGTGCGGAAGCGAATCGGTATCTGTTGCCGTCACCTCCGGGTTAGCGGCGGTGATTGGGTCAACGGGGTCACCGAGAACGTGTCTTGGTCTACGGAGGAGAGGCTTAGAATTTGCACCACCCCAACTATTAAGTTTTATATATTCTCTGGCTTACCCAGATATAAGATTTTATTTATGTAAATTTCTAGTACCTACAATAAAGAGTTCTTTCATTCATATAAACAAAATATCTAACACCATCGGCGTCGTCTGTCTAAATCATCACCCATGATATCCAATGATATTATAATTAACATCTTTGATGATATCTAGTAAACCTAACTTAGTAACTTAGTAGTAGTGTCTAGACTCTAGACAATCCTAACTTAGGATTTAAGACACTATTATTCAAAAATATGTAATATCTGACAATAACACTAAAACAACGGCAAAAATAGTGAGGTAAACTGGGCCTAAAACCTATGATGTTACTCCTGTCCTGCTTGCTGGAACTCCTCTTCTATGGGCAAAAAAGTTCAAATGCTTGGGCCACTGGGTCACTGATGACCTGAATGATAGCCCTGATATTGAGAGGGAACGTAGGGCTCTGTCGGTCACATGCAATATGTTGGCCTGTAGGTTTGCATGGTGTTCTGCCTCAGTCAAGTTGACTCTGTTTAAGGCGTTTTGTCAAAACTTTTATACGTGCAGCCTGTGGGTACGATATACGCAGAAGGCCTATAGTGCACTGCGGGTCCAGTATAATCACGTATTCAGGATGCTGATGGGTCTGCCGCGGTTCTGTAGCGCATCAGGAATGTTTACAGATGCACATGTTGGCGACATGAACTCAACTGTTCCCAAAAGGATCGCGTCCCTGATGCGCCGCACCTGCGCCAGCACCCACAGCTTACTTGTTGTAACAGATAGTTTTGATTTCAATTCTGGCATCATGAGTCACTGGGTTGTAAACCAACATCGGCCGCTCGCCCCACTAAGTATTGACATTTTAAAATTTAAATTTGCACATATTAATATCCTCGTGACATCATGATTGAAATGATTATTACTGTTATATTCTGATTAATTGATTTTTATTTTCTGTTTTGTTTTGTAATTTTACTAACCATTCTCAATTTTAATTATGTGTTACTAACAAAATGGATACAAAAGTCTGAATAAATGAATTTTCAATTTCAATAAACGTTATCTATCTTTCAAGAAGCTTTTATATAATGTTCTAACAAGATATAAGCTTCTTGCTATCTGCGCCCCGTGCGTGCGTTTGGATCGCCATAAAACTCGCCTAGCGGCCGGCGGGGTGAGGAAGCTGCGTCAGGTGAGATGTGAAGTGTCCATTACGTTAGTATTATTCATTATATTCATTATGTCATATTCTCTGGTTATGGTACGAGATTTCAAAGAGAATACAATAACTACGCGAGACTTCATGGTTTCTAGCGTAGGTATACTCTATGTATATCGCAAATACGTGTTCATGCATTGCATGTTCTAGCATGACTTTTGTGCTCTTTGGTTTCCTTTTCTTTGTTTACTAAATATTTTGGAAATGACTTGGCGAAACGTTTTTTATAAACCCCTACTCCTACTTCAGTTTTTGTATCGAAAATGTCATTTTCCAGTAAATAAACTTTTGTAGATTTTAGATGTTTACTATTTTGCTTATAATTCTTTGCACAAGCCCATGTTGGGCTTGTGCTTTCTGTTGCTTTCCATGCATTCATTGTTTATATCATAAGTTTATTGATATTCCGAAAGAATGCAACTGTGAGGGGAACCCAGGCAACGGTGATACCGTTATAAGTGATGTAAGTGATGTAAGTGAACCAGTTCTAAAACCTACTAAAAGAAACGATGTAGGTGGCTTGATAGCTGACGAAAAAGGTAACGAAAACTTAAGTAATAAAAGTAATAAATCTAAAGACTCTATGCTTAAAAAAAGCTCAAAAACTAGCGAGATCACAAAAACCAGTAATCCAGGTGCTAGCATTACTAAACCTAGACCAAATGCTAAAACTACTAAATCTGAAGCTAAATCTAATACAGCTGGTATACCTGAAGCTAAAGCTAAAACTGCTAAAGCCGATGCGACTGCTAAAACCGATGATACAAGTGCCAAATCTGTTACAAGTGCCAAATCGGATAAAATTGATACAAGTACTAAACCTACGAAAGCTGAAACAAGTGCTAAAACAGCTAAAGCTGATACAAGTGTCAAACCTGATGAAGCTGATAC
This sequence comes from Eupithecia inturbata, assembly GCA_963662085.1. Classification (NCBI taxonomy): domain Eukaryota; kingdom Metazoa; phylum Arthropoda; class Insecta; order Lepidoptera; family Geometridae; genus Eupithecia; species Eupithecia inturbata. The sequence continues at coordinate 9,831,459 of OY759198.1, forward strand.
AGGTGGTAAACCTGATACAGCTGATACAAGTGCTAAAGTGGATAAAGCATCAGCTTTATCCACAAATGCTAAACTTACGAAAGCTGAAACAAGTGCTAAAACAGCTAAAGCTGATAGAAGTGTCAAGCCTGATACAGGTGATAAACTTGATAAAAGTGACACAAGTGCTAAACTGGATAAAGCTGATACAAATGCTAAACCTACGAAATCTGAAACAAGTGCTAAAACAGCTAAATCTGATACAAGTGTCGAACCCGATACAGGTGATAAACCTGATAAAAGTGATATAAGTGCCAAACTGGATAAAGCTGATACAAATGCTACACCTACGAAAGCTGAAACAAGTGCTAAAACAGCTAAATCTGATACAAGTGTCAAACCTGATAAAGCTGATACAGGTGATAAACCTGATAAAGGTGATACAAGTGCTAAACTGGATGAAGCTGATACAAATGCTACACCTACGAAACCTGAAACAAGTGCTAAAACAGCTAAATCTGATACAAGTGTCAAACCTGATAAAGCTGATACAGGTGATAAACCTGATAAAGGTGATACAAGTGCTAAACCTACGAAAGCTGAAACAAGTGCTAAAACAGCTAAAGCTGATGCAAGTGTCGAACCGTAAAGAGGTGATACAAGTGCTAAACCTACGTAAGGTAAAAAAAGTAGGTATTCAAAACAGCAAAAAACAAGTGCAAACCGGATAAAGCTACAAGACGTAATAAACGTGCGAAAGCAAAAAAAAACAAATGCCAAACCTGCTACAAAAGCTGGAACTGACAAGCTTATACATAGCAAGCTAAGGCTGATGCATCTGTTAAACCAACTGTTAAAATGGAAATTGATACAAAAAACTGAGACTCGTCATAGATCGAACGAATTTTGAAGACCGACAGCGGCGTTACAAAACAAAGTGTTTTTTGAACGGTATAGACTTTACAGGACTTACTTAGTTCCTATAGTTTGATTTGAAGTTATGTCTAGACCTTAAAATAATCTGGTTGCTGTGTGAGACAAAAATATGATAAAAATATAAAATAATGAAAAATATTAGGATGAAAACTATTCAGTAACAATTCGGCGCAAAACCTTCTCTGATTCATCAGAGAAGGTTTTGCGCCGAATTGTTACTTCAACAAAATGTAATTCGCGTACACCGTGCACCGTGTTTTTATCCTAATATTTTGCAATAGACTTCCGCAAAGTAACGCCTGAATCCGCCGAAGGGCATCCTACACTATCTTTGCCGAGTCGCGGTCTGCAATCAGAAACGCGTTTACCCCAGAGGTGATTGCGTTGATCACTTTACATGTTATTTTTCGCTATCATATAGATATTGGAGTAGAAGTCGGCAACTTTAAAAATATAATTTTTTTAGAGATAGATTTCGGTTAGGGATTAAAAAAGATAACTTTAGATTTTATATACATAGGTACTACTTCTTTTCGAGAAGGTAGCATGGCCACCTTCTTGAAACTGTTTTCGAGTATACTTACCTTGGGCAGATTCTGCAGTTGGGTAAAAACAACGAGAAGGAAGCCAAGAGGAGGATCCATCCCGGCTGGGCAGCTATCAGAAAACTAAGTACGTACGTCGAGTCTTCTCGTCATCCGTACCACAATGCTTGAAAAAGAAAGTTTTCAATCAGTGCGTCCTACCCGTCATGACCTACGGAGCTGAGACGTGGACACTCACGGTAGGGTTGGCCCAACAGTTAAAAGTCGCTCAGCGAGCTATGGAAAGAGCTATGCTCGGAGTTTCTCTGAAGGATAGGATTCGTAACAAATACATCCGACAGAGAACCAAAGCTCAAAGAAATAGCAAGCTGAAGTGCCAGGTGGGGCGGCCATATCTCGCGAAGAACCGACAACCGCTGGGATAAACGTGTTCTTGAGTGGGACTGCGACTCGGCAAACGTAGTGTAGGACGCCCTCCAGCCAGGTGGGACGACGACCTGCGAAAGACTACAGGCAGATGCTGGATGCGGCAAGCTGAAAACAGGGCGCGATGGTGATCATTAGGGGAGGCCTATGTCCAGCAGTAGACTAATTTAGGTTGATAATGATGAATATTTTTTTTGTCCGGGGTGATATTCTTCTATCCATAATATACATACCTCTATCTATGCCACATTCATCACAATATAGCATAGATATAGATGCGAAGCTGGCTTACAATGGTTTCCACCAAATGGTATTCACCTGCTGTTAACGGTGGACACCTATAAAACCCCGGTAAATACTGGGGTTCATAATGCTGTTTAAAAATTTCGACATCATAATTTGTACTGAAAATTAAGTGTATATACTAGTTGTAATTGTTTTATTCTGTTATAATAGGTACTGAAAATTGTAATTTTGTATTTATAATCTTTTCTTTCATCTGTACAGGCGCACGAAATATATTATTATTTTAAATTTTATGAGTTATTCAAGAGGGAAAAAACGACAGACAAAGGGGGTTTCGTAACCGATTACGTTAAATAAGCAGCGAAAATAGTATGAGGAATTTTAATTAATTTGTTGTTTGATTACCAACATAAAAATATCAAAATTAAATACATACAAATAATCACCTATAGCATAACTCATACATAACTCACCTTTCCTAGTTCCACAGTCGGGTTACTACCGCTTTTTACAGGCAGTTAAATGGTGGATACCGGTATCTACCTGCTGCTTTACAAAGACAAAGAAACAAAGACAAAGAGAAAAAAGACAAAGTCAAACAAAGAGAAGATTTTTTTATAGGCATAGACAAATAGTACACGGTTACTCTTTTTAGGGTTGCGTACCTCAAAGGAATAAAACCATTTGGTATAGGATCGCTCCGTTGTCGGTTTATCTGCCAAGTCTTTATTTAGGAACACGTAGATGTACCAAGTTCAAATTAATATCAAATACTAGAGAAAGCAATCCGTTGCAGCTATAAAATAATAAATCTCCGAAGTCAACGCAGTCAGAAGGTAGGACCATTTACCAGTGCTCCCCATCACACGCGCTCTGTTTTGAGTTATTTACATACTATTATTATTACATATTATTTAAATATTATATTTATTTATTTAAATAGCGAGCCGATAGCGGAACAAATTAACGATACGTTACGCTCCGACATAGCAGATTATTTTTTTTGGTTTTCTCTTCTTTATTATTTTATGAGTTTTTTTTTAATTATACGTGTAGTTCTTATTTTTATGATTCATTATTTATTTTTAATCAGAAAGCTGTCGCATACACGGAGCGATCGAAGTATGATACTTATGTGTTCATTTCTGTAATCATATTTAATTAATCTAATTGGTTGTGTATACCGTGTTAATTAAATTAAATAAATAAATAATAAAATAAGTAGGTCCTTACTATTCGCAATATTTTCCGAACTTTGTCAAAAAGTCTGAAGGTCAATCTAAATCCACATCGTGAGCCAAGTGCCGGCGAGGGGACTGTAGAGGTAGGAGGGCGCTTTAAGCGAGCCGCCTCGCTAACAGCGAGCAGAGCGTTAGGAACATTATTTCCAACAGTATAAAGCTCAAAATTAAAATTTGTAGGTTGTATTTATGGTGTAGGTTCATATAAGTATTATCATTTACGCTATGGATACAGATTTCTTTATTTCTTTCAAATTTGATTGGTGAAATCGAGTAAGTAAAGTATTTGTTACGAAGTAACATTACCTAATATGTGCCATTAAGCCCGCATTCCTTTGAGAGTGCGAGGGTATCAATACGGTATTGAACCTTCGGTGCACGAGTCGACTCACACATGGCTGTTTTTTTCTATTTTCCCTTCATGTTACTTTACTCTTCGCAAACTGCTGCTACCAAAAAGTACTTTAATATAGGGGAAAACTGTCACCAAGCTGTCACAGCAGAACAGATTGTTGTTATTTGGTAGTTATTATATAGCTATTCTCAAAATTATTATAGAAACAATTATATTTTCTCGACCATAATTAAAATTTGTGCTTATTACGAATCAGAAGTAGCGTCACAATTACTCATTCACGCAATTATATCTATTCAAGCAAAGAAACTTTCAAAACATTCAAACAATTTTCTTGATTGTGCCGCTGATGTGAATAACTAATTTGTATAATAATAAGTGCACTCTACTAGTAACTCTTTCTGTGGCCATTTTAGTGACCCTGGTTTGTGCCCAGTCACTAAGTGTATCCTGTTTTGCATGTGCTGCTTGTTACCCTGCTGCGCTTGGGTTCTGTTGGTACCTCTACTGATCCTTTGCCCTTTCATACTGTGCGTGAGAGAATTCTGCCCTGACTGCCTGGTCATATTCCCACCTAGATGTTTAGACTTCTTCGGGATTGGGATCAAAGCTCAAGAAGATAAACCAGTACCGTAAGAGAAGAGAAGATAAGTCGGTAACAATACACTGGGCTTTGAAGAACGCACGGAAGACAAATACAAAACCTTTATGTAAGTCAACGCCATATTCAGAAAAATTTACTTATTTAAATCCAAAGTTGCTTTTGATTCTGCCAAAGCTTATTTCTATGAGAAATTATTTCAGCCAACCATAATTGAAATTTGTGCTTATTACGTAACAGAAATACGAAAATCGTGACTCGAATAGAAGAGAGCAACGAAAAGTTCGAAGCCTGAAAAGCTTACGTATTAGAAAATACATTGCAGGAAGGCAATGATTTAAAAGCAAGCTTTTTGTTAGAATTGTACAAAATTGTGCTTAGAATTCTGGTATATGTGGTTCCAGTTTAGAAAAAGTTGCTGATCCAATGTGTTGTGTGTATATATTACCATCGATAGTTAGTCCATTCTTGTCTTGTGTGCCTTTATTTGACTGCTGTTTCGATGGCTGCATGAGATGTTGTGGGGGAGTTTCAGTTGATAAAGAAAAGGAAGAGGCGGATACCTAAACGATGGAAGATTACTACGTTACGAGAACGATAAAGTTTACAGTGACTCAGATCAAAAAGATAATATAAAAGTCAATGTGCTATTTTTTAGTTTTGCTTTTAATATGTAGTCCAAGTTTGTCGTGCGCTCTTTGTTGCTTTCCTTGCTTGCATGTATTGTACCACAAGTGTGCTGGGGCGGCAAATGATAGGAGCTGCAAATGTTGTAATCTTGACGACGAGGATGAAGAATGTAATTATAAGAATGTTATTCAAGGTTTAGTAGAAAATCTATCATCAAGACTGAACAAATGTGATGAGAAAACAAGTGAAGAGAGCTTGGAAGACGAAATTGAAGAAGATAGTGAAGAAGAAAGTGACGATGAAGACAAGAAAAATAAGAAAGAAGGTAAAAAAGAAACCGAAGAAGAAAGTGACGATGTAGACAAGAAAAATAAGAAAGATGTTAAAAAAAAATCCATTGTAAACACGTTAAAATGTATGTGTTTCAAGGGAAAAGAGAATAAAGCTAAGAAAAGTGATAAAACGACAAAATCGGAAAAAAAATCTGAGAGCTTGGAAGACGAAATTGAAGAAGATAGTAAAGAAGAAAGTGACGATGTAGACAAGAAAAAGAAGAAAAAAGTTAAAAAAAAATCCATTATAAACACGTTTAAATGTATGTGTTTCAAGGGAAAAGAGAATAAAGCAAAGAAAAGTGATAAAGCGAAAAAATCCAGTGACGATGAAGACAAGAAAAATAAGAAACAAGTTAAAAAAAAATCCATTATAAACACGTTAAAATGTATGTGTTTCAAGGGAAAAGAGAAAAAAGCAAAGAAAAGCAATAAAGCGAAAAAATCCGTTACATTAGTAATCGAAAGTACCTCGCAAACCGACGCCACTAAAAAAGATATATTCAAAAAAAAAAAAACCAAGTTAAAATCTTTGTTTAAGAGGAAAAATAAAAAAACGGAAGGAACCTCGCAAACGGAATCGAAACCGATAAGTTAAAAATAAATCGTTCAAGATAAATATAAGAAAGGCAACTCTATAGTTATATACTAACTTTAATAGTTTAACGATACAATATCACCGCCCTCAACTGCTGGTACCTGTACCTACCTGGCCAACTAATTTCCTACTATAAATTTGCAACCCATAGTAGATCTTCTCCACTTCTCATGACTTCTTCAGGCATCTCAGTTCAGGCTATATCATCACATTCACGGAGATAGCTTCCACTTCGTCGAATCCACTTCGGGCGACTGGATCTAGCAACAATTTTGATTTTTCAACCGCTTTCTTGACAGCCCATCTTCTATTTTCTCAATATGTCCGAGCCAGTGGAGATGATAGCTCTTGAAGTCGCCTATGTTTGTCTAGTCGATCTAGTATGATCTAGTCTTCGACCTCCTGGTTTTTCGGTCTTGTCTATACGCTCTGAGGGGCGAGTCTATTTGACGAGTCTAGGAGACGTGGTCGTGATGTCTCCTTTTTCCTTTCAATTTGGTACAGAGCCTCTATCGTGCGGACATGGAACTATGCGAATCCCATACTAAACGGAGACGTCACGGTCACGTCTCGTCACTAACGTCAATTAGACTCCTCCGCGCTGATTCGTGCAAGCAAAGATGGTACACTTAATAAATAGTTCATTAAATTATCATTATGATTTATTGAGACAAAGTATCATGTAAACTGATTTGCGGACTCACGGTACTTAGTTTGAAAGATTTACTAAGTACGAGTATATTTTGAAGCACTAAATTGGGGATAAACGTTTGGTCAAATGACAAGAAAACTCATTTAATTTCAATAACATTCACTGTTAACTTTATCAAATGTTGCGTTGGTATACAAACCAACGCAACGTTTAATAAAATGAACAGTTGGTATAATTTAAGAATGTTTTTACAGATGATTTAACTTTTATTTGTTATTTTAAAATTTTTGTTTTGTGTTTTGTAAGCTATTTTTTTTGTGTGATTTACGTAGTCTATGATGTTATAAAAACTCTAAATTAAAAGTAAGTCGAAATTATGTTGTTTTATTTAATTTTTTTAACAAAGTATATTACAATCAAGTAGTAGAAACAAATTAGACCTTACTAGTTCTAATTTGTTTCTACTACTTGATTACAACTGAATCTGATCCATATCTATACCAGGCGAAAAAGTCCGTAAGACACTGGCTGCATTGCCCCGGTTGTATGGCAATGCACCAGCTATCGGGTCACGCGACGCTTCGACAGGTCGGATATATTTTTTAACCCCGGGGCGCCTCGGTACCCCGGGACCTAGGGTCTCGACTCCAAGGAGAGCGAATGTGTAGGCTTTGTCGAGTCTGCCGCCGCACCAGCCCTCACGGATGTGCTCAGAAGATGGGAACTCTCATCTTTCACCTTATAAATAGAATCCCACTAAAAAACGTAAATGTAAAGAAAATCCAAGTTCGGTAGACCCGATAGTTGAAACCCGGTAGTCAGGTCCGATAGTTGAAATCTAAATGAGTGTTAAGTTATACAGCAGTTCCATAAATCATAGATAGGAATATACAACGTTATTCAATTCATTTAAAAGAAAATTTGTTCTTTGATATTGAATTTATAACTTGGCAAGTTTATTTTTCATGGGAAGATCATCATAATTTCATGATCAATGTAAGCTAACTACGGACGTTTTTTGTGTTGGAAGAACACCAACGTTTCATCCCTTAACGATAATTTTTGTAAGCAATAAAAGTGTATCACAATCCTAATAGTGAGTACGTTTAGCCTGAGCAAAGTTCACCCACAGTGATTACTTACATAAAAATCTGTACCTAACCTAAATCTTGGAAGATTTGGCACTCACAACTAGGACACGAAGAAAAATACGAACACATTTAACGCACTGCGTAATTCCTGGCAAAACATTGAACCGACGAAAAAATAAAACTTTTCTCGGGTTTCTTGCGTTGCAAGTTTGAGATAAATCCCGATATGTCGCCGGCACTAATCTTTCCTGTTTCAAGCAAAAACTGGGACAAAAAGTGGGATAACTTGAAGATAAAATAAATGGAAAATGGTTCGCGATGGTCCGCACCTATGCCGGATGCCGGATTACGATTTAGTGCGTGTTTTGAGTGAAATCGCGCAAGCGGATTACTGAGCGGGGGAATAGATTGATAGAAAATACTTTATTGCACACTTAAATATAATATAAACTATTTACAACAAGACAACTTAGAAACTAAGCGACAATTAGCGGTCTTATCGCTCAAGAGCGATCTCTACCAACTATAGATGGATAGGATTATTGGACAGTACAAGGGGATCTGTGTGCTTATGTAGGTTTTATAATATTATAAATAAAATACCAAATGATAGATATATACTACATACATATATATCATTATATTTATAAGTATACGTTACACATTTACATATACTATATAAATACATAGGGACTCAGGTATGCGTTCAGTGACAACAGGACAAATAGCGCTCCTTTACCAAGGAATACGCGGATTTAAAGAAATAAATAAGGCTGGACAATCCATACAGCATTAACTAGCCCAAAAGTAAGCAGATATTGTGTTTTGGCTACGGGTAGCCCTCGCCCTCAGTATAACAGCCAGTTTCTCGAAAGCATCATATTATATCTACCTAGCTTATTTATTGATGCCAAGGCCAATTTTATTATAATAATTATAGTCGTTGCGGTCGCAGCGTAAGAGCACCTCCAACCTCAGCTCGTAGATGTCGTAAGAGTCGATTAAGAGAACCTACCAGAAGAAGGCCAGCAGCTTTCTGCTGTGTATGTTGAACACCTCCACTGGGATCTCCAATCCACCTGCCTAGTGTGGTGATCATGGCCCAACCCCCCTCGGGGGGGGGAGGCACGTGCAGCAGTGGATGTATACCCATACATCCACTGCTGCACGTGCCTCCCCCAGCACGTGCCTCCTCATCAGCACCCGCTGATGAGGAGGTATATTTATTTATTAAAGAAGATAGAAGTTTACAGTGTAAGAACCAAAGCACTCACTATCTTATGCTACTGACTATAAATCTAGGTTATAACTCAAATATTTTAAAAGACTTTTAACTATCCCACTTAGTTTGTCGTGGAATATGTAATTATTTTTGCGGCGTGTTAATGACGCAAACAGGGGGCAGCAGACGACGCGTCGGGGCAAGACGGTGTCCCCTTGCAGGCGGCCAGTGAAACGTCGGAAATTGACACCCCGCGGCCAAGTTTTGCCCGCGGGGTGTCAAGTTCCTCACACAAGAAAGAGAGAGATGTTTAGTTGGAACTCTCACCATAAATGAACTGAAGCTTACATTATGGCGAGAGTCCAGCTTCTCGACGCGCAGCAAGAGCCTGGTCTTCATCTTCAGGAAGTCCTCCACAGCGTCTGTCTGCACAGCGTAGGGGACGCCAATGAGTTTAATACCGGAGCGGGGCGGGCAACGAGCGTTACTATAATTACTAAAGTCATTTACAACGGGATATTTACCATGATTTGAGTTTTGAGTTTTCCAATATTTTGGCACAGTTTCATAAGCCATGAACACGAAATGCACTGAAGGCACTGCCGAAATATTGGAAAACTCAAACCTCAAATCATGGAAATATCCCGTTGCAAATGACTTTAGTGTTAATAACCATGATGGATTTAAAAGAATTACTATAATAGGTACCTATTGTTATACTTAATAATAACTTACATAAGTATAGTTTTCAATGAACCGAACCTTAAAATGATAAGTACAGTTGAGGGTTCCAACTTGAAGCATGAACAAAAGTTTTATCTAACGTTCTGGGTATCTACACTATTAGTTCAAGTTTTAGGAAGTTCATCGCTAAATGGACTTTGATTTTATCTTTACAGGGGTGAGGATTGTTTGGCACGATGTACGATAGCTTAGTGAGATGCATCTCATAGCTTTTCTAAAGCATTATTAGCACTCAGAAATAATTGAATGACTTAGAAACAGAATTTGTTCAGCGTACGAAGGTACCTATTTCCAATGGTCTAGTCATAATTTCATTGGTTTTAATAAACTAAAAACCGTTTGGGACCACCTTGGGATCATTTTCTATACAACTGCAAAATAATCATCCAAATCTGTCCATAAATGACGGAGAAATGACGAACATCCATAAAAAAAACATATATTATAACACAACTTAAAACCTTTTTCGAAGGCGGTTAAAAACGTTGTAGGTAATTTTTTTTTTATTCACAATGTAGTAGAACGTCCGTGTGATTTTACAGTAATCTGAGGCAACGCAACAACACTTGCTTACCTCTTTATAATTTTACGCTAACTTCAAAACAAACACATGTATGTTTACAGTAAGCGACGTATACCCTGGCGCCTCCATCCCCAACGCGTCAAACTTGGTATCGCAGTCACATCGCATGTATGTTTACAGTAAGCGACGTATACCCTGGCGCCTGCATCCCCAATGCGTCAAACTTGGTATCGCAGTCACATCGCATGCGGTGCGGCATATCTTTATCGTCACAACTTCGACACCGACATAGTCCATTTGAATAGCTTGTCATTACGTACTACTTGTTTTCATTGACACCAAACTAAACAGGACCGATTTGCTTCAGACTGTTTTGTCACACTAGTGTGATTAGGACGTTCAACTATAATAAAAAAAAATAAAGAATCCAAAATTACAAAAGATATAAACTTACAAAAAGTCAAGTTCCTAAAATTAAAATAACATAGAAAACAAGGGATATACATATTTTGATTTCTGTCGTGTCGATATGTAGACTAAAATAAAAAAGTAACTTTAATTCACAAACTTGCTATAAACTATCTAATAAATAACGCGATCAACATCATCGGGGCAAGGACTCACTGGATTGACGAAATGGAAGCTGAAATCACCGCTACTCGAGACGAACTTATAACCAGACTCCATTATCTACGGAGCAGATTGGTGGCAGACAGTAAGTAAAATTATTTTTTTGACACAAGTATTAAATTGAATGACAATTATTTTGCAGGTTCACTCACGCATTTAAAAATGGAACGAGTGCTTCGTCGACCCGATAGTCTCTTCGGCTGGCCGAATAAATTAGTGCTTTAAATATATAAAATGAATCCATAGGCTCCCGAACTAGTTATAAAATGTGTTTCAAGAGCCAGTGGCTTCTCCCATAAAAATTAAAAAGTACAGGTTGTGTCCCTATAAAGAAAAGTATTAATTTACTCTAACTAAATCTACTAAACTCTACTAAATAAAAAGCATTACCATTTTCTACGGAGCGCTACTAATCAAAAATTTAAATGAGAATATAATACCTTAATTGTATATATTGTTTTGGATACAAGATAATAGGTGGTAAAATAATAATAAGAAATACATAAATAAATAAATAAGACAGTTGTTAGTGATAAAAGTAAAAGTATATATTTATTGCAATTACATGTGGAAAGGATGGTACATACAAAATGCGTAACAATGTAATTTGTCCATTATGGACATGCAATTATTTGTCTAGTTACATTAATTAGAAAAAACACTTTAAAAATTGTAGAGTTTGGATTGAATTAATTTAAACAAAAAGAGTTAAGTACATAAATCAAATTATTAGTGAAAATAGAACAATTGTGTAATTATCATATTATAGAGGTATGTCAAGATTTGTAAATGCAGCATTATCGCGTTGTCTGAAATTAACTATTTTGGTTTTATTTATGTTAATTTTTAAATTGTTATTATTAACAATTCTATTATCGATGTCAGAGCAAGATTAATGCCATGATGTGACAATATTTTCCAAATAAACTATTCAAGAAGGAAAGGAAAGGAAACAAAACTTATATTATTTATGTATATATACATGAGATGAAACTCAAAATAATCAATATTTGTTCTAATTGGGAATCTTTATTGACAAAGAAAATTACAATTTAATAATTAAAATCAAATTAGAACTAGTATTTACAATTGAAACAATTAAGCTAACTGCAGACTGTTGCAAACAATCTACATGTAGCTCAATTTATCCATATCAATACCAGTCTGAAGCGTCCCCAAGACGCTGGCTGCATTGTTCTAAATTAATAAAAGTTACACTAAATTTCAATTGATTGTTCCAAAGGACACCGATAACAAAGGATTGAATAATATATGGAAAACATTGTCACGTCACTAACGACCGTCTGCCACCAAACTGCTACGTAGATAACGGGGTCTGCTCATAACGCTCTCGACGCCCTCTATGGGTTACTTAAGGCTTTTCCAGACAGTGACATATTTGCGGACGAATGGATGGACCTAATGTCAATTTCTCTGCTCTATTGTGAGAGGGATGAATTATCGATTCCTATAATAAAATAGTTATTAACAATTTTAACAATGTATGATATAACTTTGACATTTTTATTTAAACATTATCATTCTTAATTTAATTTAATATTAGTTTTGTGTTTTTAATTGTGTGTATATAAATTATAACTAATCAGTTAGTGTAACGCAATCGCCGTTCTAATTAATAATAAAATAAATGACTAAATAACCGAGATGCCTGAAGGAATATTGTGCTCGAAGCCAAGATCTAGTTTAGCTTGTTGAGCCACAGAAGTATGAATAAGTAAGACACCTAAACAAAAAAAATATGTAGAAGTTGAAGTAAAACAGCGATAGCGCTTCCAATTGGTATTGATATGGATCAGTTGAGCTACATCGAGATTGTTTGCAGTTAGCTCAACTGTTTCAATTGTAAAACAGCTAGGGAAAGAGCGAGCAAATTAACTTACTTAGCTCTCTCCTTTCATCTGCGCGAAGTTTTGCTGTGCCAGTAAGTTTACCGTTAACTATTTAACCCGCTGCAGTTACCTACTTGCAGATTTTATCGAAAATTCGATTAACGCAAGATGGCAGCGAGCGACTAGATAAGATAATAATTAATTTAAGTTATTGGAGGAGTGAAGTTATTATACCGGGCGCTATGGTGCTCATTAGGGGATATTATGCCCAGCAGTGAACGATGATGATGATTTGTGGATCTTAGTGGATAACACAAGGTTTGAGAGGCCCACAACACAGATTAAACTTGTGCATTACTGGATATAGACCTCTCGTCTCCATGGAGAGCTACGAAAGTGAATTCTTTGAGCATGCCCAAAGATTTCACTTATTTCGTAGCCACATAGCACTTTTGTAGGTTGAAGCCGTAGATAATACTTTTTTTACCGGCTTTTGTAAATCAAAGCCGTAGCACTTTTGGAGCCACGTTGTATTTTCGTAGCCGCGGAGCACTTTTGTAGCCGCGTAGCACTTTTGTAGACGGGTAGCGCTTTCATAGCCACGTAGCACTATTGTAGCTGTATAGAACTTTAATAACCGCGGAGCACTTTCGTAGCCGCGTAGCACTTTTGTAGTTCGTAGCCGTAGAACTTTAAATAGCCTCGTAGCACATTCAAAGTCGCGTTATTTTCGTAGTAGAGTTTTTGCTGTCGTAGCACTTTTAAAGTCACATTTTTATAGCCATACCGTAGTACTATTCACCTTGAACAATAGTTATTCCGTGGCTTAGAATATTTACATAATATTCTATGTTTCGTGGCACTTAAACATAGTCTTAGGTTTGTTCGTCATAGACAATCTTCTATATTTTATCTACTAGAACACCTACATAAATAGAAGTTTTATATCCAAGACCGCTTATCACTCAAAGTCTGCCACAGACACAGACAAAGTGACTCACGTCTAAGCTTGGACCATCGAGAAAAAAATCTAGTCTATAATGCCACACAAAATGGACTAGATTGACATTGTATAATAGCGTAATCAATATTTGACGTAAATTTGCTAGTGATCTAGTAGTTGTAGGTATGTGAATTTTGTAGATATCATCAAAATATTGTTTTATAATTAAATTTTACAAAAAAATCCGAAAGATGACTTCTGTTTTTATAACAACCCCAACCATTAAAGGGATTATGAGTTAATTGTAGATAAAATATACCTAAAACAATTTTTTTTAATTAACCCTACCTTCAATTGTCTTCTGACACTTCAGATAATCATCATTATGATTTGATTTTAGTTAGAAGCTCAATTTTTCATTAGAATTAACTATTAAATCGACCACGTGGGTGAATTCAGCTAGTATTATAAGTATTTTAAAGAGGTATCTTCTATATTATCGCTATTTTGTGCATTGATTGACGTGACTTGACGCAACATTTTATTTATTATCTTTCAAAATGACATCGAGATCGATGAAAAAGGATGGTCATGCTCAAATTGAGAACGTTGATGAGGTTATTCAAAAAAAGATCTTAAAGCGTATCCATTAGACTCCCTGATCGAAGGCTTGGACAAATGAAATCACTAAGTCAAAATAAAAAACTAAACAAATCAAGTAATTTAAAATGTTATGGCTGATTTTTCTTTTCATCTCCTATCACCTATAAATTGTGTTCTTGTACTTAATTAGCAAATAATGTTATCTAAGATACTGCTACCAACTTATTATCCGAAATAAGTACATATTAAACAAGCAATTATCGCCATGCAAAATTGGAAAGCATTGGTGTTTTTATGTGTTTTTGTGTTTGTGTACCCAAATTGTGTTGTTTTCCATCGATTCTCTGCCCTTGCTTTGCCTGCCTTCCGATGTGCTTCAAAGGTAGGTAATCAATTTAACCATCATGAAAGTCAGCAGGGCTTATGTTTAGGGTACTTGATAACTGATACAGTACCTACTTCTGAAGAAAAACTCAACGTACAATAAAAGGGGTTTTATTTTTTCATTGCCTACAACGGATGGTAAACATGTTGTTGTGTCCCCACCCCCTAGGTCAGGTGGGAAGACGATCTTCGAAATACTGTTGGTAGAACCGCATCCAGCATCAGCCTGCAGAATTCCAGCTGTGGACCGACCGCTATGGTGCTCGATAGGGAAGGCCTATGTCCAATTATGGGCTAGCCTTGGATCACATAGATATGTCACCGGCGGATTGTAGAATCAGCCCGTTTGTAGAATGTCTAGGTCGATAGTAAAACGGCGTAAATCTATTAATTGCCTACGCCGACAGTTTAACGATCAACGTTTAACAATATGGCATATGGTCACTTAGCCATAGTATTGTTGAATGTCATCAGTCATCACCATCACTACACCACAATACCAGTTATCTGAGCGTTTGGTCGAAGTAACGCGTAACCCGAGAGCTAGTGGGTATCTGGCGTAGCGCATCAGCATTGCCATACAGCGGGGCAATGCAGCCAGCGTCTTGGGGACGCTTCCGACTGGTATTGATATGGATCAGTTGAGCTACCTCTAGATTGCTTGCAACAGTCTGCAATTAGCTTAATTGTTTCTATATTTTATTATTATCTGTTACAATAATTGTAACAGATAAACATTGTATTTATAATTTGTGTAATTATACGTCACAATTTGTTTTCACATAACAAAATAAAATAAATGAACATTATTGTTCTTAAATTTGTTAAATTTAAAAATTCGTCGTAGGTGTAAAACGTTTCACTACGAGCCAGTTTTTAAGCTTATATTCTTAAAATTTTCGTGACTCTGTGCGTTCCTAACCTTATCTGGCAGCTTGCTGTACCTAGGTAGCCGGTCCCATCACGTGCTACAACTTGTCCGATTTGGCCAGTCGTCTTGCCGCAGGCACCAGCCATCCACTCGCGGCATTGCGGGTGTTGTAGCATTGCAACTCCGCTTGTTTTGGAAACGAATTTATGTTTCGACAGACATGCAATGCAGGTAGCTAGCTAGATAAATAGCTTTCGATGGAAAGGTCTGATATTTAGCTGGGTAGAGTATGGTTTGACAAATGTTCTCCACGACACGCGTACTATCGTACGTACGGCCCTTTTTGCCATTCTGGAGACGCGTTCCCTTTCGGCAGCGCGTCCAAAGAGCTCGGCGACGTACTGCAACAATGAGTTTACGGTCGCTAAGTAGCACGTAAATGCTAATTCTAATTTGTTTCTATTATTTGATTGTAATGTTCTTTGTTAATAAAGGCCATTGCCACTTAGCCATCTCGTCGAATGGAAATACCTAATTAGATTCAGATTCAGATTTATTTATTGCATACATATACATTATTACATTGTAGGGTAACATGTACCCTGTAAGGGCGCAGTAATTTATTTCAACATTTTTAAAATAGGTAGGTACATAATCTGTTTATCTATTTTATATTAGGTATTCCAAATTTATTTTTTTTGTTTTGCAAGCGGTCTAGCCATTGTACAAACGGGCTGATTCTACGATCTGGCGACGATAGATGCATTCGCACGCCTTACTGCTCGTCAGTGCAGTGGTGAGAAATGAAAAAAAAAACTATTTTTACACTAATTGTTATAAACGCGAACGTCAGGATGGATCACAGAAATCTGAATAATGTTATTTCGATTTCTGTGGGATGGATGGATGTTTGCTACTTCTTCGCGCTAAAACTACGAAATGGATCGGGCTGAAATTTTGTATAGACGCAGGTTTAGACCTGGAATAAAATATAGACTTTTTAACCTATAAATCAGTTCCAATGGGATAGAAATAACCCCTAAACGTCCCCATAGAAAGAACGCATACGAAGCCGTGGGCACAAACTAGTTTGCCACTAATGGGGAGAGTGCTGGAAACATTGGAAATAACCACTTCTATCTTCCACTCATAAGATTAAGTAAAAATAACACAAAATCATCTCTAAAGCAAACCCAATTTTTCTTGGCCGATAGTCGCCCAGTCATCTACTAAAAGCCTGCGCCAAAACTACAATATTCTCGCAATATGTTTCCCAAAAGAAATCTTCGTGTTATGCTTCGTTGTACGTGACTCAACGTTCAAAAAAATCTATATAAAAATTATATTTTGTCTGTCTGACTGACTTCAGTTTCCGAGTGTTGATCACATGAAAGAGAGTTTTGAGAAAATACATAGCTCCACCCAGAATAATAGCTTGGTATTTACCGAGACCTCTGAAGGTTAGGATTCGTAAAGAATACATCCGACAGAGAACCAAATTTACCGACGTAGCTCAAAGAATTAGCAAGCTGAAGTGGCAGTGGGCCGGCCATATCTCGCGAATACCCGCGGCAACCACTGGGGTAAACGTGTTCTTGAGTGAAGACCACGACTCGGCAAACGCCCTCCGGCCAGGTTGGAACACGATGCTTGCAGTCTGCAAAAGACTGCAAGCAGACGCTGGATGCGGCAAGCTGAAGACAGGGCACTATGGCGCTCATTAGAGGAGCCCCATGTCAGTGTGTGTGTGTAGTGAACTAATATATGTAGGTTGATGATAATAATGACATAATAAATATACATATATAATTAACGCATTTCCTCTCCACTGTTATTTGGTAAAAACCGGCTTTAACTACATGTTGTATGTTCTTCAGTTTTAATAGGTAGGTACTCGCAGACTAGAAGTGCTTTTTCAAAAAGGGCTTAAAAGCAATAATGAAACATTTACTATGATTTGTGATGTTTCGCTTCGGCACAGTGTCATGTGCTCTGTATCTGCTTGAGTCATGTGTCATATCAATGAGACGAGTAGGTTGTTTGTTAAGGTGAGCAGCGTAAAGAAACGTTCTTACGAATGGTACAATACAGACAACTGCTCAGTTTCGTAAAGCATTTCCATGTAATGTAATGTTCTTGCGAATGCTCGACGCTGTTTTCGACGTAATTATTTCTACCTTGCGTACCTTTTTCCTCGACCCGCACACCTCACTCCGCGCCGCGTGTCTCTGCCCAATATAGAGTTACACCAAAGCGCTCGATGGTTTTTTAAATCAGTTTGTAACAAAACAACGAGCGTTATGTTAGATGTGTGGGTCGAGTAAATTTAAAAACAGCGATTGCTCGATGTTCTTTTACAAGTAAATGCTCTAGTCCAGCGGTTCTCTAACTTTTTTAGCGACTGAACCCTTTTGGGATTCTAAATATTTGACGGAGCCGCAGTGACGGATTGATACATTCCCTGAGTCTAAGCTGAAATATTTTGCAGCCCGCAAAGCCAGCCGCGATTTTTTCGTGGATTTGTAGTGGCGTTTGGCAAAGTATCGTTGTGAGCGTATTAACATGAGTGTATCAGGGGTGTGTAAACAGAGATTGATCACAGCAGTGAAAGCACTCAAAATAGCTTTGTTTTTACGTCAATACGCACAGCACAAAGCCGCGTCTTGTTAAATTGTCTAAACATATTAAAAACTTCTTGCTTCGGTAGGTATACTCGTACACTACACGCTGTCCAAATCAAGTAATAATAACGGCTAGCGGAGCAAGCGTCCATTTATTGGATTGCGTTAACAGAAATATTAGCTTTTTACGGGGGCTGGAAAAAATAAATAGTGTCAGAAATCGAGGGAACAAACATCAGTAATCGGCGCGCGGAGCGAGCCGCGATTTTTTTCTATTGCAGCAAAAGTGGGATGTTGGTATAAAGTGCCAGTAACTGAGTGTGCAAATATCAGTAAGTGGCGAGCAGAGCGAGCTGTGATTTATTGCATCGCATCAAAAGAAAATCAATGCTTTTACCGAGGAGGCAAATAGTGACAGAAACTGACTGTCGAAACAGTAGAGCTCGCTACACTCGCTGCGTCCCGCTACCCTCGACATCTGCGTTGCGTCGCCGGGATCACAGCCCTCTCAGCCTTTGACACTGGGTAAAACAAAGGCATAACAATACGTAAAAATAAAACATCAGCATTACTCAATTACCCATTACATCAAAAAATATAAGAAGGCTATTAGTGGTGGGTATTAGACTACGTTTTGCAGATATAAAAAATCAATCCCCAAGTTTGCAATTAAATAGTACCAAACTTAAAATTATTATCATTAATAAAACACCAACCTATGTTAGTCACTGCTGGACGTAATTAGTAAATGTCGTATAATCTTACTAACTACATGGACCTGGTAGGTACAAAAAAAAATAATAATTGTAAAAATTGTAGTTGTAATATTGGGTGTAGGTATAAAAAAAAAACTGCAAACCTATTTTTTTTTGTATTATTTATCAGCGTAAAAATTTAATAATTTTATTTTTATGTTTATGTAAGTTTATTATTATAAAGTAGATAGTTTAAGACATGATAGGTATTATAGTACGTAGTGTAGGTATATGTAATTGTTTTAATCCTTAAGTTTTTCAAACACCACCGTCTATATTGTTCTCATAAGTCCAGTCCATCCCAAGGTTGTCTGGAAGAGATCGCTTAAAGCGATAAGGCCGCCCTTTGTACTTCCTTGTTTCTCAGCATTTTCTTCTGTATTATATTTTGTGTTTGTGTGGTACAATAAAGAGTTATCTATCTATCTATTTTATCCTATTTGAACGATTGATGTGGCTCTTTAAAACTTTATAATCTTTAATTTTTTGTAACTTGTGTTGTTGTATAATATTTTCGGATAATTTTGTCTCTTTCTATGTGTGCAAACTGCATAGCTTATTTTTTCTAATGTTGTGTGTTACATTTTCTAGTTCTTAAGCTTTTTGTTACCCTAAGATAAATAAATAAATAAAATAACATTTAATTTTCTATGCAATGTTATTTTTCTTAAGTATTTTTTATAAATACGACCAGCATTTTCACGGAGCCCTCGGGCATCGCGAAGCACACATCGAGAAAGGCTGCTCTAGTCTATACTCTCCTTATGCTTGTGTTTCAGGGGTTTATAATTAAATAAATATTGTGTATAATATATGCTGGACAATTTTATTAACACAGCATTATCTAGCCTCAAGCAGTTTATAACCATGGTCGTTACTTCTAAAGGAAGGGGAATTAAAAAAAACGAAGGTATATTTACTTATAAAACGCGGTAACGGCTCGGAGTCAGGAATTAGGCGGTGTAACAATCCGCTGAAAACACTTTAAGCCGTTGATCAAGCGCCTGACCTCTCCCCGGTCGTGTCGGTCTGCTGTCTCCTTGCACGTGATTATGAGAGTGAGGGAATAGAGAGTTCAGCTGTGTTGACCAGAACATGATATAGTGCACACACTTGTGCTCTATATCATGTTCTGCGCACATGGCTATTCTCCGTAGAGACTGGCCGTTGTGAGCGAAATTTGTCCTTGGAGAACGTGATAGATTGCAATCAGATAACAAAGGTTTATTGTATACGTATTGTTAAAAGTTTCTATTGCCATAGTTTTTTTTCTGTAATTGAGACTTATTGTTTATCATACCTAAGTATCAAAGTCAAAAGTCAAAGTCAAAGTCAAAAACTCTTTATTTTCATAAATACAATAAATGTACACTTAGAAAAGGTCAAATTCTTAATAATTAAACACTGACACGGAAATAAAGTGATATTTTTGATTTCAGTCGCTTCGGTATCAAAGCCTTTATTGCTGACTGTACCAAATAATTCCATGGACCCGCTGGGAAAGGAAAAATTATTTATTTTAAAATGTCGTGGACCCGTTGGGAACCAAAGTATGAACCAGGTTTTTTTGAAAACAATAAAGTCATGGACCTCTGAGAATATAAAACGCACGTTTTAACAACGTTTAAAGCACGCCTTTTGTTGTTGTTGACCTTGTGTGGTTGGCAGGAAGAAAATGTCATCGGCATGTCGCCCACCATTTGTGTACTTTTTGAAATTGTGTGCAATAAAGTACCTATTAAAAGAATAACAATACAATGCAAAATTACTTAATGTACACCATAAAATTAAATAAAAAAAACAAAAATAGAAATGGTAATGGGTACAATAAATAAATAAAAGTCGCGTGTAAAGCTTATGCTAGTAATAAAGTAGGCATTCTGGTTTGGGTCCAGGCACTCGTATCGCACTCCTAGAAAATTCATAGTAAGTGTCGCCACCTGGCGACTGTTACACAAAAATACAAAAATACAAAATATTTATTCAGAAACTTAAATTACATTATAAAACAGTGTTTGAGAACCCCTTTTAAGTAAAGTACCCTACCTGTGGTAGGGGAATCTCGCTCTGCCGCAAACAATAGACTTTGGAATGTACTTTAAGTTAAGCTAGTAGTTATTATACATACTACTTAAATTATAGAGCTTATTGTTTACAAAAAATAAAGTTGATATTTATTTATTTTAGCTATTTGGAAAGTGAGCGCGCATGTAATTCTATAGGTGTGCGTGTATGAGTGTGGGAGGGTGTGTGTATGTGTGAGGGTGTGTGCGTGTGATTGAGATTGGTGCTACTGAGGACACCGGTCTCTTAAGAGTCCGGGCAACAGAAGGCAACCATTTGTGTGTGTGCATGCGTGTGTTTGGGGGGGGGGGGGTTAATGTGTGTGTGTGTGGGGGGGGTGTTGTGTGTAACGATGTATGATATGTGTGTTTGATAGTATATGTGAACTTGTAAAATTTAAATATTAAATAGTAAAGTATGTAGAGATACATGAAAATCATAGGAGAGAAGACAGAGGAAAACCTAACATAACCTATCAAACAGTGCTTCCGTTTCGTCATAGCTTAAGTAGAGTAGCCATTTGGTTAGTTTCTTTTTCAATTCATAGTTACTTAAGCCATAAATATTCAGTTTTTTGTTAATTAAGTTATATATGTGGGCGGATTGGGATACATATTGTCGTGCAGCAAAATTAGATCTTACAGTTACTTTATTAATAATGTCTTTATTTCTTCGCTGTGTTGTTTGACTAGTTATGAATTTTAAATGTTTATGGATTTTTAGGACTATGTTTAAGGTATATAATTTTCTAATCGTAAGCAATTCTGATTCCGTATAAAGTAGATAAGTTGGATATCTGTATGGTCTAGAGTTCATTACTTTTATAAGAGACCTTTGCGCTCTTTCTACTTCTATAAATTTACTCTTTATGGCTCCCCCCCAAACGGTTATACAGTAGCTTATGACTGATTCTGCTAAGGAAGTGTAAATTTGGTTTAGTAAAGGTTTGGAAGCGGAATTTCTTAGACCCTTAAATATCCAAATAAGTTTTCTTACTCTACCCGCCAGCAGTTCTATTTGTGCATGCCATGACAATCGCTGATCAATCATTATGCCCAAGTACTTGGTTGTCTTAACTTTCATGATTTTAGGACAGGGGCACACCAGATTGTTACGATTGCAGGAGTGAATTTTTATACTGTAATCAGTGGGGGGCTGCGTGTTATTATACATTGAAAAAGTCATAAAGTTGGTTTTGGTAACATTAAGGGTGAGAGCATTGTTCTTGAGCCATTCAGATACCAATGAGAGTCCAGCTTCAGCCTTCTGTTTAACATCATCCCATGATTTGCCAGTGAAAACTATGGCAGTATCATCTGCATAAGAGAAGATTTTGGCGTCACTGAGCAGTAGGCTGCAGAGGTCGTCAATGTAGACGAGAAACAGTGTCGGTCCGAGTACGCTGCCTTGTGGAACCCCATAGCAAATGTCCTCGTCATCACTGACAACCCCACCAATCTTAACTCTTTGTTTTCGCTCTTGGAGATAGTCAGACAACAAATCTAGGGGCTTACCACGAATACCCTTATTTTCTAGTTTATTGATAAGAGCGGGAATAGATACGGTGTCGAACGCTTTCTTCAAATCTAGGAAGACTGCTAGGCATTTCTGTTTACGATCTACTTGATTAACAATGTGATTGGTTAAAGCAGCGATAGCGTCTTCAGTTGAACGGCCATTCCTAAAACCGTATTGTGAGTTGGAGAATAAATTAAATTTTTCAAAGTAGGAATGTAATCTAATGTTAACAAGTTTCTCCAGTATTTTAGAAATTGAGGAAAGAACTGAAATTGGCCTATAATTATTGAGTTCATCTCTATTCCCATTTTTAAAAACCGGTGTTATTATAGCCTTTTTGAGTTGTCTTGGGAACACACCTTTATCAAAACAGAGATTTACTAGATGGCATAAAATTGGTGTAAGAATATCTTTAGCAAGCTTCAGAAAACTCGTAGGGATGTTGTCAAGGCCAGGCGCACTTTCAAATTTCAGATTCATTATGACCTTATTTATCTCTATTGGATCTGTTTCTAGTAAGACAAACGAAGAAACCTGTTTAAGTGTTACAAATGGAGAGATAATACAAAACGACTGGTTAGCCCTGCAATTAGCAATAGCTTGAGCTAGACAATATTAGCGAAAAACTTGTTTACAAAATTAACTGACTCATTAGGCGATGGTTTTATATCAAGGAGTTGGATATTAGGTGTTTTTGTAGGTTTGTAATGAGTAATAGCGTTTATGGTTTTCCAAAGATTTTTACTATTCTTAGCATTTTTATATAGTTGATCCCTTTCATATTTCCGTTTTAGTTTTTTAATTAAATTGTTGCAGAAGTTTTATATCTTCTATATGTTATACTAAGTATTTTGCCGTTTGGATTATTTCGTAGTTTTTTTTGCATACTATTTCTATTTTTGATACAGCGTAAAATGCCCAGGGTAATCCAAGGTAATCCCAGGGACTGTTAGATAGATAGATCATTTATTCATTATATAATCGTTAGGTACATAAAATTGGTTAGTAATTCCTTAAAGCCTATGTTAGGTTTATCTAACCACTGGAAACTCTTCTTTTTTATATAGGAATAGCTGCAGCCCGCGGCTTCGCACGCTTTTTTCCGGAATAAAAGGTCGCCTATGTCCGGCCCCGGGATACCATCTACCTCGCTGCCAAATTTCACCGAGATCCGTTCAGCCGTTCTTGAGTTATAAATAGTGTAACTAACACGACTTTCTTTTATATATATATGTATAGATATATAGAAGATTTATGAATACCTACTGTACTTTAACATATAATTAAATTGCCTAAATATTGTATTATTTTTGTGTTTATTTATTTTCAAATTAAAAGTACATTACAATATAAAGTTTCTGCCAAACTGTACAACAGTTTGTCGGCAGTAGGACACAACAGAGTTAAATTTTAAATGTACCTAACTACTTAAACTAATTACTAGTCACATGTTCTCGCTCCATTGATACTTATATGCTTACATACGTAAATCTGGTTTGCAGGGGCGCTCATGCTGCCCCCTGGTGGGTCTAATTCCTTCCTCATACGACACACGCGGGTAAAATTGGGGTGGGTTTCTAATTCAGCACCACACAGCTGCACCCTACAACACATAGCACAGTCTATTTTCAGTTTGTGGTTAACAAGTTTGTTTATAAGAACTTGTTTCGTTTGTTACAGACATGAAGTGCTGTCAATGCCTCGTAGTGCACTTTGAGAGCGAGGATGGGGCCATCAGAGAGAGCAAACAGGATGTGGCAAAACAACAAAAAAACTAGAATTACCTACATAAGGCCAGCCACTGCCTAGTAGGTAATAGGTACCTATAGGTACTCCGGTCAAACTCAAGATGCAATGTTTATAAACATTGTCCCCATACTTAACCGTAACATTTATTTATTGAGGTTGATTTCTTGACAGATATGCACTACTTGTCAATTTGAGCTCTTTCCTAAAATGCCAAGGATTCTATTATAGAATCCTCTAGCAAACTAAGGTCCATTATAATAATGGACCTTAGTTTGCTAGAGTCATTGTAAAAATGCATTTAGCTGACAATTATTTTTTAAACTCGACGCCAAAACGATTTTTTTGCTTTTTGATATTGCTAGTTGTTTACAAACATTGTGACTTGAGAATGGCTTGAGTGTAGTAGGTTAAGGCCGTGTTCCTACTACATCGTTACGGTTAATTTATCGTTGGACGACTACCGTTTTTAGCTGTTCCTATTGGATCGTGACGACATTTTACCAGTTCACGGTAGTCGCCTTGTCGTTTGCGCATCAGTCACCTATACGTTCGTTTGTATGGAGACACGCGATTTGCCGTGACGTTTTTCTATTGTTTTACGACTGTCGTGCTCGCCGTTTTCCATTGTCTTGACGATCTATTGTCACAACAAAAACGTTGTAGATGACATTTAATCGTGCCGTTATATATGTATGTGAACACCTCCATTTAAATATACAAGACACGATGCTTTGAACTGCACGACTATCGTCGTCACGACAAAGTGGGAACGTGGCCTAAGGTTTGATTGCTACCAAGTCAGCAGCAATGCCAGCAACTAAATTTTTTATCTTCATTCAATGTAAAAAAATACAATTGCCATGACACAAGCTCTTAGTTTGGGGCTAGGTGGTACTGCGTGGATTGTCTCCCGTTATTTATTTATTCAATTTGATACCTACTCGTACGTGATGTTCATGCTCAGTTTCGTTTTAATTTGTTGTACGTAATAGTATGTTATTAGAAATAAATAACTTTGAAACAATAAAACAACTATTCGTCTGACAATTATTTGTTGCAAAAAATATAAGGGTAAAAATTATTTAGTAACGATTCAGCGCAAAACCTCTGATGAGATTCAATAAAATGCAATTCGCGATAGACGATAGAGTCCTTTCTGTGATGTTGCCTCTAAAGTGGCACGCAAGTGACTTTGGCAATGTAATATTGCGCAAGTCTGTTTTTACCTTCTCTGATTGCATGGCATGTCAATTTGTGGGCAAGCGAATTGCATTTTCTTGAATCTCATCAGAGAAGGTTTTGCGGGGAATTGTTACTTATAATTATTTGTTCAACAAGTAAGCAAAATGATTTTCTGAGCTAACGAGAGATTTAAAAAAAACGAAACACGAAATTATGCGTTTCTGTGAAGGTTGAACGCTGTCTAACCTCCTTCCCTACGATAAAATGAGTAAAGCTCACAGAGGTGCAAGTCCCATATAAATTGCGAACTTGTTGTTCGGTAGATTATTTAAAGATGGCGCTGTCTGCCTAGAAGAATGGTCTTCACAAGCCAAGTTGTCAAGGTACACATAAAAATAGCGATGCCTTTAGTGAGAAAGCTTACATCCCTTGGTGCAGATCGCGTAGTTTATTTTTTTTTTCGGCGCCGACCATAGAGTATCAATAACATATTACACCATCGAAATTTACCACAGCATTCTGAATTCAAATTAACTTTTTTCAACAAGTTGAATGAAAATTCTTTATTCCAAACGTGAGCAAAACCCGATTTTGCTTACTGTTTTCAGCAGCAAAGTCACCGCTTTCGAGTGAGAGTTGTGAAAATAATTTTAATCCTTATATTTTGCAATGGATTTCTACCTTGAAATGGAGTTCCTAGAAATTAATTCGAATAAGTCCGTACCGCGGGCTGAAGCTAGTTAATTAATTATAATGTAAGAAACTCCCTAAAGAACTGAATAATATTATGCAATCGCAACTGAGTAATTGTAATTATATTGTTTATTAATTTTAACTCCCCTGTTATAGATGATTCTTCAAATTAACTCTCTTGTCTTGAGGCTTTGCGGTTTCTCACGAGGTTACGGACTTACAACATGCTAAAAAGGCGTTAGAAAAATTTTAGCCCAAAAATCGTTCACCATTATTTTTTTTTTTAAAATTCCGCTCTCTGTTTATGTTATATATTTGGATAGAAGACACTAAAACAAATAAAACATGTCTTTTAAAATAATGTCATAAAGCGTATATATGTATATAACTTTTATTATGATTTTTGCATGGAGGGTGGCCCGAACATCGGTCACCATTTTTATTTTTTTCAAAATCGTGGCCACTTTAAAAGTTATATATTTGGATTGAGGACACTAAAATAACTAGTACTTACATATATATTTTTTATTGTTCACGGCAATTTTGTAAAAATAAAGCAAATGTTAGGTGTTAGGTGACCCTCCATACCAAAATCTTCAAACCCCTACCACCACGGGTAAGTTCCGCCTGACCGAAGAATGGACCCCTTCAACTCATCCCGTGGATGTCGTAAGAGACGGCTAAGGGAACCAACCAGAGGATTGGCAGCAGTTTCCTTCTGCCTAATATTCCACACATTTACTGCCACCAATCCGCCTGCCCAGCCGTGGGGATTATAGCTAAACCCATGTGGGGTTAGTTTAGATAGGAGGAGTCATATTCAGCAGTGGACGTATGTGTGCTGGTGAAGAAGTTCCTTTTGAGAAAGGGTGCTCCATCTTCGGACTGATGGCCTTTATTCGGCGGTGTAATTCTGGCCACAACACAAAAGCTGCACACGGAATTCTGCATAGCCCTGCATAGCATACAGGAATAATGAAATTCACTATCGGTGAATTATTTTATGAATCGGACTACCGGAGGTACATCTACAATTTTTACCTCTTTTTAATCCATACTCATAATTATTATAAATTCGAAAGTAACTCTGTCCGTCAACTATATTTTCACGCCTAAACGGCTGAACGGATCTCAATGAAATTTGGCAGGGAGGTAGACGTTATCTCGGAGACGGACATAGGCTACTTTTTATCCCAGAAAAGGGCATGCGAAGCCGCGGGCAGCAGCTGGTATGGATATTAAATGAGAATTACAAAATTGATTGTGCGACCAGATTAAAAATGCATATAAATTTTTAATGTGCAGTGAAATGTCTATATTATATTTATTGTAACTACCTCACTATTTTTACGATCTTTTTGTAGCACGCCGTCATAACGTGGTGTGCAAGAGCCCAAAGCCGCCTCAACTTGCCTCATAACCGAATTGCAAAGTTTGGAGTTGGCGCGAAACAGCCAACATTCCCCAAATTGTGTATTTGTTTAATCGTTATTTTAGTCTGTTCAACGGTGGCGTTAAAAGATGCTTTGTTCGGTAAAAGCTTAGTTTTTAGGATTCCGTGCTCGGTAACAAAAACGGCTATGAAGGCATTATCTGGGTTCCGATGCTTCAATTATCAATGTGAGCGTGCAAAAAAATTATGACAAGAAAAAGCTTTGAAACTTTTAAATTATGTAGTCTAATTTACTGTAACTTTCAAAGTAAACTTTGGTGCTCAAGAATGAGACTCGTAAGCGACTCTTCACTAAAATTGGAAAAAAGCTCTCACAAAAAGCCTAACCAAATATATGAACTTTTCTATAAGGCAAAGTAAAAGTCTCTTAACAAAAATTATCTCTAAATAATGTAAACCCTTCACATGCTCTAATATTCGCTAGTGCGGTGCAAAGTTATTATTACTCTGTGCAAGCATAAATTCAAAATCGTATTTTCTATTATGTTGTGTGTAAGTTGGGACATTTCCCACGTGGCTCTGGCTTCGGCCACAGAATAGATAATAGTGTGCTTTGGCGTTGACTGCCGGGAACAGACACATACAGATAAAATGCAAAGCAAACAGTGAAAGTAAATACTGGGCCTACAAAGGCGGAAGACAGCGCTGCAGCAGACCGAGCCGGGTTACCAACGCAAGCGGTGCGGACCCATTGTAACTCCACCGAAATAAGTCGAGCGGAAAGGAGTGAGCGAGCAGAAAGCGTTGGAATTTACTCCGCCCACTCATAACGCCCATTTCTCGCTCATTACCTTTTCGCGGTGAAAACCCGGCTGAAGGCTGGACGAATCCCGGTCCATTTATGGAAGACTAGCAGCCTGCGGCTTCCTCGACGCGTTTTTCCTGGATAAAGAGTATCCCTTCACACGATGCAATCATCTGTCCCCTAGTTATCTTTTATTCCCATTATCTACTTATCAGTAATATTGGGTAGGAGGTAATGAGTTGTGTGGTGCCGGCTTAGAATTTTCACCACCCCAAGTCTTCCCACAGGTGTCGTAAGAGGCGACTAAGGGATATCCACCGGGGGTGGGCAGCAGCGCCCCCTGCAGAACAATTCTACCCCCGAACTGCGATCCCCAACCCGAATGATGGGGCCCGTGAGATAAAAGCCAACAAGGAGCGAGGAGGCCTGGGTCCAGCAGTGGACCAATATAGGCTGTGGAGGGTGGAAGGTGGAGGAAAACTTGGACTTCTGTTATTTGAAACTCTACAATTTTCGACAAAAGACTCGAACAGAAATGTACATGGTCATATCTTTAAATTAAGTTTAGTGCGATAAAAACAACAAAACTATTTCTGAAAACTATTTGATAGTTTTAACTGTTTATATTATGCAAAGGCTTATAATTAATACCTATTTTTTATGGATTCATGAAATATGCTCTGCTACGCGAAGTATTTTCTAATCCACTACTCCCTGTGACGTCTATTTCGAGAGATATGTATTATGAGTTTTGTGATTTTTTCGCGCAAGTGTCTTATCGCGCAAGTGTCCAGATACCTCCCCAGTTTCCTGTTAATAGACAAACCTCCTCCTACGGAAAACCGTATAAAATTGATTTTAGACGAAATAAGCCATATTTTCTAATGAAACCTACATATTCTACGACGCAATTTATATGCTTCACGGTTTAAAATTGCCATTTTTGTCGTACTTTGGTGCGTTGGGTTATGATCGGACGCGGGTTAAAAAACCCGCGTCCGATCATACCCCAACGCACTATATCTATTAATATAAGTTCTAAAAGCAGTACCTATTTGTCTATGGTGGTACAATTCTTATAAACGTTTTAACAGCGCTATTTTCAAATTATCATCTAGCATGTTCGCGAACTATCACAACTAGCTCGACAAACTTTCCTACCGTGTGTATCATAGTAGCAAACTTAACCATTATTGTTTTACTATGCCGGCGCTCTATTTAGATTTCCCACTGGCAACACGAAGATGTGCCAAATAATGTTCTAGGCATGAATCTTCCCCCTGCCCTGATTAAACGTAACATTCTGTCCATAGTTATTTTACCAATAAATAGGTAATAACAACAAAACCAGCCTACAAATTATTGATCAGTTAAAGGCGATGGTTGGTTAAACCACCTTAGCTGGTCGATTCAGATGAACTACTATTAAGTACGGTATATCAGTTATTCATAACACAAGCTCTGCTTAGCTTGGGGCTACATGATGTTGTGTGGATTGTCCAACATTATTTATTTATTTTCGCCGCTCATTGATTTATTTACTTTTATTCTACACCTGCTTGGAAAGTGACTTATTCCTTTTCAAAACTTGAGCTAGAAAGTACGTCATTGCAGGTGCACTAGAATGCGGGTCGAAAAAGTCTATGGAATTTCATATTTGACACGTTTGCAGGGAGAGAATAATGTATGGAAATCCATTTGTAACGTGTTTTTTTTTCTGAACATTTCAGCTATGGTTATTTTCATTACTTTTTGGTTTTGTGTATTTTATTCGTAACCAAAATGGGCGGCGAAAATAGTATAAGTGAACTGATACACAAATACTCCGAAACGACCTGCAGGTAAGTCATCTGCTTATCCTTTCAATTTATAGTCTAACAAACTAGTACATTCGCAACGTGGCTTATTAGCCACATTTCGATGGCTTATAAGCCACGTTGTTATAGTTATATAGAACATTTATTAACGTCTAATCTTTTTCTGTCATATCTTAATTGCATTACTACAAGCTTGCAGAATTTTGATGTGTTCTCGACAAATGGATATAATTATAAGTTAAAATATGGTTTTACATAAAAATCTAAAAATTGGTTTGTATAATCCCGGGTCCTTAGGCAAAAATCATAACAATATAGTGGCAGCATTTGGGAGGTATGCCATGGATCTGGTGGCAATAAATGAGACATGGCTCACCTCCAGCACTGATAGTAGAGCACCTACAATACCTATGTAATTACCGACTTCGCCATATACCAAGACCATCTTTTATCGCTGGACGAGGTGGTGGAATAGGTTTTTATGTTAGGAAAGGGGTAGCAGTACGTACTTTGACTCATCCAGTTGATCCGCTACATGCCTCTGTGGAGCAAATGTGGGTAACACTGTCAGTGAAGGGCAAGAAATTAGTCGTAGGGACCGCCTACAGGCCGCCACGCCTGAACACTGACTTGTTCTTTGATGCACTCACTGACTCTATAAATGCGTTTCCCAGCTGTGACAACTTGATTTTACTCGGAGATTTTAACATTAGCGATAACTGCAAACTACTTAAATTAAAAACATTTTTAGAATGTCTAGGTCTGTCACAGTTGGTCACAATGCCTACTCATTTCACTGATACTACGCAGTCACTCATTGATGTTGTATGCTCTAACTTGCCTGTGAAGGATATAACTTATGACTCAGTTGGGCGATCGATAGGACACCACCTAATTGTATGTGAATTTAAAATTAAGCGCGATAAGATACCTAATAGATTCGTCACATCTAGGCCTCTTAACAATATTGTCACCGATATATTTAATAATGATCTAACTGCTATACAATGGAAATCTATAGCCTCACTAAACAATGTAAATGACATGGTAGAGCAGTTTAACTATATTGTACTCGCCTTATTCGACCTACACGCCCCTCTAAAAACTATTTTCCTCAGGGACCACGGCTATCCGTGGATCACCTTTACCGTAAAGGAAATGATGAAACTCCGAGACGAAGCTCTCCGCACTTTCCGTAGAACTAATTTAGATACAAAGAAATTATATTATAAAGAGCTTAAAGCAGAGGTTAATCGAGCATTGCACTTTGAGAAAATTGCTTATTTTAATTTACACATTAATAATAAAATTAAGGATCCCAAAACCCTTTGGAAAAACTTAAAAACATCAATTTTGCCCCCTCAATCTAATGAACTCCCGCCCCAATTTAGTGATCCTAATTTAATTAATTCCCTATTTATTGATGTTCCTGGTGTTCTCAGTACTGACATATCTTTGCTTACCTTTTTTGAGTACAATCGATACGGAGAAGCCGTTTTCGACTTAAATTCAGTGAATTGCCAACAGATAACGAAAATCATTACTTCGCTTAAATCGAACGCTGAAGGTACTGACAAAATTAATCTTAAAATGTTACTTTTAACTCTACCGGAAACTCTCGAAGTGATTACATCAATTGTTAATACGTCAATCACCACGTCTACTTTCCCCGATTCCTGGAAAACTGCGATAGTCTTGCCGCTACCTAAAACTTCACAACCGGTAGTAGTCAAAGATCTCCGTCCTATAAGTGTACTGCCTTGCACATCGAAAATACTCGAAAAAGCAGTCAGCAATCAGTTGTCAGAGTTTCTTGAAAAGAATAAGCTATTACCGTAAGCTCAATCAGGTTTTAGAAAGGGTCGCAGCACCACAACTGCCCTTTTAGATATTACTGATAACATACTCAGTGCACAGGATGAAGGATTGATAACCCTACTGGTTCTCCTTGACTTTTCACGCGCGTTTGATTTATTAAATATCACCCTGCTATTATCTAAGTTGAGTTATTTTGGATTTAGTGTTGGCGCTGTCAAATGGTTTAATAGTTATCTAAGCGGGCGTCGTCAGTATGTTAAATTACCTAAGTTTGATGGCACCTCGAGTGTATCTGTTGAAGTATCAGTTGAGCGAGGCGTACCCCAAGGGTCTATCTTAGGACCTATCCTCTTTATTTTATACTCTGCGGATATTTCAAAATGCATAGAGAACTGCAAATTTCATATATACGCTGATGACGTCCAATTATACATTTCCTTTAAGCCTGACGATGCGAATGCCGCTATTTGTAAGCTAAATAAAGACCTGACTAGGATTGCAGATTGGGCAGGCCAGAATAGTTTAGTGCTCAATCCTTTAAAAACCAAATATTTGGCTATTGGTACTAAAAATAAGCTTGCTAAATTCAATCCGCCATTGGATATTTTGCTGATGGGAGAGCCTATTGAGAGAGTGTATGAGGCACGCAACTTGGGTCTTCTGTTTGACTCAAATTTAAGGTTTGAGAAACATATCTCTGAGCCCGTTAGATCTTGTTTTTATAAGCTTAAAATACTTTATAATATCAGACCTTACTTAAGTGAGGAACTACGTGTTCAGCTCGTTGAGTCACTGATACTCTCCAGACTTAACTACGTGGACACTGTAACAGGACCTCGATTGCTGGGCCGTACGCAGCGTCTGATTCAGAGAGTGCAAAATGCGTGCGCTCGCTTTTGTTTTAAAATTCCTCCCCGGACTCACGTCACCCCCTTTCTGAATCAGAACTTTATACTCCGTATGAAAGCGCGTCAGGGGCTCCACCTCGCCTGCTTACTTTTTGGCGTG
Organism: Eupithecia inturbata; assembly: GCA_963662085.1. Taxonomy (NCBI): domain Eukaryota; kingdom Metazoa; phylum Arthropoda; class Insecta; order Lepidoptera; family Geometridae; genus Eupithecia; species Eupithecia inturbata. Next base: position 9,864,284 of record OY759198.1, read on the forward strand.
ATAAAGTACCGTACGCCTGGGTATTTACATGAGAGACTCAGTTGGATGTCCAAGACGAGATCTTTGCGCAAATGCTCTAAACAGCTGTCGACACATCGGCACCACTCGGCAGTTTTTAGAGGCAGTTTCCGGTACGCTGCAACCAAGTGCTGGAACAACATTCCTCCTATACGGGAGCTTCAGTGTTTTTCAAATTTTAGGGCCAAACTTAAAAAGTTTATTTTAGATCACCAAAAAACCACTGAAGATCTCAGAAATGAAATTTCAATTTTGTAGTACATATATTTTGTAACGTGACAATTTTTGTATTATGTGCTCCACCTACACCAGCCTCACTCATCAGAAAACCACTGAAAATTTCTGTGGTTAGAGCACATAGTATTATGTGCTCTACCTACACAAGCCTCTCTTCTCGCCCTCTTGCTTGGGTCTACTGACTGGCTAATATTTTGAGAACCTAGGTATAATTTTTTTATTAATTGTGTTTAGTCTGTTTTACTGTTCATGCTTGTTTCTTTGTTAAGTTAATAAATAAGTGATAATTTTATTAGTTTTTGTACATGTTTTGATACTTAGCTACAAATAAAGTATATCTTTCTTTCTTTCTTTCTTAGTATTTTATAAGTGCGCGAGCTGCAAGCAGCTCGCGAGAGGGGTTTTATTGTATTCGTTTTTTATTTAGTTCCCCTTGTCGTAACCTACACCCTCGATTTGGTCGAAATCGATAACCAAGAGTGAATTTTGCTATTAAAAAAGTCAGCCATCTTGGATTTGAAAATGGTCATCTTTTTCGTAGTTTTCGAGTTTGAGTTAATCGAAAACGATACCCATATTAGTGGGTGTGCTGTCAAACAGTAAGACTCGCTTCGCTCGCCTTGCTATGTGACGAGTGTCGAATTGCGGTTCGCTTCGCTCACCGCAATCCGACCCACGGCCCACGGCTTCACGTTATTTCTATGGAAACGTTTAAAGCTGATTTCTATCTCATGGGAAATGATTTATGAGATAAAAGTAGCATATGTTTGTTTCTAGGATCTAGGTTAGCTACACCTAAGCAAAACTTCAGCGCAATCTGTTCAGTGGTTTTGGAGGTGGCAAACATCCATCTATCCATTAAAATTTTCGCATTTATAATATACTAGCTGCAGCCCGCGGCTTCGCACGCTTTTTTACGGAATAAAAGGTAGCCTATGTCCGGCCCGGGATACCATCTACCTCGCTGCCAAATTTCACCGAGATCCGTTCAGCCGTTCTTGAGTTATAAATAGTGTAACTAACACGACTTTCTTTTATATACGAGTATGTATAGATTATGCGAAATAATATTTGCTAGCGTCAGAAATGTATTTTTGGCTGATTATGAATTCGTCTATTCTAACTTACACCTGCGCCGGTTTAGAGGTGTTGGCAAGTATATAGATATATACCTAGGTATATATCTATATACTTGCCAACACCTCTAAGTAATGGTGCCTTATTATTCTCTTTATCTTAGGGCGAACGCTATTCTTGACCTATATTAATGGCATTTGTCAAACTGAATTAGATTCTGGAAAACTAATCGCATTTGCAGACGACACGGTGCTTTTGTTCCAAGATGCAAGCTGGGAGAAAGTAAACAAAAAAGCTCAGGACGGTTTTAACTCTATAGCTAAACTGCTCTACCAAAATATACTCACCCTTAATGCAGTTAAAACGAAATATATAGCGTTCTATCTAAAAACGTCTACCTAACCAGATTTCACAATTCCTTCTCATCAACTCAGAGCTCATAGTGCGAATTATTTGCGAGCGACTACACTAAACTGCACTGACTGTGCTTCCCTTGAAAGTTGTGTTAATATAAAGTATCTTGGTGTTACGATTGACGCAATGATGACCTACGAGCATCACATTAAGTTACTGACATCAAGAATTAGAAAATTAATAGCGGTTTTCAAAAATATCAAACATGCGGCAAATGAGTCTCATATACTCACAATTTACTACGCGCTCTGCCAATCTCTACTAAGCTATTGTGCTACAACATGGGGCGGCGCAGCTAAAACCCATCTACTACAACTTGAAAGAGCACAAAGGGCCGTATTCAAGGTAGCTTTCTCTAAACCTTACAGGTACCCTACGGTCGAACTATATTCTAACTGCAAACTGCTAACCGTAAGACAGCTGTGCATACAGCAAATAATTTTAAGACAGCATCTTAAAAATCCAATTTTTAATGTGTCTCTGACTAGTAAGAGGCGGAAAGACCTTATATACAAAACTGTAAACTGTAAAACTGCTTTCGCACAAAAACACTTCTCCTTCTTAGCCCCATTTCTTTATAACACTATCAGTAAACAAGTATCGTTAAGAGAATTAAGCTATGCTGAATGTAAAGCTAAGACTAAAACCTATTTACTAACTCTAGATTATTATAAAACAGAGAATATGATAAGAACAGTGAAATATAACGAGCACCGCATAAAGTGACAGATAAACACGAGAGAACATACATACCTACACGTATGTACGCATAAACACGCACACGCACCCTGACACGCACACACACACACACCCTGACACGCACTCACAAACGTACACTCACATAAACATTGGCTGAACTTATTCATTAATTACACGTTTAAGTTGTTAAAAAATTGTTAGTCTGTAAACTTAAACATGTTTTAAATTGTATTTTCCATTTTTCTTTATGTCCTTTTTACTATTTTTTTTTCTCTTTAATTATATTTCATTGCTTTGTTTAAAAGTAACTTAAAAAGGTGCACTCTATAAATAGATAAGAACCTAAGCTATTGCCGAGGTAGAGAGCCCTCGCGTCTAAATTGCAAGTCTCGAACTTAGTTAGAGCGAGGGGTTGAAACTAAGAATAAGAAACTAGGTCTAAACTAAACACTGTACTGTTACTGTTAAGACCTTTTGAAATAAACGATTATTATTATATATCTATAACGATATTATTATATTCTTATTATTATTATTATTCAGATTTCTGTGGGTAGTACACTATAGAAGATTTTGCGACGATTATATCGAGTCATAGACAAGACTATCGCCAGCGATACACACGCCCGTTGAGGTGTCTCCTTTGGTACGAAAGTAGTAAGGTATAATTGAAACAAATTAATAAAGATTAAAATTTGTATATTTGGTACTTCGTATATATTTTCATTTACATTTTGAATCGATAAGAATTAGTAGTTTAATCGTATAATCTTAGACGATTATTATTCAATAATTTTTATAAAGAACAATATAAACGTAACGTATTTAGAATATTTCAAATTAAAATATTTAACAAATTCTATATAGGTTATTATTACTATAAGTATAAATAGTTTAAGTAATTTAGAACAATTTTTATTGAACAATTTTCTAATTATTAAGTTAAGATAGCCACCTATAAGTAATTTAGTTTAAAACTTTCTTAAATATTTATTTGCTAATTGTGAAAGTAATAGCATTGTTTTTACAATAATTCAAGGCTGACACTTTTTAAATCATAACACAAATTTAAAAACTTTTTTCGATTAATAAAACTAATTTTGCAGACTTTAATTTGCCAATCTTTCATCAAAATAGTGTTACTTAGTGTTAATGTTTAAATTAACTATCAAGTCATTAATATAAACATTACCTATTTTGATATATTTTAGTAATTATGTATTTGATAATCAATAAAGTGAAAGTAAACTAAGATATTATTAAATCTATTTTCTGTTACCACGAACAACTGTTGTGTTAAAATCCTTTCACAAATAATATTCCACAATTTCTCCCCATAAAATCACAAATTTTCAATCAAACGTGATAACCACCGAAAAGTGGGAAAACCCTAATTTTGTGACATTTTAACATTTTGTCTATCTAATCTTTAAAAAATCATTATATTCTTTTATCACTCTCATATGCGAATGTGATCTAAGAATACATTTCGCAAATTAATGCAGAATTTATAAACTTTCATAAATAGAATCGCAACAAGAAGCAAGGGCTCTATGCTTACTTGTGTTATCCTATTTATTTAATGCTACTCCGTATCATCCAAAAATAATTCATTTAAACTAAAATTTATCTAAATTTAGATATTTAAATAGATTCACAGAAATCTAGGTTTATTAATACTATTTAAAATTAATCTTCAAAACTACTGTTAGTTTGATTAAAATCACACGCACATTTGGAAGACGATATAAAATCTTAGAGGAAGAAACTAAAGACCGACATATCGCTCAACATCTATTGCTTTGTTTTCAGTACAAGGAATTAATTATATTAATATATTCAAGTTATATTGATACAGTAAACTAACGTTTTAACCATAACGGCAATGGTGTTGCAGTATTTATTATATAATCTTATTTTAATACTTATTGTGAATTATTATTTTTTAAATAGTTATTGGAAATTTCACTAATACAAGTTTCTAATTTACACCGATTTAGAATTAGATTGTCGTTGTGATTTTTTATTACCGATATAATTATGATTAATTATTATAAATATTAAAATAGATTCAGTATTTACATGCAGGATGAAAAAGATTTTAAAAACTATTATCAGTCATAGGTATAGTTGATAAAATTTAAATTATTTTATAACAGAAATTTTAGCATTTACTACCTAATCATAAGTTTTGGTATATCAATAAACTACATATACATAAAGTAACGAAATATTGGTACTCTTTATACAACATTGAAATATTTATTTACACATAAAAATCTGCATGCTATACGAATAATTACGAATTTATATCATACAATTAGAAATGTACAGGAAGTATTTGGTGTTCATTTGGTATTAATTTTAAATCTTAAAATTTACTTGAATTATTACAATATTTACATTAAAAGCGACCAGCGCTATTGTTAAAAATTATAATATGAAACATTGCAAGCACTTATAACTATACATATTTAAAACTATGTTATTTTGTATTCAAAAACTGTATCTTAGTGCATTTATTGTGCAGTGCGCGTTAGAGAGGCACACAGGCACAGTCATTTATTTTATTATTTTAAAATTATTACCGCAACAGCCTGTTTTACTAATTGATTTACCCAAAAATTATTTTCCTATAAAACCATGTGGTAATTGTTTTAAAATACTAATTTACTGCTCGTAGTTCATATAATGAAAAAAAAGTATATTCAATCATTCGAACTTTATGAAATAACTATTATTTGAAATTTCACGAATATAGTAAAACAGGCTGCCACTGAAATTAAACTTTAAATATTTAGAATATCTTGCAATAAGTTCTTTAGTTAGTAAAGGTACTTATTATTAAAGTAAGTATTAAGTGCAATATCACAGTAAGATATAGAAGCTCAATATAAAAGGTCTTTATTTCAATTTATAGACAAAATGAAATATTGAAAATAAAAATCTTTATACGTATTTTAGGTATACATAGCTCTTGCTGTACTCACTTGAGTACAATAAATGCTATATATACATTATGCATGTATGTAGCTGAGTGTAGCTTGGAGTAAACGTAATTTACAAACGATTTTTTCCAATGAATCTAACATGTTTAAAGAAAAGGGTAATTTTGCTACCTTTGCAAGATATTCCATAGATTTGAAGTCATATTTAAGACACCGCATCTTTACAATGAATATTAATGATTTGTGCTTTATGATTATGTAAATAAATAAATAAATAAATAATGCTGGACAATCCACACAGCATCATCTAGCCCCAAAGTAAGCAGAGCTTGTGTTATGGGTACTAGATGACTGATAAACTTAATACAATATATAACATAGATAGATATTTTTTATTATATATAGAAAATACCCAGAACACCCGGAACAAATATTTGCAGATCGATACAAACATTTGTCCCAAGGCGGATATGGTCTCAGAGATGTGCTTTTATAATATGTTGTGACTTTTTTAGTATTATTTAAAATTGTAAATACAAATCCAATGTGAATTGCAAAGTTAAAAGGTATTTGAAAAAATAATTATAATATGGTGTACGTAAATTTAAATTAACTTAAATTAGTTTTCCGCTAGTTTTATTTCTTGGGGAACGCAGAAAAAAAACTACAAAACCATTGAGATTTTAAGTGCTTGGTTGTGCCACGTTGTCTTAAAATATTTCGCATACACGTTGTACGAGTATTTGTGTTAACAATTTGAATAAGTGAATTTCAAAAATAAAATATAATAAATTTGTACCTTTGGTGAATCGTAGAACTACTCTATCGAAATCTACTACTATTTGTTCAGCAAATAATTAAAATAATCACTAACAATTTTATTAAACTCTATTTTTGGACAAAGCATGATTCTACATAAAACAATTTCCAATTCCTTTCTTATTATACACAAGGAAATGTGTTAAAGTACCTATGTATAATCAAATCCGTAAGTGTTGCAGTATTTTGTTTATTCTATATTATTACTATATCTATGGTTTTCTACGAGGTTTCAAAAGTACTACGAAAAAATGTTTTTACAATTCGATTATAGAAAAAAATATAATTTGAGATCACTTCATCTACTAGACACACAATTTATTGTAACTGCATTATATTTTCACTATTTATTTTATTATTATTTCAATATGGCCTTTAAATGCCAAATAAATTATTAGAAGCAGTGATCTCAAAAATCAATTCTTACAAATAAGCTATGGATGAAAAATAGTTGTCTAATTTTCTACCAATTTTTTCTACGAAATCACCAATATTGTTTGCAACAAGTGGTTATCAAACTGACATTTAAATTTTTAATCACTCGTAGCAAATCCCATTCCGATATTGTCCACAAAAACAAATCACTACCAAAACGCCACTTGAAAAAAAAACACCAAAAATTGTAGTCCGATCTGAAGAATCAGAGTTCATGGATGACATGGCTTGACATGATTAACGTACATTGTAAAAACCCGGTGCTGCGCGCCTCTCGGCCAACAGAATCCTGTTGGCGACGCATCTGTAGCAGCACAGGTAGGCTAAACATCACTTGAACAGTATCCTTCGGAACGCTCTTCTGAAGTCCTTATTGAAGATAGTGTAGATGACAGGATTCAGCACAGAGTTCATATATCCCAACCAGAAGGCTATAGCGAACGCACTGCCAGGTATATCACAAGCATGACACGCTGCTTTTAGGATATAGAGGAAGAAGAAGGGCAGCCAGCAAGCTATGAAGCTCCCCATTATCAACCCTAAGATCAGGGTCGCACGTTTTTCTTTCTTCCGTGCTAACCTTTTCTTTTCTCTCTCTGGATCTCTTGGTTTATGAGGTTTGGGTAACGCAGGCTCTAATTCTGACTTGCTAGGCTGCTTTTTCTCCTGTCTCCTGTCTTTTTGCTTGAAGAGTCGTAGTTTGAGAGGCTTGACGCCGGCGCATCGACTGACGACTCCGCTGTCGGACGAGGAAGGTTCTAGTTCTGAGACCATATCCGCGTCGATGTTGACGCTTGGCGCTCGGCCCCTGGTCTGCTGGAGCGCTAGCTCTCCGTTGACGGACAGCGAGGAACTCCGGTACGCGCAAGAAGCAAGGGGATTTTTCGTAACTTGTGCTGATGTTACCACCTGGAACAGATATTTTTTGTTACAAAACTTTGTTCTGGACTTTGAAAAAAAGTTTATGACCAATTTTGTAGAACTAGTAAAAGCTGTGAGTTCATAATGTAAACCTTTTAATACACAACGATTGTTTAAAATTGTTGACTGGACAGGCATACAACTTTAAAGAGTCTAATGGATGTTGTTTCAAACTTTAATGCGCTCTCTGGTGGCTTGCATACTCGATTTTGTTGGTAAAGGTGCGAGCGCTATATTTTGCATATCATACAGGAAGTAACTCCCTGTTATCATAGACTGACAATTAATTATTACTAATATTATTTTCAATCCTGTTGTTTAATTTGTAATGTTTTATTAAGTAACTAATAAATATCTAAATGTTGACTTGATGATAAATGATGTAATCCGTTTTTAACCGACTTCAAAAAGGAGAAGGTGCTCAATTCGTCTGTATGTTTTTATATAATGTATGTATGTTACTTGATATCTCCGCCTATGGTTAACCGATTTTGCTGCCTATTTCATTATTGCATAGAGAATGATCCCGAGGTGGTCCCATAAAAGTTTTATTTCCGAGGGATTAGTCTCTGACATCGCTATATATCTTCAGTGTCCTTCCTGTCATTAGCCGGCGGTGGCAGCGTGTCCCCTGTTTCACTCGTAAATATCCGTGAATATCCGAGTGACCGGTGGATAAGTCGTGAATATCCGAGTGACCGGTGGATAAGTCGTAAATATCTGAGTGACCGGTGGATAAGTCACGAATATCCGAGCGACCAGTGGATAAGTCGTGAATATCCGAGTGACCGGTGGATAAGTCGCGAATATCCGAGTGATCGGTGGATAAGTCGTGAATATCCGAGTGACCGGTGGATAAGTCGTGAATATCCGAGTAACCGGTTGATAAGTCGTGAATATCCGAGTGACCGGTGGATAAGTCAGGCCTAGCAGGTCACCTTGAGGACAACAGCTCTCGCCCTGCGTCAATGCCTGTGAAGTAGGAGTAGTAGTACCTTCAGAGTGTCCTTTCTCTCATCTGGCGGCGGTGGCAGCGTGTCCCCTGCTTCACTCGTGGATATGTCGGAGGCCAGCTCGCAGGTCACCGTGGGGATCTGCACTTGGGCCGTCTCTATTGTCGATATCTGGGTCTCGCTGGAACATAATGAGGATTAATTAATATTAAGCTTTGACTTGTTTAGTTGTTTCTGTTACATAAAAGGTGCCGACTATTGGATCCCATACTGACAGACGTCTGTGTATTTTCAAGCAATATTTAATTATTTATTTATTTAAGCTTCCGCTGTTCGTTCGCCTTACATACAAATCATTAAATCAACCTATTCATTGTAAAAACGACAAAACAAAACATCTTAAAAACACCATTCCCTAAAATACAGAACACTCCGTCTGATACCATCCAATATTATTAATATATCGCAAAAAATGCTGCCATTTTTAATAAAAACAGTTACAAAATTCTTCGTTCAAGGCTTTTCCCGTACCAATACAAGATCAACTTGTCTTTTTTATACATCATACATAGGAGGGAACAAAGCATAACTTCGCTATGAGAAATATTTCCACATCGATAAAAATATGCCTCAGGACGTTAGGACACAGTGACAAAAAAAAATAAAATTGTAGTATTTTGTAGTATTTTGACTGCCAGGACGGGGGCTTGTATTAAAATTAATTTAGACCTTTGTATTCTTAGACTTGTTCATTAAATTTTTAATGTAAGTGGCGGTCGCGACGTGAGGTTCCACCCCTCCCACTCCCGTAGATGTCGTAAGAGTCGACTAAGGGTAGTTAGCTACCTAGCAGAAGAAGCCTAGCGGGGGAGGGGGTAGTTTGTGACTAGTAGCTTCCTTCTGTGTATTTTTAACACCTCTACTGCGATCACCAATCCGCCTGCCACGCGTGGTTATTATGGGAAAACCCCCATTGTTTGGGGGAGGCACGTCCTTCAATAGGGCTGATAGGTGAAGTGGTGTTTTTGTATTTATAGTAGTAGATTCAAAGATCTACAATAAAACTCCTAGTGAGTTGCAAAAATTATCAGTAAATAAATTTAAACAAATTGTCAAAACTTTCCTGTGCAAAAAGGCTTACTATAAAATATCAAATTATCTGGAGGATAAAAAGCTTGGGACGGGTTATGCTCAAACTAGAAAAATAACAACTAACAGTTTCAATTCATTACTATGCTAAGTTTTTTATTTTTTGCTATAAATTGGTCACAAAATCCTTCGTGTACGACACCCCTTAAATATTATGTAGGCTTCAATCGTTTTCCTTTGATGGGTGAGCTTGGGCGTTGGGCTACATAACGCTGTTGATAGGAATTCCATATTTATACGAAATTTTCTCTCACATGAAAGTGAAGTTCAATGTGTTTTTTTTTATCGGGGACACATTTTCCAGTTTTCGCTTCTGTTTTGATATATTGCTGAGTTAAATTTGGAGCAAGTTTCTTCATGAAAACGTCACTTGCACAGATGCGCGGTTCTTACGAAAATATTTATATCTTGATTTAATTACTGGATTTCATAGAGTTAAGCACTAATAACAGATAATTTATTGACTAAGATTCAATTCAATAATAAAACAAATTAGAACTAGTATTTACAATTGAAACAATTAAGCCAACTGCAGACTGTGGCAAACAATCTACAGGTAGCTCAACTGATCCATATCAATACCAGTCGGAAGCGTCCCCAAGACGCTGGCTGCATTGCCCCGCACTAATGAATGTTCTGCTAACGCACGATCGAATTTATTTTATGAAACTTAACTTTAGCTCGATTTTATAAAAAAAATTAGCTTCTGTCAGTGGCTTCTCCCGCATTGGGATAAAAGTATACAAAATTTCAGTATATTCCCTTTTGTTGTTTTAGGCAGAAAAATTAACAAACAACCGAACCTTTGCGTTTATAATATTAGTGCGATAATTGACTTTCGCCCGACATACATACATAGGTGCATACGAGTATTCAAATCAAGATTCATTTGTTCTTCTGTATCTCATTTTAAGTAAACACTTTGTTTGTATGAGAATAAAGTTCTTTAAACCTAAACAAAGATGTATCAGGGCTATGTTTCGTATGCAAGTGACGGAATCTTGTACACCCCTTTTCAAAAAGTACAACTTATTGACTCTCCCTTCGCTGTATATTTTAGAAACAGCGATGTTTGTCAGATGCAATCCGGATTTGTTTTGCCGGCAATCTGACGAAGTACAACGTAATAGACGAGGCCAATTAAAAATGTGCACAGCTTTGTTGCGCATAAGTTTCTTTGCAATGACACCAACATATAACAAAATCCCGCTCTTGATAAGAGAATTGCCTACAGCGATGTTTCAGAGAAAGCTGAAGACTATACTATCTGATAAAAGCTATTATACAGTTAAATAAATCATGAGCGATAAGAATTTTGACAAATAAGCATATATTTTTATTATTAATTTGATTTATGTAACTCTGTTAACATTAATTAATTCCATAATCAACAATGTTTAAATTGTTTTTTCTCATTAATATAAAGCATGTAAGAACTACACAAAAAATTGCATGCTCATAATGAACAAATTACATTGTTACGCATTTTGTATGTACCATCTTTTCCACATGTAATTGCAATAAATATATACTTTTACATTATATTTATACATATATCAGTTTAGTTAATACGATGTATTAACAATGTTCTAAGCTGCCATATAAAAATGTAGCCATTTCCCAAATGGTTATTTAAATGTTCTCTTAGCGAAGATGCAAAACGATCGATATCATCGAGTAGCAGAAGTTGTCGCAACTTCAGTCGTTTTCGAACCGTTTTATTGACTTCTGTGTAATTTTGGCGAGTGCTGCACTAAGGCCAAGTACGTACCTATCTAAGTGCACTTGTAATATATGTCGGAGAGGTGGAATGTGTCCTAGTTTATATTACGACAGTGATGGCCTTCGTTCGCGGGATGTTTTGAGTATTTCCCAAGTGGGTTTATATTTTTGTGCAACACAAAAGAACTCGTAAACAGTGTACAATCAGAATATGAATAACACACTCCAGCGGTAGCTATTCTAGCTCATAAACCCTTCAGAGATAGAAATAATATAATCCGTCTTTTGCGAATGAAATAGAAACGCAGTTTGTTGAGTAAGCGCAGGACGTGAGAACAAATCAGAGGCTGGACAGATTTGTATGATTTTAATATTCGTAATCTTATTAGGACAAACTAAACAATATAATAATACTTCGGAATTAGAGCGAAAATTTTGTTCATTTTCATCAGAGATAATCTTGTTTTGTTGTAATAAGATTTTTTTCTGCTTTTATACAAAATAGGCTTGCGTTTAGCTTCATCTCGCTTGAAAGCGATAATGAGGCCTATTAGTGCGCTTGCATACAAAGACGCTGGTTGACTCTTCTCTTGAAGAACCCCAAATAGTAGGAATCAAAGTCAAAGTCAAAAACTCTTTACTTCCATAAATGCTATAAAATGTACACTCAGAAAAGGTCAAATTCTTAATAATTAAACACTGACACGGAAATAAAGTGATGTTTTTGATTTCAGTCGCTTCGGTATGTAGACTAAAGTAATCGACGAATCCGAATCAGGAAATACTGTCGGAGGGAGTGAATTCCACACTTTTAAAGTAAAGTAAAGTAAAGTAAAGTATCGTAAAGTAAAGTATCGTTTATTGCTTGAAATACATGTAGGTACAGGTGTTTTTATGTCTATGTGAGTCAATATATTCCTACCTTTACGGTGTGCAATGTCTGTGTACAAATAATAACAATCTAATTAATTAAGCTTACAATAAAATAAAATAAAACTGAACTTGAAACTAATGTTGGATAAAAACAACTTAAAAATAAAGAATGTCATCATGAAGCAGAAAAATCTTTGTCAGTCTTTTCTAGGGGATTTTAAGATATCCACACCCAATACCGGCGTTACGGGGCGTAACGTAATGTGTTACACAAAAAGCGTTCGTGCAGTCAGTACAGGGAAAGTAGACGCTCGCAACGCGCAACGAGACGGATTTAAGCACACGGCGTAACATATGCTCGCTGCGAATAGTACATTACGCCCCGTAACACCGGTCTGTACCCAGCTTAACAAGTTAGCTGCTAAAATAAGTAAAGAAGGTTACCTTACCCATTATTGTTACTGCTAAGATGCCCCGACGGCATCGGATTGGTAGAGGGCATGGGCCGCGTGCCCTTTGGAGGATTGCTGAAGCTTGTTTGGTGCTCGTTCTAAAACAAGAAAATAAATGGCTAATTATTGGATCACCTCGTATTCGACGAACGATGTGGCGCGACGGGCGAAGGTCCGCCTGCGACGCAGTAGGTTGCGGGTTCGACTCCCGCCTTAGGATAAACGTTTGTACGATCTACAAATATTTGTTCCGGGTGTGCTGGGTATTTACTATGTATAATTAAAAAAAATATTATTTATTGTATTAAGTTTATCAGTCATCTAGCACCCATAACACAAGCTCTGCTTTTCTTGGGGCTAGATGATGCTGTGTGGATTATCCAGCATTATTTATTCACTTTTATTTATTTATTTAACTCTTTTCGTACCTATTGCAACAACTATCAATGTAATGGATCCTGCTACCTTCAGTTTTGCAACATGTCTTCGGTTAGGTGCACGGTGCTGCGCGCCTCATCAATGCCAATGCTGTACTGCTGTCAAGCAGCTTGGTCATCACGGATAATCGTGTAAAAGGGCCGCCTGGTCGCGTATAAATATACACAACAGACAACAGAGGTAATTCTAGGTTAAATAAGGGCTTGTTAATAAACATTTCACATCGGCTGGAGTATAGATTGTACAAAGAATTAGCAAGCTGAAGTAGCAGTGATGCGGCCATATCTCGCGAAGTACCGATAACCGTTGGGGTAAACATGATCTTTAGTGGAGACCACGACTCGGCAAACGTAGTGTAGGACGATCTCTGGCCAAGTGAGATGACGATCTGTGAAAGACTGCATGCAGATGCTGGATGAGGCAAGCTGAAGACAGGGCGCTATGGCGCTCATTATCCACTGCTGGACATAGGCCGACTAGTGGCCTGTGGTGTACTAGCAGTGGACTAATATAGGCTGATGATGATGATGATAGATTGTATCAGCTAGAGTCAAGCTGAGTTCTGCACTCACCGGATTTCTTCTAGGGTTCTTCCGAATCCCGCGGCGCGCCCGTGCCTTCGCCGCGTAGTATATCCGAATGTACACGAAGACCATAATGCACGACGGGATGTAGAAACTGCCCAGCGCTGAATATATCACGTAGCCGATGTCGTCTGACACCTGGAAATAAAGTTATCGGTTATTTTATGTTATTTGGCTACAGGTCCGTGGGGCAAATTACCGCACAGCACGTCGTGTGGTGCCGGCTTAGAATTTGCACCACCGCATCTCTTCCCGCGGGTGTCGTAAGAGGCGACTAAGGGATATCCCACGGATGGGCAGCAGCGCCTCCTGCAGAACTACCGAACTTCGATTCCACAATCCGCATGCCCAGTGTGGGCATGCGGATGTGGGGCATTACCCCTATATGATAAACTCCAATAAGGCGCTTATCAGGGAGAGGTCTGCTTTGAGCAGTGCCCACTGCTGCAGTAACGACTGTGTTATAGTTTTACGGGAATAACTCCGTAATAGGTACCTACGTTGATTTTTTATAACTCTATTGGTTTACGCCAGCAAGGGAGCTTGCTGGCAGCACGGTAACTTTTTCGACATCTTCAATGATTGCAAATAGAAACAATCTTTATGAAAGAGTCAAATGTGGTGTATAACCTTTCACTCTTCTATGAAAGCCGTATGAAAATTATTTCAATAGTTTTTAGGGTTCCGTAACCGAAGGGTGCAAAAAACAGGATCCTGTTACTAAGCCTCCGCTCTGTCTGTCTGTCAGTTGGCTGTATCTCATGAACCGTAAAAGGTAGACAGTTGAAATTTTCGCTAAATATGTATTTATTTTGCCGCTATAACAACAAATAATAAAAATATATATTAAAATCGAAGGGGGGCTCCCAAACAAATAACTTTTTTTTTGCAATTGTTGCTCTAATTTTGTCAAGGCAAGTATAATTAAAGTAATTTTGACAAGGTCTCTTAGTTTAAACCGTAATAGGTAGACTGTTGATATTTTGTCCGGGTATGTATCACTATTGCCGCTATAAGAACAAATAATTAAAATGAAATAAATTTAATAATAAAGAGGCCAAACGTCCATATCGAATAAAATATCGACCACCGAGGTAAGTACTTGGGTGGGTGACCGCATTTTGTTGGCTGTTTGCTATTTTTCTATTTATCATAAACATTAGTTTTTAGGGTTTTTTTTCGAAATAGTTTTGTGCGATGGTACGGAACCCTCCGTGTGCAAGTTGACTCGCACTTGGCTGGTTTTATTAAGTTTATCGCATTCAGATAGAAGCAGCGGAGGACTTTGTCTTATAATGTAGTGATCAGATCACATCGAAGCATGCATAGCATAGCATACAAAGTACAAAGTTTCATCGAAGCCAAAAAAAAAAAAAACTGTTATGTCGACTATCTTAGGCTGGGTAACAACAAAGGTTTGGAACTCCAAAAAGAATTTGGACACCTTAAATTGCCAATTAATTAATTAATTAAATTTTACCTAAACTGCGATTTAAGGAGTCCACAAAGAATTGACATTTATTTCATCATTGTTTTATTTATTTTTGTTTAAAGATTATTATTATCTGGCTTTTACCCTATATACATAAATCTAGTCTCACAATCAATCAATCTCTCACACAAAAGCCTTGAATAACCTAACCTTCATCAAACCATCCATATTAATTGGGTAGGTAGTACCCAAATCTGCCTTATCTTACATTTTGAGCTCTTTTCAAAGAATTTAATCTTTCCTCCCATTGTAAAACCACAATGGCGGTTCACAATAGAACCCTATAGGCCGTGCCTTGACCGATTGCTTACGATGAATATTGAAATTGGTTATTAGTAACCAACGACTTTAGAGTCGTTTAATATTATTCATCAACTTCCGTCCTTATCCCAAGCTAGGTGGGGTCAGCACAACGTGTATTTTTCATCCACTCCTCTATCAGCCGACATCTCTCTACTAACACCTTTCTTAGCCATATCCTGTTTCACACAATCCATCCTTCTTTTCCTTAGTCTTCCTCTCCTCCTATATCCCTCCACATTCAAACTTGAAACCTAAGACTCTTCTCGTCACATAACATTCTTCCCTTCGCATAACATGTCTATACCACGCTAACCTGGTACTCCTCATCTTTTCTGTCAATGGCACCACTTTCAGATTTCCTCTTTAAATTTATAAAATTTATCATGTTTTTGGATGCTTGAAAACTAAAGTTTTTAACCAGTGCATTCTACCCGTTAAGACCTACGGAGCTGAGACGTGGACACTCACGGTAGGGCTGGTCCACCAGTTCAAAGTTGCTCAGCGAGCTATGGAAAGAGCTATGCTCGGAGTTTCTCTGAAGGATAGGATTCGTAACGAATATATCCGACAGAGAACCATAGTTATCGACATAGCTCAAAGAATTAGTAAGCTGAAGTGACAGTGGGCCTGCCATATCTCGCGAAGAACCGACAACCTCTGGGGCAAACTTAGTGTAGATCGTCTGGGGCAACCTTAGTGCAGATCGTCATCCCAACTGGCCCTCCGGCCAGTGAAATGACGATCTGCGAAAGACAGCAGGCAGATGCTGGATGCGGCAAGCTAAAGACAGGGCGGTATGGCGATTATTAAGGCAGGCCTATGTCCAGCAGTGAACTAAGATAATATGTTGATCATGCTAAGGGAAATAAACAACTGGTACGAAAACGAAAATTTGCATAGTAGTTATAAAAACTGTGTCGAGAGCATTAACGAGCATTAGCATGGTATGAACTGCAAATATTCGTTCCGGTTATCTGCGTCTGCTGTCACTTTCAGAGGATGCTGTGGATAGATATGTTCGGTTACCAAACCAAAGACGTCATGAACAAAACAAAAAACAATCAAACAACCATAAAAACAAACAAATAAACACTGTCACTATTTATTAACTACTATCATTATTTTATTCGCCCCAGGACAAAGAAAAAGCTGACTAAATGGATGAAATGGTGACCAAAATGGGCACGTTACCAGAACGTACAGCCACTATAGCCATTCAGGGAACATTATGTTCCGGTTAATTAAAAATGGAAGCGATAAGGCCTTTTATATGATTATCTAGTAAATGGCGTCGGCTTTCATCTGCAGTAGCTTTTGTTTGGGTCGCGTTTTGTGTTTGTGTGGTTAAGGAAAACGAGGGGAAGCCTGGTAACGTCAACCTAAAAACAATTTTTGGACACTCATTAAATAACTAACGCACTTAGACAATTTATTCGATTTGTATTTAATTTATAAAAGAAATTGTTTAGACGGTCTAACAATTACTGAAACGCAAATCACACACAATCATTGAGCTGGTCCAAAACTGCAATTATTTTACAGAAAAAAAACTCAAGATATCGCTATAGGTACATACATATTCATAACTTGCTACTTATAGCGAACGACATATACTCTCTCAAAAGTGTGAGTGGAACATATGGAGTTCCCTTCTCTCCCATTTCATCGTAATTTTGGGGAGACTATAAGACTTCAGTCAATTTAGTCTGGGTAGGTAAAAATTATTGACCAATATTTTTTTAGCCGAACATTAATCACAAAACATCCGCTATTAATCTTAAATATTTAGTCTGGGCCTACGGAACGGAGGCCAAGGGCCGTGAAATTAAAACTAAAAAAAAGTTAAAAGAAATAGTTTATTAGACAATACAAGGTACACCTATATAAAGCTAGGTACGTACAATAACTAAAACTAAATTTACAATGAAACATACAATAGGTAGTAACACAGGTACTACTTGAGTACGGTCTACTTAAAACAACACTAAACACAGGATATGATAACCGACAGACGACCATTGTGCCAAAAGTGGATCAAATCAATTTGTTTATATTCAACTATGATTGCGTCACGTAGGACCTTTTATAAGGTTGAAAGCACACGAGCGACATAAAAACGAATAAAAAATCATTAAGTAGGCCTATTTAAACGAATGACTCACATGAATAAAGGAAAAGTAGATAGAGTAATATTGTGCAAATAGTATAGAGACATTTATGCAGATGTGAACTCTTGTTTGATAACTCAGATCTCCAAAGTTATTGAACAGATCAAGATGAAATTGGCATACATGCACGAGCAATGCCGTTCATCGATAGGTAATATGGCGGATGTTAGGTTTGAAGTCAATTTCTATGAATACAGAAATATTTTAATACTAAAACTTTCTGTAAAATAAAGATAGCGAACTGTTCTTTATAAAAAACAAGAAAATTAATATTATGAAACCAAAATGTATGTAATTATGAGTATTGGAACCTGTGAGGAGGTTTACCTATCGATGAACGCCACTGTATCTTAGAACATAAACAGATTTATAAATAATTAGCTGTTGCCTACGGCTTCGCAAGCTTTTTTTCCGGGATAAAAAGTAGCCTACGTCCGTCTCTGAAATACCATCTACCTCCCTGCTAAATTTCACTGAGATCCGCTCAGCCGTTTAGGCATGAAAAGGTAACAGACAGACAGACATAGTTACTTTCGAATTTATAATAAAGATTTAATTTGATTTAAGTAATTGATTAAAGTTTTTTTGCTTGAACACAATGCAGGTTACACAGATGTTAATAATATTTTAGTTTCAATTATGACCTATTAAGATTAACATGCAAATGTTACAGTAAGTTCAAGTTAATATTGTATTCTTATTATAAATTTATATAATCTACATTATGTACAAAGTAATTGTCACAATGTAAAAAAAAAAAGAATAAATAAAAATAAAATTATCAATAGTAACAGGAGCAATAATAAAATAATATTATTATGGATATGGGTAGGTTATATTTGTATCCCGGAAAACGCGGGAAAAGCTTTTTGAAGATGCTGGTTTTGGAAAAAACAGAATACGATCTAATTAAAAAAAAAAAATGGAGAAAATCGGCGACTACTCTGCATGTGTTACGAATTCATGCATGAGGTAGCTACGTCATTACGACGATTGTGTATAATACACAGAGTAACACACTTTCATAAGGGTTTTTTCACTCATTTGAGGCCTTACGAATGCTGAATTTGACGCTCGCTAGCGAGACTCGACGTCACGACATTCGCAAGTGTGTCTCACACTTCATATTATAGTGGAAAAATGTTCTGTTTATTAAATAAAGTATAAACTGCGTGTAATCTTATGACCCAAAGATCTTGGACAATACTCCATTGTGATTTGATTCATGTGATTTACTGAATAGAGTGCTTTATTGAAAACCGCGGATATATCGTTCAGGATTCTGACTTAGTATGTATAGAGAAAATGTCGTATTAGAGATTATTATAAGGGTCATCATCATCACGGTAGCCCGAGAAAAACTATTGTAGGTATGTGGTGGTATTAGGGTGAAGGGCCTATCTATCTAAATTGGTTACAATACAATGCTTTACAATGCTTTTTTTTTTGGTTTTGAAAACCAACAAAAATATACTACAAAGTCTTTTACAGGTTAGGTAGGTAGGGCATTTGTAATTTTGAGTATTTTGTATTTTTATTTCTTTATTTATACAAAGTTGTTACAATTTACAGTTTATAGCGTCTTAAATCCTAAGTTAAGTTTATAACAATATGATAATTTAGGATTTAGGTAGGCAGTAGGTAAAGGTATACGTTATACTAAGGCATTTTCCAAAAGACAAAATCCTTTATTTACCTAAGAACTCAAAAGATGGCAAAAAATCTTACATATAGATATTTTTTTAAAATAAGCACGGTCTATTAAGGGGTTACGCCACGAAAAGGACGTTTAAGTACATAGATACATACTTACCATGTCCCTGATGCCACGGTACTTGTTAGTCCATAGTAAAAAACGGGTACTATGCTCTACGACTTTGACCAGACTGATAAGAGGGTTCTTTTCAGTCTGGTGAAGTCATAGAGGTTAGATAGGCTTCCAAGCCCGGGTACTGACCGGTATTACGGTGCGTAATGTAGCATTCGCATGATACGTTACGCCGTGTGCTACATTCCGTCTAGATGCTCGTTACGAGCGCCTTTTTTCCCGTACTGACTACCCAAGCGAACGCTCGCTGAGTAACACGTTATATAATAATATAACGTGTTACTCTGTCGGTCAGTACCCTTAATGATCGAAGTATATTTATAGATTTTTTTTAAAGAAATTGCTTTACTATTACTTTACATTTTACTTAGGTCCAGCTATGTAAAGAATAGCGTTAATCTCATCGATTTAAGTAAACAAGGGGAGATGAGGTACCAGCCTCTCGAAAGTGGAAGACTCAAATTAGGTGCAATTAGGTCCACCTATCTCAGTCATAGTCGGACCGGCGTCCCGCCGGCGTTCGTGTTTCGCGTGCGAATTGTTGTCTCTGTCGCACTTCGGTCTAGGTACGTCTTTCCATCTTAGTTGTTCATTAGGTAGGTACATATATTACATAAGATTGGAAATAGCGTGTCCTTGCGTTAAGTTGTATTGTAACAAAACAGAGGCCTTTTCTTGAGTTAGCGCTGCGAGAACGTACCTTATCTACAGATTTCACTTGTATCTATGGTTAATATACAAAGTATTTGTCCACGAGCAACTAACTATCGAACGGTTCGGGTTAGTTTTGCATAGATGTAGATCTAATATCTATATATAAATGAAAAAAAAAAACCGTGCAAAGCTGCAAGCAGGCGCATATTTCGAATTTAGTAAGCTATGGAATACCAATAACTTCTAATAGAAAAATGCCTTGAAACTAATAGGATATTTTCCGGGCATGTTCAATAAGGAATCGGAAGAGGGCGTACTCGGAATACCTAATTAACTGCTCGATATTTTTCTCTAAATTGCAAATTGCTAAAATGACGGTTTCATTAAAATTTGATAGTGATGGGAACGTTTTAGTACATTATTACCAGATATTATTTAAAAAATAAAAAGTCAATTATTTATTCCAGTTTTATTTCCGTTTGACCTTAAATAGGACTAATGCCTGTATAGAACATTTTAGAGTCGTCAAATATGACAAATTATATAAAAGCAAATAAAGACTTTTTAATAAAATTGTAATAACTTCGACTCAGCCTGTAGATGTCGTCAAAGGCGACTAACGCCCGAATACTCAAACGAGTAACGAATTTTTGACAGATTTTCATTGAAAACTGTTAAAAAAACGCGACTTGATACGTGCTCAAATCTGAGTTGCGTTTGAGTATATGGGCGTGAGGGAGTCTACCTGAGATATGGCAGCAGCTTCCTTCTGTGTACATTCAACTCCTATACTGCGATAGCCTACCCGCATGCCCAGCGTGGGGATTATGGCATTATCCGCGGTAAGTTCCCTCGGTAGCCAATTACGACATCCACGGTCTGAGAGGTCTTCTTACTCCACGACCGTCACGAGGCGGTAATTTCTACACACGTATGATAATAATGAAGATTTATCCGACCAATTTACTGACCAACTTTATGTAGGCTTTGTAAAAGTAAAAAAGTAAAAGTCATTTATTTGCAAAAACACGTGTAAAAAAAAAAAGATGACAAATAGTTTTCTTTTGTCAACATGTTTGACCAATATACATTGGTGTGCAAAGTAATTGGAGAGTATGGCATGCAGGTCTAAATTTAATTGTACATAACAATAGGGATTTATAAGATTATTAATTTATCATAGCATAAAATTAGATTACACCATTTAGGAATTCGTCAATATTATAGTAGCATTTATCACATGAAAGTTTTTTAAATTTACTCTTAAATAGGTTTACATTTAAGTCTTTGTAGCTCTTAGGTATTTTATTATAAATTACAGGTGCCATGAACACTACACTCTTTCTCAACATAGTAGTTTTTGATTCGTGTCTGGCTAATCTATTGTTGTCCTTTCTATTCCTAATTACAATGTGTTTGATTAAGTAGACCCACATGCATTACTTAAATTTTCCGTATTAAAGGATCCCATTCAACCATCATTCAACCAATCCGACGTAAAGTTCCCTCAAAGCAAAAAATAATCACAGTACCCAGTCGTTCCATTAATTTCTATCCGAATGCCTAAGCTTTTTGCCTGGCCCCGTCGTACCGTCAAAACTCAAAGGGCTTTATAACCTTTGACTCCGACATCAATTTTAAATTACTAAAGCAAAACTAGGTAATAAAGAGGCGCCTTCGTCATCTATCTCCTTGCTGAATTTTGTTATGTTACGTTTAGCCGTTTAAGCCGTTGTTGCGTGAAAATATGTACAACCGACGGACAAAATTACTTTTGCAGTTAAACTTTTATAGTTGGAATATTAGAATGAATCTGTTAATATTTCCGTATTATACCAACTTAATTCGTTATATTTCCGTAGTCCGCACATTTATTCCTTCAAGCCCTATTTTCATTATTCGCCTGGGAGACAAAAAGTCGTTTTGCAAACGGAAGAGCTCCTATTAGACTTAGAATAGGATGTTCCTTCAACGACGCAATTTCAACTTAATGTCTGGTAATGCAAGGTCGATATTCTTCTGGGGCGACTCTGTGATTACATTCAGAAGTTTCCGACAATGATTCCGTTTCAGAGGTAGCATTGTTGTGCTTCGTTTACATCGGGCGAGTGGGAGTCATTACTTTCCGAGAGTTGTGCGGTTGCATTGTTTATCAAATTAAATCTTTATTATAAATTCGAAAGTAACTCTGTCAGTCTGTTACCTTTTCATGCCTATACGGTTGAATGGATCATAATGAAATTTGGCAAGGAGGTAAATGGTATCCCAGGGACGGACATAGGCTAGTTGAAAGGCGCGTGCAAGCTGCGGGCGGCAATTAATTTGTTATAAAGCGTGTAGAGTATAAAGATCTGACCGGGAATAAGTTACCAAGCCGTCACTAATTCAACTACGTTTTTTGTTCAACAATTTTTGAGATGTATATAAATGCGCAAAGTACTCGTAGTGTTTTGTGTTTCAAAAGTTACTCCTAGGAATTTGCGTTTTTAGAATCTAACGAAAGATAGGTTGCTTGCGATCTACTAGTTCCGTAACTTGCCAGCTCTAAACGCAGCACAGTTCATTACTCAACTGTCTGGACAGTGAGTGAAATCATTAGTCTTTATTAGGGGTTTTTACTGCAGAGTTGATTGGTTTGAGTACTCGGATATATCTAGAGAACGCGTCAGTGTTGGTGTTGTCACAAAAATGTAGAAATTCGATTGTCACCTCTGCTGGTCGAGTCACCTACATGAATGTATCACTCATACTATCAATGCTCATTGGTTCATTTTCTTTTGTTTTTTATTCGTTATCAAAATGCGGCCAAGAGGCGGCGAAAATACTATGAGTGATACACTCGCGAATACATCTGAATCGATCAGCAGCAGTACGTACGGTTCGAAAAACTTTTAAAAGGTTTTGTATTACCAGGTACCGGGGGCCTATACTTATGTAACTACTAGCTGCTGCCCGCGGCTTCGCACGCTCTTTAGCCTATGTTCGTCCCCGGGATATCATTTACCTCCCTGCCAAATTTCATTAAGATCTGTTCAGCCGTTTAGGGCGTGAAAAGGTAACAGACAGACAGAGTTACTTTCGAATAGGCTATGTGTCGGTTTGTCTGTCCGTCACACAGATCTTTTTTACCGCGAGTCCAATTTTTCATACACAAACTAAGGCCGCGCTCACTTTGGGCACGTTTTCATCCTAATGATTCGTGCGGAAACGTACGAATACGCACGAATGATCCCAACCTTCCAAGTGCTATGGGAGCGCGCAGACTGCGTGCGATTAGTCGTACGTATACGTGCGTTTAGTTACAACGTCCGAAATCAATCCGAACTTCACGAATTCGTACGTTGAACATAAACAATGGATGTATAAACTTGATTTATGGATGTTTGTGGGATCAAAGTAATTCTAAAAATGAAATCATAAAAGATTTCATCTCTCATAATTTCATGAGATTCACCGTATTCATCTCTTTTTATAAATATTTTGTAGACCCATTCGGTTCTACGATAACGATGACGCCGTCGCAATCTCGGGTGTATAAGATGATTATCTTGAAGATACAGATTATTATTATTATTATTATAATTATTCTTCGCAACAAACATGACTTCACGAATGTGATAGCACCGGGGCACTGCCTATTTGACGGAGAAAAACATATTTAGTGTGCGCACTCAATTCATGATGATATTAAAGACAAATAAAAACAAAAATATATTTGTACCGAGCTTTAGAAGCGCAAGTCTGACGTTAGCTACTTAGCTTTTGCCCGTGACATAGCACGCATTATATCCAGAAAAAAAAACTGTTTTTAATTCAGTCAGATTATGTTCTACATATACGCCATTTTTCATCCTGATCTCTTTGGAGGTCCTGTGTTACAAATATATTTTAACAAACTTTTGTCTTCACAATATAAGTAGGAAGTAGGATTCTAGTCCTTGCCTCAGTACTAGACAGGTGTAAACGAGCCATTAGTATTGTAACGTAAGTGAATTGTAGGGAACACAACGGATGGTTATGATGCCGTTACGACAGGAATCCGGCTCGAAGGACCGTAAAGGTTTGCTGTTACGGTACGGACGGCTCAAAAGACCGTAAAGGTTTTGTTACAGTACGGATTATTGTCTGTGGCTAATTTGAGATGTGTTTATGTTGCCTAGTTTAGGGAATTATTTAAACGCGATGGGATTTTTTTTTGGGTTTTATCACAGAGTTATATGTACTACGTACTAGAGATGCTATTCGAAACAAAAAACGTATCGCAACTTGCTGGATGACGGATGACAGCGGGGTCCTGCGCGCGACGAGCGCCGCAGCGCTAAAACATGTCTATGTCGTCTAATAAAACTATTAAAACATACAGCGCTAGATCGCCTCCAAAGTACATAAAGTTTTGACTTGAAGCTTGACACGTTTTGTTCAACCCTATAGTTTTTACATCGTGCAGAGGTACAGGTACAGTTTCTGTTCCTACAGAACTTCGTAAGAATTCATTCTCTATTTAAAAAAGAAATACTAAGTACCAAAAAGTAGAAAAGGAAAAGAAAATGAATTGTTATGCGTTTATTTAAACTTGTTCACAAGTTTGCAATAGTTCAAAATCAACTTAAATAAGAAATCAAATATAATGTATTTTTGCATTTTATTTTATCTGTTTCTTTTTGTTTTTATTTTGTTTATGTATTCTTTTAATGTTTTTTTTTTCATTTCTTGGCTGTAACTCCGTGAACATTCAGTCGCGTGATCACGATCGCTGCAACGCGATGGAAACGTAGGGGAAAATAAAACAAAAGGTACGCGATAAATACCCGATAAATAATCTTAAATAAAGTTTATTTACGTCCAGGTTCACATTTCGACTTGGATTTTCGTATTATTAGCGCGGCTCCATACGCACCCACGCCGCATGAATGTCGAAACCACACTGAAGTAAGTAAGGTGTACGGATTTCAGTACAGTTCAGTCATACAAAGTGTGTGTTCGGAATGCGCTCTCTAGTGCGTAGTACATACATATTATCTATGGGTTTTATGGAGTTACTGAGACATTGGGGGTTAAAATTACCAAGGTGCCTTTTTTATGCCAAAACATATCTTTTCGTTAAATTATCGCTATAACAAATCTATGATCTTTCGCTGAACAATGAAAATACATTATTATTACCTAAACAGGGTATTTTTTTTTTAAATGTTTACTCGCAATTTTTTTATATTTTAGAAGCTTATACTACTTAGTTACTGTTCCTCTATTGGGCCTCACTACATTTCTCGCTTTTATAAATTAAATTAATTGAAGTACTTAATGCAAAAAAATATCTTACATTTTTGTGATATATTTTTTTGTTCTTAAACCTATTTAATTCAACGTATTTTTCATAGAAAACGTTTGGTTAAACCGCCTTTAAATAAAATAAGCAAGAAGCCAAAATATTTGCATTCTATTAGGTATTCTAAGTACAGAAAAGCCGAGCACAAAACATGCCCAAACATTTTTAATTCAAAACTTAATGAAAAGACTCCATCGCAATTTTGGCTGGTGAATGCAAAAGTAGACTTTAAAAACTTACGAGCGATTGCACATTTCCAACAAGCGTAGTTCCCTTTTGGCGATCTTTCGGATGGTGTGTAAAAGTTTCATCATCAACCTATTTTAGTCCAATGCTGGACATATGCCCCCCCTAATGAGCGCCATGCCGTGCGGTGCCGGCTTAGAATTGCACCACCCCCCTTCTCCCCATGGGTGTCGTAAGAGGCGACTAAGGGACATACACCAGGGGACGGGCAGTAGCGCCCCCTGCAGAGCAACTCCACCAACGAACTGCGATCCCCAACCCGCAGCGTGCCCAGCGTGGGGATTAACCCCTAATGGGGAGGCCTATGTCCAGCAGTGGACTAAGATAGGTTGATGATGATGATGATGATGAATGAGCGCCATAGCGCCCCGTCTCCAGCTTGCCGCATCCAGTATCTGCCTGCAGCCTTTCGCAGGTCATCACACCTGGGCGGAGGGTTTGCCGAGTCGCGGTCTACACTCAAGACCACGTTTATCCCAACGGTTGTCGGTTCTTCGCGAGATATGGCCGGCCCACTGCCTTTTTAGCTTGTTAATTTTTTGTAAAAGTTTATGGTCTGTGAATTAAATTTGCGGTTTATTCTGTGGTAAATTTTTTTGTGACAAGGAGGTCCGTAGGTCCTCCGAAGGTCGATCGCGAGTACGAGACCTTCGTCTATTCAAAGTTTAATTAATTTGGTTTACAGGAGGCTAAAGCAGAAAAGCTCTACAAGTTTATTACCTTACCTTATAGGTAAGGTAATAAACTTGTAGGGTAAAAATTATAGCAATAGTTTTTAGAATCCAAAATATTTTATGTAAACAAAGACGTTTATGTATGACAACTAAACAAAAACTGATACTTAAAAATAAAACAAAAATGTCAACAACGGTTAATTGCACCCGTGCAACTAAAAAGATGAAAATTCAAGTTTGAAAATAGTTGAGAGACGAATGAAAGCTACCAAAACAAGAAAAAAACCGAACTTCTGCGCTGTGCTCCGCTTGGAACGCTTGATACCAGTGTCATATTTCAAAATATATTTTCCCCTGATAGATCTATCTATAAATATATATAGATCTATCTATCTATAAACTATCTAGTTTATTCAGACAACTTATATCAATCCTGTAACAGCCCCATAATATGTCCAAAAACATATGCGACAAGCTTCCAAACGTAATGGAAATACATTCAATCCGATTCCTTATTCACAAATATATTAAAACAATCCATAATTACCAAATGCTATTATGACGTAAATGAATTATCAAATGACAAAATACCTAGACAAACAGAGTAATAAAACATACACCTTACTAGACAAGTAGGTACCTACTACTCACCTTAGTATCTACATATTTTTAACAATAACAACCCTCGGTCTGCTTCCACTTGTTGTTACGCCCAACAGGGTTCACAATGTGATACTTACATATATCTATTACCTACCAATGAAGCCAATGTGATGTCAACAATAAATACATGGAGATATATAAAACAGTTTGGTTAAAGGTAATAGAGTTGGCGCCCTTATCGCTTAAAGTGTATTTTCCAGGCAACCAAATCTTATAAGAGACGATCAAAGGATGGCGATGCAGGAGCTAATTACAAATAAAAAACGAATACAAAGTTAACGAAGTGACAGGAGGCTCCCGATACGGGTCGTTCTTGGTGCAAAGGATTGCCATCGCTATTCAGCGAGGTAATGCTGCAAGCATTATGTGTACCTTTGCACCGGGAATGGTCAGGGGAGGGTTATTTGTCTAATTTTTATATTGTATATTCAATATAAAAATGTCTAATCCGTATATTCAATATTGTTTAATACAAACTTTAACAATTTAAAATAATCCTAAAAAACAAATAGCTAGTGGTGATTTTGGGACATACTACTTAACTAAATAATATTCGTAAACGTTTAAAAGTGTGATGAGATGTGGATTTTTTATATAAATATTCGTTCCATAGATCATTCCATAGTCTGACGGCTTGGGCAGTAAAAGAATCGCTATAAAAGGATGTTTTCTGAACTGGAGCCACAAGTAATATTTCTTTGGTTTTTTTCTCCTTTGTTTACAAAAAATATTTAGGATCCTTGAACTATATACTAAGTTATTTGGTAAATATTGTGGAAAACAATATTACAAAGAATTAAGAGATTATTTTTATACAGACATAGAAAATAATGCTTACTCGTATAATAAACTGTCATAACACCATTGACTTTATGTTCCTTACAGTGAAATAACAAATTGAAAAATAAACCGCCAAGTGCGAGTCGACTCGCACACGAAGGGTTCCATACCATAAAAATAAGGCAATTTTGAACATAAAATTTTTACTTGTTCAAGACCCCTTTAAATTAACTTTATTTACTTTTAGTATTTGTTATTATTACAGTTGAAGTGTTATTTATTTATCGAAAGTTGCATGTGTCTACACATTGTAGTTCAAGAGATACAGCCTTGACAAATTAAGAGCAAAAATAGCCAAAAAAATCACGTTTGTTGTATGGGAGCCCCCTTTATTTTTGATATTTATTTTATTTTTACTATTGGTTGCTATAACGGACGGACAGCGGAGGCTTAGTAATTGGCATCCGTTTTGACCCTTCGGGGAACCCTAAAAACATCTTTTGACAGGTTTTATGAAAACAAATTGTAAGGAAAGCTATACATAATCATTAAAATAGCTTTTACTGTTTCCATATTACTATTTCAAAAAAGATCACAAAATCTCTATTTTATTTTATAACTCTTTCAGTACCTATGACGCACATCATTTAAATAATCACGTCGCAGGTTCTGGACAGTGAAAGTGTTAAATACCTAGCGACACGATAAAAACAATTTGATTACGGATGATCGGACGAGCATAGACGACGAAACTAGTAAGGGTTCCTTGGCGAACATGGAACCCTAAAAACGTCTCAAATTTAAACCAACTTTGTATGAAATCAGCTCCGCTAAGCTCTTAAACTCTAACTTTAGTTCTGGAGTTATTTGAGCGTCCCAAATACGGGATTGTGACGACTCTGCTGCCACTCCAAAGATGCCGAAATGGCGGGGCAGGATTAGACGTAATACGAGCACGTGGATGGTTCTTGTTGAGTGTAGATAAAATTATTACTCAAAATGAAATATCTAGTTCACATATTTATCCATACTTATCCTACTAATATTATAAATACGAAACTTTTAGAATTTTATTTTGTTACCTAAGATCTCCAAAACGACTGAACAGAACAAGATGAAATTTGAATACATTTAGAATATAGCCTAAATTATAATGTCAAATCTACACAGAAAATTACAATCAAATAATATAAGCAAATTAGAACTAGTATTTACAATTGAAATAATGAAGCTAATTGCAGACTGTTGCTAACAATCTACAGATTGCTCAACTGATCCATATCAATACCAGTCACAAGCGTCCCCAAGACTAAACTAAACTGCACTAAGTGCACTAACTGTGCCTAAACTTAGATAACAGGCTACTTAGTATACCGAAATTACGCGAGCGAAGCCGCGGGCAAAAGCTAGTTATAATATAAATTCGTAAGTTACTCTGTCTGTCTCGTCGAAAGTTTTAGAATGGACTAGCTTCCGCCCTCGGCTTCGCACGCACTTTTCCGGGATTAAAGTAGCCTATGTCCTTCCCCGGGACCGTCTACAACCCTGCCAAATTCCATTAAAGATCAGTTTAGGCGTGAAAAGGTTACAGACAGATTACAGAAAAAGTTTTTATCGATAAAAACCAATTCACATGTCAATCCATAGTAATACAGTGTCCAGTGGCAGAATTCAATCTTTGAAAAATTATTAAAAAAAAACTGTGCCTTTAACATAAAGCATCTTTATTTTATTTTAAAAACACAAATTGCGGATTTTATTTTTTAAAAACGATGTTCTCCTTATGGCTGCCCTCAAGTCTGACACGCTCTTCGAGTCTAGCATGCATATTTTCGAAGACGCGATCACAAAGGGTCTGGATTCGAAAGGAACTCTGTCTGTCTGTTACCTTTTCACGCCTAAGCGGCTGAACAGATCTTGATTAAATTTGACAGGGAGGTAGAAGGTATCCCGGCATAAAAAGTAGCCTATGTCTGTCTTTTTATGCCGGTAAAATACGTGCGAAGTCACAGGCTTATTAATGATAAAGTCATTAACAACGGGATATTTACATGATTTGAGTTTTGAATTTTCCGCACATATTTCGGAACTTTTTTCCGTTCTTAATGACTTTAGTGTTAATAACCATGATGGATTTAAAAGATTTATCATTAATGATAACTAAAAATTTACCGCAAGAATTGCAAAAATATAAAATACTAACAAGAATTTGTTAATTCAATAGCAAAAGATTTAACTACCCAAGTGGGATTGTTTCGTGAGGAGAGTGATCTACTGAAATCTTAATATACTTTACTACCTATTAAGTACCTAGTATTATCTCAAATAATTAACCCTTATTATAAGTGCCTGTCTATAATTTAACAAATTACGGATCCTTTTAATGTCCGAAATATTTTTTTAAAAATGTATTTATCTAACTGAGGCATGGGTTGCAACATGTGGAATTTTTGGCTCTACTAAAGACGTAAAATAAAAACATAATCATGAAAATTAAATAGCTAGACTTATTTCTACCCGCAAAGCGCGTTTAATCTTTTTCGAGTGTTTTTACATGTGATTTGCGGATTCTCTTTATAAGCACGCAACAAAACGGTTAAAAATTATTTTGGTGAATGAATATAAAAAGACTCGTCTACATTCCGGGAGGGTTTTTAGCTACATTATGAAGGTCCTGGTCTTTTTTTTACTATGCGGAAAAAAAATATGTGAAATAGCCATGTAAGTAAAGTAAACTAAGTGAAATCTGTAGATATGGTACGTTCTCCCAGCGCATACTCATCATTTGGTCTGTGTTACAACTACACCCAAACACTCGCTCACAGTTAAATTGCCAATCTTAAGAAATAATTATAACGAACAACAAAGGTGGGAAGATGTACCTAGACCGAAGTGCGACGGAGGCAACAATACGCAACATGACATGTTGGCAACCCTGTTGGCAACAGCTGATCGCAAATGTTCCCTACGAATAAAATATAAATTAATTGTTTTATCGTAGATTTATAGAGCCCTTTCCGATTTCATCGCATATTTCCAATATAAAACAAGTGTAGAAATAGATAATAGGCGTGTGTGTCATATAAATAGTGTGTTTTTGGCCAACGGAAAAACATCGATTTCGGTTAGAATTTTCTTTTGCCTGCTTGTGTTTTTGTAAGTGTTTTGTGCTTGGTAGGTACAAATACCAATTTCTCACGTGAAGGAATACTATTTCCAACAAAGTGTACATCTATAAAGTAACGTAATTACATACCAATCTTTTTGAAAACACAACCTGGACATTGTTCGTTCTGCCTTTCGGTACCTACCTACCTACATAATATATTTACAAGTTTTGATTTCACAAGACACTCACTACACTAATTCATAATGATGACTCGTAGAGCCGACACGTTGATTCAGTTAAATCAGGCTGTACAGGAATTAAAGTCAGCTAAGAGGCAGATTGGAAAATTAGAAGCGGAATTAGTTGATAATGAAAATATCCTCATAGAAGCCCTTAATAATAACAAAAACTTAAAAAGCGAGATGTCTGCGTTACATTCCCAAAATCTTTCTATTACTGAAGGAACGGGATAGGCTTCAGTTGATAATAGATAGGTTCGATGAAAAATGTGGCATTGAGTTTGAGTCCGTCCTGCATAGAACTTCAGTCCTGGAGAAACAACTATGTGATGCCCACCACCATATCACCCAGCTGGAGGATGCGGCCGTTAGCTCTGCCACCGCGAAAACACAAAGCTTATTTGATGAGTTAGTAACTGCTGATTCATCCTCGGGCCAAGTTTCTGTTGCAGGCAGCAACTTACACACAATGCAAACTATCGACTTAACTATAGATGAATCAGTGTGTAATATGGAGGCTAGCAGCAAAAACAACAAACACAATCTTAGTAAAAAAAAGTTTAAAAAAATGTTAAAATAAATAACTTTATAAAAAAAACTCAAAATTTATTAGAAAATCAAAAACATGTAGTATCTGATCTAAAATGTAAAAGTAAAGTTGTTGATGAATTAGAGCTCTGTACATTACAGCTAAATTATAATCAGATCCAATATGAGACTGAATTGCAAGAATTGAGATGTAAACTTGGCCAGGCCGAGCACTCCCTAGGGCACTACATCAGCCTTTATGAAAGAACTACTGAACAGACAAGGGAACTCAATCTGGCCATGGATGCACTCCTCAGAAGCCAGGTGAGTCTGGAGGGCAGGATTCAGGAGGGCTGCGGCTGTTGTGATCCTGGCCCAGTCTGTGACCACTCAGGTCCGGACAGTACTGTGTCAGCTGCATCCCATCTGGATCTCAGCACTTCATGCTCAGGTATAAAAACTATAATGTACTGCGATGAAATTGGAAAAAATATGGGTCAGTTCTTAAATATGAGTATGGAACATCCTTTAATAAATAATTGTTTTCCAAATTCCAACCTGCATAATATTATGCACAAAATTGACAATGAAACTTTTAATAGTAATTCAAACTTAATAATATGCCTTGGAAATAGGGGTAATGTGAACAAATCTGACCTGATTAAGTATGTGGACAAACTGTGCTCATTAAATTTAAAACAAGTTGTGATGTTCACATTCCCCTATAGCGACAGCTTGCCACAATCAGAGAACAACCTTAGATATAAGCTTAATATAACATTGCATACTATTTCATGCAACAACAACGTACATGTGATTGATACTAACAGTATTGTTAGTAAAAAATATTATATGACTAAGGTAGTTACTACCTATCCAATTATTATAAAAGACAGATAGCAACTTCGCTATCCTATTATTTTAAAACTACAGCCAAAAACTTGGCTACAAAAAATGCTTCTTTTGAGCATTGTAATGATTTAAAAAACCAGACCTTGGAAGTTATTCCAAGTCATTTAAATTAGAAATAACGACAATAGAGGAAGTCTCTAGCAATAAACAGTCAAATAGTATTAATCACAGGAAAAAACAAAGAAAACAAAATTGTAAAATGAATGCAAAGTCTACTAACTTGGTGCACCAAAATATTCAAGGATTGAGAAGTAAATTGTTAGAATTGGAATTGTACATGAACTCATTTGATATTGACATCATCTGCTTAACAGAACACTGGCTGAAAAGCTATGAGCTCATGTTTAACTTCAGTAACCACCAGGTTGGTAGTTCTTTTTGCAGATCACATGCTATTCGTGGAGGCTCTTTAATATTACTAAATAAACTCATAAAGTTCAAAGAACGTAAGGACATAATATGCTTATCCGTTGAAAGCCACATCGAAGTAGCATGTGTTGAGCTGGAGCAAAGTATTGTAGTAAGCGTATACAGCCCACCATCAGCTTCTTTTGGAATATTTGAAAAAATTATGGATGATATCTTATTTAAAATATCAAAATCTAATAAAAATCTCATGGTATGTGGAGACTTTAATATTGATCTTTTAGAAGTTTACTCCCTCAGTAGTAGATTAACTAATTTATTTAACTCTTATAATCTAAGGCCAATATTTATGGAACCAACTAGAATAACTGAAACCTCAGCAAAATGTATAATCAATAATCAATAATAAACAATAATCATTTATTTCGTACATTGCTAGAATTACACGTCACATTCGTCCCTATAAAAAAAATAGTAAATTATATTATAAGTAAGTAACTATAGAAATTATTAAAAAATAAATTATACATTCGTAACATTTACCTTAAAATTATATTTAAAAATAATAATAATAATAATCCAAATATCTAATATCTACAGGCAGATAATCATCTCTAGTCCCTTTTACAGGCTACAAATTCATCGTAGCTGTAAAAGCTGTTGTCTATAAGCCAGTGCTTCAGCTTGTATTTAAAAGATGTCAGGCTTGTTGCTTCCGTTACATTTTTAGGAAGACTGTTGTACACTGTCGGTCCCATTATGCGCGTTAACTTTCCAGACTTCGCTAGAGTACGGGGCAGGGTGGTGAGTTTGTCCGCTCGCCGAGTATTGTATTTATGAATGTCGCTATTTTTAGTGAATACCTCTAAGTTACTCCTTACATATACCGCTACCTGGAATATTACAATGCCTGGAAGAGCAAATATATAGATAATATATTTATTTGCCAAACTGGAAAATATGTTAGTAAAAAAATAATAAGCAATTTAAAATCGGACCACTTAGGTCAATTAATTAAATTAGAAATCCAAGTAAAAAATAATAATTGTACCAAAAAAATAAAATACATACCTGTGACCACCAGTCGATTTGAACGGTTGAAATTGGATTGGGATTCTAAACCATCACCTAATTACTCACATAACAACCCAAATGAGTCGTATTGTAGTTTTTTTAATAAATTCACCAATGCGTTCAATTCTATATTCACATCCAAATCGATCATGGTCTCAGAAAAACTTAACTTTAGTGAGTGGGCAACAGTATGTATACATAAGAGTAGACAAACGTTGTATGAACTGTAGTATAGTGAAAAACAATACAATTTTAGCCAGGAGTTCAAAGGTAAAGTAAAAAACTACTCAAAAATGTTTAGAAAAGTTTGTCAAATAGCAAAATCAAATTATATTAGCTCGAAAATTAGGAATAGTGAAAATGTAATAAAATCAACGTGGAAAATAATAAATAGTGAGACTGGAAAGGTCAGTACCTACGATAATGATTACAATTTAAAGATTAATCATTGCTCTATCAAAAATGACGTTTGAAAACTTTTTTTTATAGTATATATAATAGCCCAAGCATTTGAAAACTATTTTACTGACGTTCCAATCTCTACTACAAAGTGTCTAAACTCTTCTCAAGTAATCGCTGAGTCATTACTTATAAAAAATGTACCTAAATGCGAAAATAAACTTAAATTCAACCATGTCGATGAAACTGACATTAAAAAAGCCTTTAAACTTTTAAATATAAAGAAAACTGCAGATCTCTGGGGCATTTCCGTTAGAATTATTAAACCATTAATTGATACTATTGCACCAGATCTAGCTTTTATATTCAATGAATCTATTGATTGTGGCGTATTTCCTGATCTAATGAAATGTAGTAAAATAATACCATTGTTTAAATCGGGTAGTAGGTCTGACCCCACTAACTTTAGACCAATATCAGTACTGCCTACATTCAGCAAAGTTTTTGAAAAACTTATTTTGCATCAATTGCTTAGACATTTCAATGGCAATGACCTGCTACATAGTAAGCAAATCTGGGTTTACTCGCGGTAGGTCAACTACTGATGCCGGTGTTGAGTTAGTATCGTATATTTTTGATGCTTGGGAGAAGTCGCAAGATGCTGTAGGTGTTTTTTGCGACTTGTCAAAAGCATTCGATTGCGTACACCATGAAACATTAATCAGAAAACTACATCACTATGGAATAAGAGACACCTCTTTGGATCTTATTACATCTTACTTGAGTGATAGGATACAAAGAGTTGACATTAATGGGAAACGGTCTTCGGGGTCTGTAGTTACAATGGGTGTACCACAGGGTTCTATCCTTGGTCCTTTCCTATTTTTAGTTTATATTAACGACCTGCCTCATCTTGTAAAGGATAACCACGAGATCGTATGGTTTGCTGATGATACTTCATTAATTTTTAAAATGAAACGACAAAGCACTAATTTCGACGATGTGAATAATGCAATCTCAAAAATAGTCCATTGGTTTAATGTCAATAACCTTTTGCTTAATGAAACCAAAACGAAATGCATTAGATTTATTCTACCTAATGTAAAACAAGTTAAGGCTGATGTAACCGTCAAAGGAGAAACGTTAGAAATTGTTAATAGTACCATATTCTTAGGAATAACCTTAGATAGTAAACTTCAATGGGGCCCACACATAGACAAGCTATCGAAGAGACTTAGTTCTGCAGCGTATGCAGTCAAAAAAATCCGTCACCTTACAGACGTTGATACTTCTAGACTAGTCTATTTCAGCTACTTCCATAGTGTTATGTCTTATGGCATACTGCTGTGGGGGAACGCTGCAGATATTAACACCGTATTTGTGCTGCAGAAGAGGGCTGTTCGTGCAATCTATAATATGGATCCCAGAGAAAGCCTACGTGAAAAATTCAAGGAAATAAACATAATGACAGTACCATGTCAATATATTTATGAAAACCTATTGTACACTCATAGAAATATCAATCGCTTCCCTAAAAATAGCGATGTACATAATTTGAATACAAGAAATAAACATAAACTCGCTGTGCCCACAACTAGACTACACAAAATCAATGTATCTTATAAAGGGCAATGTATACGCTTCTACAACAGAACTCCTAGTGAGTTGCAAAAATTATCAGTAAATAAATTCAAACAAATTGTCAAAACCTTCTTGTGTAAAAAGGCCTACTATAAAATATCAGATTATCTAGAATCTACTATAAAATATCAGATTATAAAAAAGCTTGGGACGGGATTTGCTCCAACTCGAAAAAACACAACTAACAGGCTAAAGGTTTCTTCGTCGCTTCTTTACTTTAGTCAACATACCGAAGCGACTGAAATCAAAAATATCACTATATTTCCGTGTCAGTGTTTAATTATTAAGAATTTGACCTTTTCTAAGTGTACATTTATTGTATTTACGGAAATAAAGAGTTTTTGACTTTGACTTTGACTTTGACGCCCGCGAAATATGAACCGCCGCCATAGTGCATAGTCGGCCGGTCCGACTATCAATGAGGTGGGTGGACCCCAATTGCACCTTATTTGAGCCTTCCACTTGCGGGAGGCTGGTACCTCATCTCCCCTTTTTTGCTTAAATCGATGGAAAAAGCGGGTTTCTTATTTATAGTTTCAACTGATTACTTGTTGACAGCTTTTAATTTAGGCTATCCCGCACGATATGGGCAAAATATGCTCCATTGAAATCTCTTGAAACCGCTTCCGCTCCAGTTGCTCACCAAAAGCGCAACCTTAGAACCAAGCGGCACAGCGTCCTCACCCTTCCAAAAGAAACATTGACATTATGGAAAACTTTAAACCAAATTCTGGCGTTCCAAACTTAATTGAATTAAGATTACGGACTTCTAAAAGTTACCAGAACATTTTAAACAAGTAAAATTTTAGATTTTCCGCTGCTTAGTAATATTTGAAGTTGACTTAGGAAAAACTGTTACGATAAAGGGCTCGCTCTACGAGCAGGGATCTCGCAGGCGGGTCAAACGAAAAATATCGCTACGGTGATGGCGCTTCACACTCATAGAGTTTATTAGTCCGCTGATTAACTAATCAATGATCTTTTATATAACACTTTGCAAGCGTGCAAGGTGATCTCAGTGGAGGTGTTAATGATACAGAAGGAAGCTGCTGCCGTTCCTCTGAAAGATTCCCTTAGTCTTGAAGGAGTCGATTCTTCTGACGCGACCACTACGGCAAGTAAAATACTTACCAATCTGTAAAACATGCTTGATTGTAGAGGTATAGTATGGCAACTAGGCTTCGTATTTTCTGTTAGATTAATATAATTTTTTTATATAGAGAGAAAATACTTTTATTGCACTCTAAAAACTAAGAAACAGTTTACAAATGTATCAATTATAACATAAAGTGACAACTGGCGGTCGTATCGCTCATGAGCGATTTCTGCCAGACAACCTGGTATGGATCGGAAATACATGGGATAAGTTCTGTGCTAATATGGCACTACTTAAAAATAAATAATACCTTAGTACAAGAAAAATTACACAAAAAATAATACATACATACTCCTATAAATTTATAAATGTAAATATATTTACACCTATAAAAATAAACTCGGCGTCACAAAAATCGCACCTCTCTGAAATTATGTTTGAAGCTTCTCCAGCAGGTAGCACATATGTACATTTTATTCAACAAATATTAATATTATTTGAAAGTTTATTCAATTACCCTTAAATAAATAAGCATTTTAATTTATACACAAAGGAGAATGCTTTACTACAGAATGTTAAAAAAATTGTTCGGAAATTATTTGTTTAAGTAGTCATTCGCGCATCTCAAAGGAGTATAAGGGCCGATCCAGGTAAAATGTCAGATGAATGTCAGATGAATAGTCACTGTCCAGACTTCAAAGTGAACACAAGCAAAAAAAATACACTTCAAGATGGATACTACCGCTGAAGAAGCCGCTCAAGTGATGGCACTGTTGCAATCAGGGATGCAGCAGTGTGATGTTGCTCGGCAACTAAACTTGAGTCGTTTTTCCATTCGGCGAGTATATCAACGGTTCCAAGAAACTGGTGGTTGTATCCAAAGACGTGGATCTGGTAGAAAACGCTGCACATCCGATAGAGACGATCGGTTCCTTGTAAACACGTCTTTACGCAATCGCTTTTCTAATGCTGTTGAATTGCAACATCAGCTCCGATCAGCTCGTAGAACTTCAGTAAGCATCTCCACGGTTAGGAGAAGACTACGGGAGTAAAAAATCGCAGCCTATAGACCTGCTAAAGGACCAAAACTCTGCACAGCATCGTAGAGACCGACTACAGTGGAGAAAAGTAATCTTCTCTGATGAAACTAGGGTGACTCTTTTCTGTAACGACAGTCGTAAAACAGACTTCAAACTGAACACAAGCAAAAAAAATACACTTCAAGATCGATACTACAGCTGAAGAAGCCGCTCAAGTGATAGCACTGTTGCAATCAGGGATGCGGCAGTGTGATGTTGCTCGCGTCTCCTCGGTTAGGAGAAGACTACGGGAGAAACAAATCGCAGCCTATAGACCTGCTAAAGGGCCAAAACTGTCTGCACAGCATCGTAGAGACCGACTGCAGTTTGCTCGCGAACATCGCGATTGGTCACTCGATCAGTGGAGGAAAGTACTCTTCTCTGATGAAAATAGGGTGACTCTTTTCTGTAACGACAGTCGTAAAAGAGTATACAGAAGAAAAGGGGAGCGATTTGCACAAGCTTGCTTCGAAGACTACGTCGCATATGGGGGTGGATCGTGCATGTTCTGGGGCGGTATTTCTGTCGACGGGAAAACAGAACTTGTGTGCGTTTCCCGAGCTGGAGGTGGTCGCGGACAAGGGTCGCTGACGGCTAGTCGGTACATAACGGAGATCTTAGAAGAGCATGTGGTCCCGTATGCTGGTTTTGTAGGAGATGGGTTCAAATTAATTCATGATAACGCCCGTTGCCACACCGCAATCATTGTACGGGATTACCTACAAGAGGTCGAGATCCCCGTTATGCAGTGGCCAGCTCGAAGTCCAGATCTAAACCGATCGAGCACCTCTGGGATTATGTCAAACGGCGAGCACGAGCACGTGAACCGGCTCCTACCATTCTGCAAGAGCTCGAAGCTGCCTTCGTTGCGGAATGGGATAATGTTCCTCAAGAAAGCGTGATCACACTAATAAGATCAATGAAGGATCGCATGGAAGCCGTTATCAAGGCCAGGGGGGGGGGGGGGACACTAGATTTTAAGTACTTTTTATAAAAAAAATCACGTGAATAAAAATCATGTTTTTTCTTGCCTTTATCACATTTAAAAAAAATATCTCAATGCTTTTATGTTATCTGAGAGTGACATAAATTACCTCTCTGATGGTACCCATAATCTAGTCCTGGTAATAACCAAATATGATTAAAATTATTTTTAAGTAGGTTTTTTAGGAGGTGCGATTTTTGTGATGCTGAGTGTATATAAGTATATATATTTATATAACTACATATATTATGGAAACAAGGGCATGTTCAGTGATAGCAGGACAAATATAAAATATTTCATGGATTTATTGAAAATTACAAAATAAATGTTCAAATGCAAAACAGATTAGCTCCGAGCTATACATGTTTCCAATGATTAAATAAATACATTTATGCAAAACATTTGTTTATGATCAGAATTTCATGAGCCCGTTTTAAATATTGGACCAGTTGCTATAAAAGTGTCATGGCCGTCGATGGGTAAGTCTAAAATACCTAGTTACTTAAAATAATAATACGGCGAGTTTGCCACAGCATCTTTAGATACCTTACCTTTTAACAACAAAATAAAAAGGTCCATCATTTAAATATACACAGTAGGGAGTTATTCCCAACATCTCACGTGAAATGCGCATATTCCCAACGACCCACGCATGACTATTCCCAGCGTATCACGTGAGACGCACCTATTCCCAACATCTCACGAAAGTCAGAGCATCGTGATTAACAATCAACATTATAAGTTCTCTTTTTCTTTCTCATATTCTCAAAGTATAAAATAGGAGTTAACAACCATTAATAATATCTATTATTTATCCTATTAATAGCGTACCAAAAATATTATTTTCCGATAAGAAAACGTATTGGGAATAAAGTCTCATATAATTACGTAAATAAATTAATTACAACATTCAGCAAATACTTGCTTAGAGTAATCAATTATAGTTGAAAACACACGGTATGTAATCGGATTTCTATATATAAAATAAATGGGTAAAACTTTTTCGTACAGCATCAACTATACACTAGACACACTTGATGTAGAATGTTTGTAAACAAACAGCCCATACTTAACCTAAAATGCACTTTGTTGCCGCGTGTTTTTTGACGGAATTTACATTACTTGTCAATTTGTGATCCTTCCTTCAATAAATATTGCTTACAGATAAATCTGAAACGCGACGCCAAGCAAGTAACTTTTAGTTTTTGTGTCGTGGTTTGTTTACAAATATTCCACATCTAGTTTGGCTAGTGTTATAGTACCAATGTAAGCAGAGCTTTTTTTTTGGGTATTACATGACTTTTCTTGTTTAAGGAGAAATTAATAAAATAAAAATTTAGATAAGTAGAACTATTCTGCTGGTATTGAGCTAGTAATAAAGTAGACGCTTTTATTTACCTTTATTCTTTTTTAAGCTTTTATTTAACTTGCCCTGTTAGTATATGTATGTACATACCTATGTGTGGGACAAATCTTGCACCTGACTTTTAGACCCGTTATCGTCAACCTGAAACCTGTTTAGCTGAAATTTGGCATCCTTTTTTTTCTTATTTGGCGTTAGTAAGTTCAGTGACAATGCAATTTTAAGGGACCATCGAGCTGGTCTGATGATGGAGACACAAGGTGGCTATGAACTCCAAAATGAAACGACGTAACCCCGTCGAGGTTGAGTTCGTTGGATTTGTCTTCTAAGCGCTTTGGGCCTGGATGATGACCAGGGTCCTGATGATGGAGCGGGAAGGAGGCCATAGGAACTTCTAAATGAAAGGACGTAACCTTATCGAGTTTGGATAACATTTTTGTATTAAAGCTTGTTTATTAAGTTAATTAAGACGCAGATCCCACACCAAGAACTTATGTACATGCAATCCCGCAGTGGGGCAACCTTCTGCATCTTAAGTCACCTTCGCCACACAGATCGTCAAAGCAAACGCAGAGCATTATATATGAACCAGAAAATACAAATATTACTCTGTGTGTTTCTCCAATCCCCACTTGGTACGGCGGGGGGTACCAAGGGGGATCCAATTGTGGTTCACGTAATATTTGATATCGGCGACTTATTGTGTTAGGATCACAAGTTTCGGCTGTTATTCTCGTGATAATCAGGGTCGTGGTAGATATACACCTAATCACAATGTGGTGTGATTTAGGTGTAGGGCAAAATCTCCACTTGATCTATTCTGTAGTTTTGGTGTGAAGCGGATAAGAAAATTTACACAAATGGATAATAAATGGATGTTCGTCTTATCACTCCAAAAACACTCTTCAAAGTAGGCTGAAATTTAGCATAAATGTAGTTCTAGACCTCGAATAACATAAAACCTACGTTTAATACCGGGAAATTGCGTGATAACCCCAGGCAAAAGCTAGTTAAAAATATTTTTTTTTAATTCTACAGTTATTCGAATTATCCGGATATGAGAATGATGAAGACTTTATTGTCTGGATAAGAGAATTATCCGGATTTTGCAATCCCTATGAGTAAATCTAACTCATCTCATCAGCACACACATAGTTCCTTTGCAGATAACGCCTCCAACAAGCAAGGGCCTTTCATCACCATGCTTGGCTGAGGCGGATTGGTGCTCGCAGGTAAAGGTGCTAAAAATACACAAATGGAAAAGTTGCTGCCCACTGGCAACCCATCAGACGACATCCACGGCCAATGTGCCTCGGTGGAATATGTGAAAGCAGTGAACGAATCTACCTACAGCTGCCAAACGACACACGAACATTTTTTAAGAATTTGACCTTCACCTCGTAAACTTGACCGTCAAAGTCCAGCCAACCGACCCCTATACATAATTACCTAACCCTTTAAACCCTCGCAGAATCCATGTTTATCTTAAACTTGTTTCAAACGTAAAAATACGTTGTTTCGGCGCGTGGTAATTAGGAATTTCGAGGGATAAATGGGGTCGAGGCGCGAATCGTCCTGGTTATGTTTTGCGACGAGTGTTACAAATATGTTGGGCTCGGGTAGTACTTTGCGATAAAAATTGCAGAACATTAGACGTACATTTACCGTTCTCATTATTATTTACCATTGTTTGTGGTATTTTGAGTTTTGCTACATTGCTGAACAATCTGAAGTGGTCAATCGAAAGTGGAAGGCTCAAATAAGGTGCAATTAGGTCCACCCACCTCAGTCATAGTCAGACCGACTGTAGTGTTTTTTCCCTAGGTGTACAAATAGCTCACTGCACAGCATCACTCTTCACTCGTAAGTACGTCAGAACTTTAAATTTATGATTATTCTACTGCCTTATTTCGCCATTTGCAGACAAAGATAAAATATGCGATACATTTGTGCGTAAAACGAGATAGCAATATACGACTTTTTGCGAGTCGCCATGCATGGGTGGCGTATTGTTGTCTCGGTCGTAGCCTCTAGGTACGTCTTTCCATCTTTGTTGTTGCACAAGATTTGAAATATAAATGCAAGCTAGTTGTTGAGTAAGCGCTGGGAGAACGTACCATATTTACCCTTTTTTAATTAGATCTATGTATATATCTTTTATTTACAAAAATACACCTATATATCTAGGATTCTAGAACCGAGTATTACCGATTTAATATAACTACTAATTACCCGACTGTGCTTATGGACTCAACAGATTTGATCACAGCCCATGCCCCACACTGGGAATCAAACAAGCACCTTTTATCCTTCACTACGCCAAAAAGGTCACCAAATTAAGAATTAATGCTCACACAGTATATTTTTTATCTCGCTATAAAATAATACGCCAGACACGTGTC
This sequence comes from Eupithecia inturbata, assembly GCA_963662085.1. Lineage (NCBI taxonomy): Eukaryota > Metazoa > Arthropoda > Insecta > Lepidoptera > Geometridae > Eupithecia > Eupithecia inturbata. The sequence goes on from OY759198.1 coordinate 9,907,350, forward strand.
GAGAATATAATATTACAAAATTATTACTCGACGGTGACAAGATGAGAATTTTACAAAGGTTCATGAAAATGCTATCGCGCTGTATAAAATCAACTGGTTAAAGGGCAAATGGGTTATCCTAAAATTGTGCGCCGACTGCATCAGAATCCAAGCACAGGCAGCGTACGCGGCGTCGGTATTTACAATATGCCGATAGGGCGCGTCTACTGCTTCCGGATTTTGCATCGGCAATATTGGTATCTTCACAGCGCTCGAGTTAGCCAATGAGTTCGTTGCGGATGATGTCTCGTCAAATGAATCAAAACATTACCTACATTATAATATAACCTACATTTACGTATTATACAAAACATAGCTTATCGAATCGAACCTTGTTTTTCTTTAGAAAAACAGCTTCGTTTTTTTTTTTAAGTATTTTTGTTGGTTTGTGTATGAAAGAGTCCACTTTGGAAAAGAAAGCTATCGTGAAAAGTTTTTGACGAACACATTAATTCAATGTTAGCAAGGCATCTAAAGCACTAGGTTTTATTCTTAGAATGTCCCGCAATTTCTTATATGTTAAAACTTTTAAGATACTCTACTGTTCTTATAAGCGCAGCCAATTGGAATATGGTTTTATTATCTTCCTTATATCTACTTATCTTTTCCATTGTTCGCTATGAACTGACTAAATTTAATTTAATTTAATTTATTTATTAGTTCACAAAACAGAGTAAAATCATTATAAAAATACAGTAGGTACAATGTAGTTACGAACTAGATTTTACCCAAATATGCAAACATAACAACTGATGAAAAAATGTTGCAATGTAAAATATAAAATTTACCAAAAAAACTCGAGATTTTTACAATACATTATTTAAAATAAAATTAGTAACTAAGAAAAAATACGACAAATTACTTGAAAAAAACAAATAGTAACGAAACAAATAAGATAAACATTATTTATCATTGTTGTTGAACACCATATAGCAACCTGATTACGCATTGCTTAAATTTATAAATATTGGAATCGAAATGAAATAAAATATGAATGAAACAGCACAATTTTTAATTATTTATCATTTATTCAGCTTTAAAATGCTTAGCGTGTCTCTAGGTTTTAAAAAAGAAAATTTAATAAACAACAAAACGACAAATTGCAACGAGTTATTCAATTACACTCAGTAATATAAATTTCCTAAAAATCTAAGCCATCACCAGAAGGCACGGAGGAGTTCCCAGAATGCTGGCAGCATTGTAACGTTGAATGGCAATGCTAATTCGTTGACCGAAATAGAAGCCAGCATTCCCATCACCTGTCGACTCTGAGAAGTTTTGTAAGATCTTTATAAATTGCGTGTGCCCCAGGACCCCAAGGACCAAGGGTTACCACGGTTCAAACATGTACCCTTGGTCAATATTAGAGTATTTTCGACGTTTGAGGGACTCCGCTGATGTTGCGCACACCAATTGCCACTCAATGCACGTATCAGTGCATTGAGTGGCACAACACAACCACTATCAAAAAAACTCACGGAAATATTCAGGTACTAGGTACCTAAACAGGAGAGTGAGCGGGAGGTGCGGCGTGTGGTGTGGCACGGGAGTAGGCAGGTAATAAGCGTAAAGTCAAAGTCAAAGTCAAAAACACTTTATTTCCATAACTACAATAAATGTAGTTATGGAAATAAAGACAATGCGACGTATGTACCTAGCCGTGCAGGTGCAGGGCTAGAGTAACCGGAATTACACGAAAAAATAAGTCCGTTGTTAAAGGTACCTACAAAATTATGTTAAGTTTCAAATAAAAGCTCATTTATGATCGCTAAATAAAATAATATTTGCCTAAAAATATTGTCAATTACTACAAATAATTAATCGAATTATCCGGATTTCAATGCTTAAAGCCGGATCAAAATGGTTGCCTAATTATCCGGATAACTTGGATTTCCGATAATCCGGTTTGCAATCTCTATTTGCTGATCAATTTCTTCAAGTAGCAGTAGATAAACAAGTGCATAACCCGTAATGTTTCACCAGGTTTCGATCCATCGACCTTCAGCTTCCAAAGCGCGCCATCCCCCGCCGCGCTAACTTGCTCTACACGAAACTACTTATAAATTGGCTTCCATCAACTCAGTGCTATTAAACAGAAGATAGGTTTGCTACAACTCAATAGATTGAGGGCTCGTCAACTTAAGTAGTGGCGGCATCTTCAACTGTAGCTTAGAAGAGAATAGCTTCATTACTTTAAATCTTCATTTTTAAAATCGGGGCTGAAAATAAAAAACTTGGTATTTTATCGTAACATGGAAAACATTTGGTCCATGATCTACAACAATAAGAAAATTGAAAATTTGTCCGCAATTTTCCGAGGCTGCCATTACGCATTTCGAGCTAAAGGATTTACGTTTGTAATCAGTACCTACAGCTACGTTAAGGCAAAAGGGCTTCTAGTTGCTTCCAAAACACTAGTATACAAAAAAATTAAGCGAAAAGAAAAAAAATACCACGTTATTTTTATTTGAAAATAATTTTCAGTTTTAAATTTGACATGTCTATAAGCTGGTACAAGGCTTACAAATAAACTTTGTTGATTTCTGAAAGGCGATCAGTTCAGTTCAGTTATTTATTAATAAGAACAATTTCTTACATGTCAAACACCATCAAATTTTATTTGTATTGGTATTTTCTATATATAATAAAAAATATCTATCTATGTTATGTATTGTATTAAGTTTATCAGTCATCTAGTACCCATAACACAAGCTCTGCTTACTTTGGGGCTAGATGATGCTGTGTGGATTGTCCAGCATTATTTATTTATTATTATTATCATTATCAAAATAACTTAGCCAGGTACAAAATAATGTAAAAAGTACGTAGTAAATAATAATTTTCCTTGGTAATCTTACCAAGAGTATATATATATTATTATATTATAGGTGTGGATCTAAGACATCAGCGTCAGCAAATTTGTCAATAGAACTCTTCTAAACTATAGTATGCCCTGTCCACTAGGATTCTCTTCAGTTTGTTCGTAAATATTCCAGTCGACGTGGTACTAGATCGCAGTGAAGGTGTTGGTCTGTATTCCAAAAGATGCTGCCCATTCGTTTTGCAGGTGACATCACGTGCTGAACAAACACAAATGTTTAGGTGGCGTGTTCGGTAGTGGCTTAGCTGTTTGAATGACATTGCCTGCCTCTTTGCCTGTGAGTGAGCGAGTAGTTTCTTGTTACGATTAATTGTTTATGTCAACTACGTATATGATTGAAATTCAATTATGTGCCTGAGTACAACTCGAATAAATGTTCCTTTTGTTACCTTGTGAGTAACATACATTAACAATGTTTGAGTAACTGGTAAGATTTTGAAATCAACGTAGAAATAGGTAACGAGAAATTACAAGAAGACCCGAAATCACAGAATTGTTTTGGAAATTTAAAATTACTGCTTACGCCATTTTGGATTTTTTGACTATATTAAATTCAACAAACTATAACTAAATGAGGTAGGTACTTACCTATTTAATATTTTTATATTTTTATTATAACTTGACTAAAACTAATCTTACGCCTCCTTCTTTTTCAAAATCCGTTCAGCCGTTGCCTGGGCAACAGTAACACACATGGGCAAGCAGGTAAGTATGAACTAAATATAATTTTTTGAATATGACCACGTATGACTTCCATGCTATCTAAATACCCACAAAAATACACATCAATCATTATTCATTACCCTCCTTCGCAGTCGGACAAAATTATGTTTTCTGAAAAATATTGTCATAGAAATCTCGATTATATCTATATACCAGCCAAACTTGATAGATAATGTTTGTAAACAAACTACTACAAAAAATCAAACAGTTACTAGCTTGGCGTCGAGTTTCTGATCACTCTGTTATCGTGTATCATACAAGATAACACAATGATTAAGTATGAGTTGTTTGTTTATAAACATTTCACGTCGAATTTGGTTGGAGTCGGTAGATATTTTTAATTTGTTTCCATAAAACACTTCAAACTGTCATACAGCGACTGACAGTTTAATGCAAGCCTTAGCCGGGATTATCTCTCGCGTACGTTAGGTCGGTTTTACACGACGACGACACGGGGTAAACCGTTAAATATCGTACTCGTGCATCACGTTACAGCGCTAACCTTTTTACAGGAATTTGCTAGGGATGTGGTAAATGTCGATGATTTGTTTGTATATTTTATTTAGGGTGAATTCTACTTTATAGGCATTTCGTTAAATGTTTACGAACAATAAATACTTCAGAAAATACCCAATGCAGTAGTAAGATGATTCAAGTATTTATTCAATGAATTTCTAAATAACGTGGTGCATCACATGGCTTACATTATTTTATATTCATTCCAATAATCTGTAAGCCAGGCACAGACATTGTTGTCTAGGGTATATATAATATACAAAAATTACATCGCATGGTTATACATTAGTCAAGTTGAAGTAATGAATTTCAAATATTTTACGCATTCGATGACGCTGTAACGTATTTTTTCTCTATACTACCCTAGACAACAATCGCTATGCTTCGCCTGCCGCATTGGATTGAATATTGTTGGTAGTCAAATCAAAAGCCTAAAACAGTACAGCCAGCAACTAGTTACATACCTAGCATGATAGTTAAACCTACAAAAATCGACAAAAGACTTAAAATTCACTTCATCGATATCGATTAACGAATTTCTGAACATCTACAGCACCCCCTAACACGTCTATAACAATTTATTCTGTAAATGTATATTTGCAGAGGCTTTTACAGAGATACTTTACTTGGGTACTTGTACTTTTTTCGCTCAATAGATTAGCGTAAAAGCATAGTAATGTATGTTATTAATTTGTGTGGTGACAGAGGGGGTGTTTTATGTGGGTGAAATATTTTATGTGTGCGCAAAAGCGGAGTTACTTAGAGGTGTTAGTGAGGTATAATAAGGAGCTTTCTTTTTGATTTGTTTTATTTTGGTTGGATGTAGGTCCTGGGGATGTTATTATTCATCTATGCTTTTCAGTATTTATTTGACCACTGGGGATCAATGCTACCACCGCGCTTACCCCTGGGGGTAGGCCTGGACGCAGCCATACCACCATAGTATTGTCCTGGTATCATTTTCCCGCCACAAGATTTACTTAACTACCAGGGTAACATAAACGTGAAGGAAGTGGTACATGTGATTTTACCAGTGAATCTCAAATCAACTTTCTGTATCGTATCTCCAATCAATTTCTGCTCTCCTGGTACTTTTTATGGAGTAAGCAGATGACCCAACTGATGTTAAGTGGTAAAACCATCGCAGAGCACATATGATAGGACTGGGCTCTACGATGTAGAGCCCAGTCCTATTTAGTGGATTATACTCATTCTACATAATTATTCTACCTTTGTGTCACATGCATGAACTTCCTTAATTGTTGACAGGTGAGTGAATGAATACTGAATGACAGATTAAAATATTACTTAAACACAGTTGCATTTGTCAAATAGCGAATCTGTAGACTTTAAAAATATCGGGAATTACGAAAGATTAGATTTTTATCGAGCCAATAAAGTATGTGGGTAACGGATATTATTCTAGATGAACATTTATTTCGCTGCGGGAATCGAACCCGCAACCTTCTGCGGTCCTACTTGTCAGGCAGACCCGGGACAACCATGTGAAACTTGGTCGATAAATATCGAGTTTTGACCATAAAAAGTTGATTAGCAAAACAAATCCGGTTTTAATTTGTAACACGCCGCCATTTTGTGTCTCCAATGACAAAGCGGAAATCTTTGATTTGTATTTAATCAAGAATTAATTAGTGCCAAATTATTCTGCTAATTTGAATATCCCTGCCTTTGAGAAGGCGAATTATTTTCTAATCAAGCGTTTTGATAATTTCCTTTTATCAAAGAACTTTATTAACAAAGAAAATTACAATCAAAAATAGAAACAAATTAGTTAACTAACTGAACCAATTGAGCTAACTGTAGACTGTTGCAAACAATCTACAGGTAGCTCAACTGATCGATACCAGTCGGAAGCGTCCCCAAGACGCTGACTGTATTGCCGATGATACGGAAAGTTACAGGATCCAAAAAAGTGCCAGTGTTAAATGAAGTAAATGCTTGCTGCCAATGTCCTGACTCCCATTTAGAAACGGCCAGGAGACGGGCACCATCCGCAGAGCTGGAGCACGTTTGTTACAAACAATTCCGTGTCAACTCACACAGAGGCCCGTCCCATTGCCGTTGGGACGAAATAGATTATGGGGAGCAGCATCGAGGCAAGCTTTGATTTTGTCGCTTAAAAACTTGAAGGTACTTACCCCCATTTTCCCCAAGAATGACACCTAACTTAATATTAAAAAAGTAGTTAGTTGAATTTAAAATTAACTGAGAAGGTATTTAGGTAATTATAGTCAATGACAATAATCGTTAACAGGGTCAGTAGACCCTGTTTGGAAAGTATTCCAAAACTGTTTCTAAAGAAAAGACATAATCAGGGTGTTGGTACCAACATCGAGCACATACCTTACATTGGGTATGTGCTAGATGGGTACCCATTACAAACTACATTTATGCTAAGACATGCATAAAGAATTTGTGAAATTAGAATATTATTATATTTTGTTTAACAAAATTAAAGACTTTTTTTGGTCTATTTTGTTTTTTACACGTACTACTCTTGCATGATTTAACACACAATCCATTATAAAAATATTTCACAAATGTTTCTTGCTTGTAAGCAAAGCGAGTGTTTTGTCATGAAATTATTACAAAAAAATATGTAAATCCTTTGAAATTTCAAAATAGTAATAATAATGTAAGAATGCAAAACAACACGAACATGAAGAAAAAAGTCTAATTTTTTACAAACAAAGCACAAAAGTTGATCCCCTCGGGGTTCATGATCACCCCCTTACGGCTTATTACGTACACATGTTTCGTGGCACCCTGTAGATAAGATAGATAGATAGATAGAACATACTTTATTGCACACTTATAACTAAGAAACAATTAACAAAATGAAACAATTATAACAAAGTGACAATTGGCGGTCTTATCGCTCATGTTCTTATCGCTCGTGTTTAATTATTAAGAATTTGACCTTTTCTAAGTATACATTTATTGTATTTATGGAAATAAAGAGTTTTTGACTTTGACTCAAGAGCGATCTCTGCCAGACAACCTGGTATGGATAGGATCGTTGGAAATAAATGGAAAAAAAAACTACTTAAAATAAGTAATTATAAACTACAACATAAATTAAAAAAAAAAAAAATAAATAAATACATAAACACCTTCTCCTATAAATATAAATATATTTACACGTATAAATATATATATATGTATATTTACCTACATATACATACATATTATGAAAACAAGGGTTAAAACAAGTAGGTAGGTAAGTACCTATTTATACTAACTACAAGTAATTTTAAACCTTCTGTCAATAAACATAAATGTTAATGCTGATGGCCACAGACTAATTAATAAACTTTAACGAACGAATACAGACAGTTGTCAAAACTTTCCCTTTCATTACCGTTACGTCGAATATTCTCGTCAAAACAACTGTAAGAACCATCTGGCCCTTATGTCTATCACAATACGGTATACAATCAAGTTTGGAAGTTGGAGACAATGCGAAGAGTTACGAAGTAGGTCGAGGTAGAGTGGCCAAGAAGACGGATAATATCTTCTTCGGCTGGTTCTTGGTCGGTCAGTAAAGGGATTGCTCCGTATTAATACAATCGTAGTGATGTACTAGTTTGGTCTTCAATCATTCAAGTAGGTACCTCGATCGGAAAAATAATCATTCTTGCAATTCCGTCTGACACAATGTAGTACTGAATGAAAGAAAATATTTGTGCTACTGAACGAATGAACGAACTGGAAATTCTAACAGATTTTAAACTTTAAGTCTTAGAAAATCGTGATTCAGCCGTGGACTTTTTTAGTGGTTCCGAGATTTCGTTACTGGTTTAGCAAGTGCATTAGTGTGAACGAGTTTAGCCGAACTAATTCACTAGTGGTAACTAGTTTATTTTAGTACATCGTTCCTGAACCATACAAGCTTAATATCTTCAGTAAGGAGTGGATTATATAACAACCTCTGCAGGTCAAACCAAAGTATTTGTGAGTGAATCACTCGCAGCCTATGGCCTTTACCAAATAAAGCTCAAAATTGAAGAGGGTCCCCTTATATATAAACTTTATTTGGTTTTCATTATTTGGTGATAAAGCAGCTATGGTATGTATTACTTATTTATTTATTATAATATATTTTATTTTTAATTTAATGTTGTTTTTACGGTGCAAGAGAGACAGCGATGGTTAAAGCCAAAATAGAACATAAAAAATCATGTATCTCATATAAGGCCCCCATAAATTTTGAATTGAATTGAATTTGTCGTAATAGCGGCAATAGAAATACTTACACACGGTGATAATTTAAATTGTCCATATAATTATGACGGTTCATCAATGAGATAGATTGATAGATACAGCCCGCTAACAGACAGACAGACAGACTTTGTAATAGAGCCTCATTAGCACCATTTGGGTACGGATCCCTAAAAAACAAAAAGACTGCCGAGTGCGACCATTGTCCAGGTAAGTTTTAAAATAAGCTCAACCGTACAAAGAGGCCGGAACACGCGTCCCTCACTCCAGAGTCAGCGGAAATTTCGCTTGTTTGCAACCGCTGCCATTTCCTCTGGCACCGCGACCGAAGGTCCAACAACATTTAATTTGATGAATGTGCCATATTATAGTTACCTATTAAACTTCAGGGATAAATTTTGACATGAAAACGAGAGGTTTTTGTCCAAAATCAAGCATATTACCTGCATGCTTATAGCATGATGTCATCTCACATGCTGTACCGCTCAAATCAGATTTGAACTGAGCATGAATAGAATAAAATAGAATAGAAAATAATTTATTGCCTTAATTAAAAAAAATACACAAGATAAAATTACTATATAGAGTCTGTGAAAAAAGAGAGCCGTCGTCGAGGCGCACACGCATGACCTCAATTCCTTCTCTTTTTGCACAGACTCTAATAACCTATTCAAAAAAATAAATCAAAAATTAAGACACATCGAGTAAATTACTTCAAATATTGTTAAACTTAGATTAATTTGTTCTAATGTATCTCAATATAAGTAAACCATGTGTTTGTATTAGAATAAAGTTCTTTAAACCTAAATTCAGCATTTTGCGTAATGCATTGAGGCTGTAATGCATTAAGGCCACTCTGAGCCGCTTTGCAGATCCACTAATGGATCAGTTTCCACTTTTTTGTCCACTCTGATCCACCGATGGATTAGTTTCGACTTCAAGTTCCACTCTGATTTAAATATGCAAGCAGCGCTGTTTAATTTACACCTGGTGTACCGAATCTCGGGTTTTAAAAAAATATCTGAGCGTCTGGTCGAAGCGACACGTGACCCGAGAGCTGGTGGGTATATGGCGCAGCGCATCAGCATTGCCATACAGCGGGGCAATGCAGCCAGCGTCTTGGCGACGCTTCCGACTGGTATTGATATGTATCACCCCCTCGAGGGGGGTTTGGCCATAAACACCATGCTAGGCAGGGTTTATTTATTTCATTATAATAGATAGATAAAACACAACAAAAAGGTAGGTACACCAGAACATAAAAAAGACAGTAATAAACAGTATTATTTTATTGTCTTCGTAAAATGGCTTTTAGTGCCAAAGTACCAATTAACAAACTCTGTAAATAAACAAAAACGGGCCATTTTAAAGTTTTTCATTGTCCCGGTAATGAAAATGTCTGACTTTAAAACTTTTAACAAAGGATGCTGCGCAATATGTTCTGAGAATGGGACTTTTAAGATAAATGCAAAAGATACCTAGCGAAAATTTTTAGTCAAAGTCAAAAGCCAAAAACTCTTTATTTCCATAAATACAATAAATGTACACTTAGAAAAGGTCAAATTCTTAATAATTAAACACTGACACGGAAATAAAGTGATATTTTTGATTTCAGTCGCTTCGGTATGTTGACTAAAGTAAAGAAGCGACGAAGAAACCTTTAGCCTGTTAGTTGTTATTTTTCGAGTTGGAGCAAATCCCGTCCCAAGCTTTTTTATCCTCTAGATAATCTGATATTTTATAGTAGGCCTTTTTACACAAGAAGGTTTTGACAATTTGTTTGAATTTATTTACTGATAATTTTTGCAACTCACTAGGAGTTTTGTTGTAGTAAATTATTTAATTTAGTTTTTTTGTATTATGTGCTTTTTTATGAGTGTTAAGTTAGTTGTTTTATTGTTAACCGACTTCGCAAAAAGGAGGAAGTTCGTCTGTGTGTATGATTTTTTATGTATGCCCGTAGATTTCTCGGTCATTTATAGACCGATTTGGATGACTCTTTCGCGTTTGTGTAGTTGTATTATATGTGATTCCGAAGAGCCGGTCGTAGCTCGGTAGTGGGGATTTGAAGCGGTTGTCTCCTACATGTATATTAAACAGGATACAGTTAATTGACATACTTACCAGAAAATATAAAAATAAAATTACATTTTTATTTATTTCTTCTAAAAGTCTGGGATTTTTTATTTACACTGTGTGTTATGTTATGTTAAATCTTAACTAGACCCGAGAGTTTGGTCGTTACTTTTTATTACACCCTGTATAAATGAAACACGCCTCTCCTGGAGAAATAGAGGCCTATGAGCCTATCTATCCTAAGGAAAACCTCGGGATACAAATAGGTGTAGCAGATTAGATTGCAGACTCCTTGCCAAATAATAATGATAAATAATGCTTTACAATTCACACAGCATCATTTAGCCCCAAGCTAAGCAGAGCTTGTGTTATGGGTAACTGATATACTTAATACAATACATTACATAGTTCGATATTTTTTTTACATAGAAAACAGCCAGAACACCCTAATCAAACATCTGCAGATCGTATGAACATTTGTCCTGAGGCGGGAATCGATCTCGCAACCTGTCTCTGCATCGCAGGAGGACCTCCACCTACCGCGCCACGAGCTCGTAAATTTCTTAAATATCCGTTCAGCCGTTTATTTGTGCAGATTGCAGTATCTCGATAGGTACTCTGTATTATTCACATGAGATTGAAATACTGGCTTTTATTTTGATGAATGAGTTAGTATTACTAGTTGAAGGACTACTGCACTGGAATACCATACAAACTCTGGGACGACGAGATAAAGAAGAACTATGGGCAGCACTGGCTTCAAGTAAGCACAAAAAAAATAGGGAATAATTTGGCGTCTTTTAAAAAACTATAAATCGACTTCAAATTCCGGTACCTAGATAATGTTCATCTATGTCTCGGACGAACGAAATCACCTCTCCCTTACTTTCTCTGGCCGAAGGTCTATGTTCACGTGCAAAAAATTGAGGTTATACTGGCGACATCTAGTTATAATTTATGTATAATTTAGTTTGATGACATATGGATGAATCTGTTGACGCCCGTTGCCATGGAAAGTAATAATTAGGTGATAATGAAATTATCACATTCTGAAGAATTTTTACAAACCTACGTTTTACGGCGCACATAGCAATTCCTGGAGAATCAAACATATAGGGGACCACCTCAAAATAAATTTTTATACAACAACGAAAGAATCATCAAATCTAGTAACAATTGGCGCAGATATCACCATAACTGATGTTTATTCTCCAAAAATATTATGTTGCCTTCACTGAGTTATATTATGTAGTGTACATAGTATACAGGGCGTGCCACGGCTATGCCACATGGAAGGAAAGTACCTTGAATATTTTAGATGGAACATTTTACTGAAAGAAGACATTATAATTATTTAAAAAACAATTTAAACTGCATTCATAGATTTTTAAATAATTACATGGTTGAACCAAGAATCGAACCCGCTACACGAGAAAAAAACTTACCCAGTAGCTTTATGATATTGATCGAAAGGCTTCATCTTATGGATTATTTTTTGCTAAATAACATAGTGTCAGAAATAAAAGGAAAACCATGAATTTTAACATTTGATGTGAAATTTTGTTCAGAAAAATGAAAAGCTGACATTGCCGTAACGATATAAAACTGTGAGCCTGCAATGCGGCTGGCTGATTTAAAAAAAATATACAATAATGTGTTTCATTTTCATACTATTATTCTTTTGTTTCTGTGATTTTCATTTTGGATTTTTGCATTGTACCTATTTTGAATTTGATACATAACCATGGCGTATCAAAATAATTAAATTAATAATAATTATTAATTTAAAAATTTTAAAATTCATGGTCTTCCCTTTATTTCTGACACTATGTTACTGAGCAAAAAATAATCCTTATGATAAAGCCTTTCGATCGGTGTGATAAAGCTACAGGGTAATTTTATTTCTCGCGTTGCGGGTTCGATTCCCGGTTCAACCATGTAATTATTTAAAAATCTATGAATGCAGTTTAAATGGTTTTTTAAAATAAAATAATGTCTTTTTTCAGTATAGTGTTCTATCTACAATATTCAAGGTACTTTCCCTCCATGTGGCATAGCCGTGGGACGCCCTGTATGTCGATGCTTGCTTTATAAGTATAACGGGATAAATACTAATCCCACGAGAATATTATTTTATGGGACCACCTCGGGATCATTCTCTATACAACAGTGAAAGAATCAGTAAAATCGGTTAATCGGTCGGTCGTATTTTTGTTGGTTGTGTCGTTTTTACGAAACGTGACACGAAACACGCAATTGCGTATTAGGAGAATTAAAATAGGCCTCCTGTTCCGTGTGTGTTGTTTCGTTGCTATGCTAAGCTAATTTATTATCTAATTCGATGTATTAGAGTACAAATTGGCGGTACACGCAATTGCGCGTTGGAAAATCAAAATATGCCCCCAGGAACGCACGGCCCTGTAACAAAGTTGTAAAACATAACCCTCCTTATTGCGTAGTCAGGTAACAGAAGAGTTTAATAATGTTTACAATGACTTGTGATTGTAAGCAAGTAGTATCAACTCATTCGTTTGTTTATTATTGTTTGTGCTCAGCTATTTAAATTATTTATTGTTAGCACACTACTCGTATTGTAGCGAGTATAAAACGTGCGATATGTATTTGTATTCATAACGAAATTATTAAGCGTCAATTACAAACGTTTTCTTGATCTATTGGAAGCAAATATTAATAACAATGTATTTTAAATCATCTCGATCGATTTAATTGTTTTTAATTTAATTAATATGTATCTATTTTAAATCATCTATATCCATCTTCTTCTCAATTGTTTTTGTTTTATTGGAAAACAAGAACCTTTAAATTAGTGGACTGATATTGTGTGCACACAAAGTGTTCAAAAGTAAGTTTCGTATTTACGCATTATTTTAAGCCCTGGTCATCCCATTACTGGGCAAAGGGCTCCTCCCACTCCCTCCAGCCATCACAATCATTTACTACTAAAATAATATAATGTTATTTTCTTTTTGATTTACGTTTTAATAACCGTGGTGGTCGCGGCCTCAGAATCGACCCCTCACACTCAACCCGTGGATGTCGTAAGAGTCGAGTAAGAGAACCCAGCTTCCTGTTGTGTATTTTAACACCTATGATCATCAATCCGCGTGCTAATTGTGTTGATTGAAGCAATACCCCCCTTTGTTTCTCGTACTCATCCTATGAGCACGAGACTACTTGTCGAATCGCAGCTTCCGCTACCGCGTGGAGGGTACTCTTTCCGACCCCCGACCCGTCCGAGCTGGTGTACCCCAGGGATCCGTTCTTGCCCCGCTCCTTTTAACGCTGTACACCAGCGACATCCCCCGTCATCCGCAAGTCGAACTTGCACTCTTCGCGGACGACACAGCTTTGTACACATCCGACTTGAATGCAAGTCGGGTAAGTATAAAACTGCAAGCCGCACTCGACACCATAGGTGCCTGGTTCAGACAATGGCGCATAGAAGTAAATCCGACGAAAAGTGAAGCAGTGTCTACTCGCGGAATTACTCTAAGCCCAGAACCCTTTCCCTTTTTGGCGAAACCATTCCATGGGCGAAGTCAGCCAAATACCTAGGGGTGATCATATATCGCCGCCTTAGTTTCAAACCCCATATTCGCACTGTAACCAACCGCGCAAAGTTCATACTTAGCCGGTTGAACAGTCTCCTTACAGCGAAGAGTAAAATGTCCCTTAGAAATAAGGTGACGCTATACAAAACGGTCAAACGCTTAGTCATGACATACTCATGTCTACAACCGACTAGCGGGGCTTGTTACTCGTATATCCGCACACAGCTAATATTCATTCAAAAACAAACTAAAGGTATGGCTCATCGAGAAGACGTACTATAAGGTCGAGGATTTCTTGAGCAAAAATTGTGATATGTGACATAAATTTATTATTTAAATTATTAAGTTAGTTTTTGTTTTTTTAATAAAATCTACTTTATTGACAAAGAAAATTACAATTCAAAAATAAAAACAAATTAGAACTAGTATTTACAATTGAAACAATTAAGCTAACTGCAGACTGTTGCAAACAATCTACAGGTAGCTCAACTGATCCATATCAATACCAGTTAAGTTACTTGCATTAGTTATTATTTTATTATGGAATAAATTTAATTTAATTTTTAAATTAGGTACATTAAAATGCATTTCGAAAAAAAAAAATTCCCCCCTTGTTTGGGGCACGTTCAGCAGTGAACGTATGTGAGTTTAGAAAATAGCGTAGTTAAAATCTAATCTCACAACGTTACAGCTTTAAAGCCGCAACGTTGTGAAATTAGATTCTAACTACGCTCAAAAATACGTTTTTAATCTGTCCTAATTTGAAATAAGATATTCAATCACGCCCAATTATTACAGAATTGCAGTTTGGAATAAAAAGCTAACTAATTGACTCCTGCGGTCAATAAAATGCTGTTAGTCTTGCTCCTCATCGGTCAAGCCACCGCCGCCATTTTAGATGAACGAAAGAAAGGTATAACTTGCGACGGCATGATATTCCACGACGTTTATTACGACCGCGAGATTCTTTTTCAAGGTCTCGGGAAACCGTACAACTTAGTCTTCCACAAATTCTCCGGTACTCTCTTCTTCAGCCACACAGTAGAAAAAGGAGCCTATGTCGACTTTAAAATCACTTACTGCCATGTTAACAAAAGGATCTGTAAAGACATCGAGGGTATCCCAGGAGGCTATGCTGTAGCATACGACGCGGTGAACGATGACATGTACTTCGGCGGACACGATGGAATATACAGATATAACTTCCTCACAAAGAATGCTGATTTTTTCACTGAGAAAGGAAAATCTATCTGGGGACTATTTGTGAGGAAGAATTTCTACTATATAGAATACCCAAATCAGAGCCTACACGTATTTCAAAATAATGAATTCGTCAAAGTATCTGAGTCTATCGGAATAGAGATTGACAATTTCTTCATTTCCAAACA
The DNA here is from genome assembly GCA_963662085.1 of Eupithecia inturbata. NCBI lineage: Eukaryota > Metazoa > Arthropoda > Insecta > Lepidoptera > Geometridae > Eupithecia > Eupithecia inturbata. The sequence continues at coordinate 9,922,787 of OY759198.1, forward strand.
CAATCACATTTACTTTTCTAACAGAACAGCGCTATATAAACTTGAAAACGGTAGCAGAAGAGTGATACACCTTGATGATGCGATCAGTGTACGTCAAATAGTCGAAGACCATTCCGGTGTTGTGTACTTTGTAGCAAGTGACGGAATTTATATCGAAGAAAGGCCTTATACTAAAATAAGAAAGATTGCTTTAGTTGATCAAGCATACGGTTTATCTTTCGATGAGAGTGAAAATTTGATTTATTCAAACGATAACGCCATATACAGACTACATCCGAGCGTGAATAACGAAGTGTGTTATACACATATGACTCAAGCTCTAACAGAAGAGGTGTCTACCAGGAAGTCTGTTGATGCACTGCTATTTGCAAAAGAACTTCTGCGGTCTGGGTTTTTTTGAGTTGAACTATTTTCTAAGACTGCTTCGAGGGCACTCGAGAAAACTCGGTTAAATGCATTAACGCACAGTCAATGGATTGGAAAATAATGGATTCTTCTTATCAATGGATTGGACGCAGAAATAATTTGATTAGTTTTTGTTCAGGTATTTATCGCGGTTAAACTTCAAAAGTTAAAGTGCTTTATTTTTTGAGACCTTCCAGGACTCTTGGACGTGGTGAAGAAAAGTCCTCGTTCTCTTAGTTTTGTAAATATGTACTTAGTTCATTCTTAGAGTATATTAGACGTACTTAAATAAATTCATCTGAAGATTTTGTGTTATTACATAAGCTCTTTTGCTGTTATGTATCTACATATACTATGAACAATACGATAGAGGGTTTTATCTTAATCTAAAAGTCGTCATGGTCTTTACAATATTTGGAAAACACCCTATTCTTAAAACTACTTACTTATTATTATGATCAACAAAAATTTACTGACTTATGTCAATAGAAGAAGACACTGTGAGAAATAACAATGGTTTGTTAATGGTCGGTTTGCAAATTGTGATTGTAACCATAACCAGGGGATTATTGTATAAAACAATCACAATTTGCACTCGGAAATTGCAAACGTTGACCAATAAAATGTTGGTTTTACTACTACTTATCGTGCCAACACTGGGTGAAATAGAATTTCAAGAAAGGAAAAGAGCAGAACATGATATATACGCAGAATGCAACGGTTTGATATTTAACGGTGTATATTACAATACAGAACTACTTTTCAAGCAGTTTCAGAAACCATACAACCTTGTCATCCACAAATATTCTGGTGCACTTTTCTTCAGTCATACATTTTTGTCTGTAGATAATAATAAAACGTATACGGACTTTAAAATCTCGTTCTGCTTTTTGAATACAAATAATTGCAATGATGTCGGTGGTATCCCAGGAGGTTATGCAATAGCATACGATATGTATAACGAAATTATGTATTTTGGTGGACACGATGGTATTTATAGATTCAATGTTTTTACAAATACTGCAGAATTTTATAAAGAGAAAGGAAAGTCGATTTGGAGCCTATTTGCGAGGAAGGATTTGTATTATATAGAATATCCAAATCAGAGCCTATACGTGCTTCAAAATGATGGATTCGTCAAAGTAGCGCAAGCTATTGGTATAGAGATTGATGTTTACTTCGTTTCCAAAAGCAATAATATTTACTTTGCTAACAAAACAGGGTTATATAAAGTTCAGAATGGTGACGGAAGAGTAATAGATCTTGATAATGAGATCAATGTACGACAAATAGTAGAGGATCAGAAAGGTGTTGTGTACTTTGTCACAAGGTACGGAATTTACGTGGAAGATAACGTATATGTACTAAGACTGATCGCTTCAATTGAACAGGCGTACGGATTAGCGTTTGATGAGAACGACAAGGTGGTTTATTCAACCGCTGATGCTATATACAAATTGCACCCAAGCCATAAAAGTGAAATATGCTTTAATCGTTTGACTAAAACTCTAGGTACTCCGCCTGCAAAGGTAACCAGAAAGTCTGCACTACAATTTGGAAATAATTTTATTACACTAGAAATTTTTGGGATTAAAAATATTGCTAATATTATAAGAGGTCATAGACAAAAATATTTACCTTAATAGCGTGTACCTACGCGCAATAAATCTTTTCCAAGTGGTTTATTTGGTAATATGTTATTTTTGAAAGTATTTTAAGAGGTTCCCATTATAAACGTAGACCTATGAATCGGATAAAATGACTCGCATATTCTCTCTCAACTAAACTTTGCAGCCAACTTGTTCATGTTCCTCGTCCGGACTAAGAAGCTAGCCCAACGTATTCAATGAAAACCCTTACCCAACATGTTTAACAAAAGTAGAGTTTTATATTTAATCTACATTGAAACGGTGTTCAAGAGCAAAACCTTGCGTCAGCCGTTTCACAAACATGTAAAAACACTCAATGTAATGTTCTACTCTACTTTTATAACTTATTTTTATTCTTAATTCAATTTGCACTCGGCAATAATCTGCAGCCGACGATACTAAAATGTTGATTTCATTTCTGCTTATCGCGCCAACACTCGGTGAAATGAAAACTCAAGAAAGAAATTCAACAGAATGTAACGGTTTGCTATTCCATGATGTCTACTACGACAGTGAACTTATTTACAAGCAGTTTGAAAAACCATACAACCTTGTCATTCATAAATACTCTGGTGCACTATTCTTCAGTCATACATTCACGGCTATAGAAAATAATGCAACGTACACGGACTTCAAAATTACATTCTGTTTTTTGGATGAAAGAGATTGTAAGGATGTGAGTGGTATCCTAGGGGGATATGCAATAGCATATGATAGAGGCAATGACGACTTGTATCTTGGCGGACACGACGGCATATATAAATACAATTTCCTCACCAACGAGGCAGAGTTTTTTACAGAACAAGGAGTCTCAATCTGGGGATTGTTTGTGAAAAAGAATTTCTACTATATAGAATATCCAACTCAGACTTTGCGTATCTACCAAAACGGCGCATTTGTCCCAGTGGCAGAAGCAATAGGCGTCGAGATTGATAACTTCCTTATCTCAAAGCATGGCCATGTTTATTTTTCTAACAAAACTGCTGTGTACAAGCAGGAAAAAAATTCAAGGGAAATCATTCATTTAGCCGATAATATTTTTGTACGGCAAATAGTAGAAGATAATTACGGAGAAGTTTACTTTGTTGCAAAGTATGGAATATACTGGGAAGAAAAGCCGATGAGATTTCTTATGAAAATTGCTAATATTGACGATGTTTATGGAATGGCTTTTGATGATAAAGGGAGAGTGATATATTCAGATAAGGATAGTATAAACAGACTGACACCTAAACCAGAAAAGCAGACATGCTATCCTGTAACTACAAATGAACTGTATGAGGAGAGCACTAGAAATACTGACTCTGTATTAGAGTATGCAAAGTATCTATTGCAAAATGAATTTAAATAGAAAAAACTTTAATGAATCATTTTAATAAAGGAACTGTCGGACTTATTGCTAAAGAAGTAAATTGCTGTTATATTTTTGTTGATACCATTCCAAAATAAAATATAATTATATTAGTTTTTGCATTATTATTGTACATGTTCTACTTTGTTACATATAAAAACAGGAGATTTGTTATATTGGACCATCATCATCATCTAATTACCAATAATTAAAAGCTAGGTTTTTCCATGTTAATGCTGCCTTTGAAATTCGATGTATTTTAGACCTTTAATCCTAATGACTGGAAGGACTGATGACCGATAATATTTATCAAAACAAAACTGCTAAACAATGAGTTAATTGTAATGAGAGAATAATTTGTATGACTTCAGTCATAATATTTATAAAACAATTGATCTATGATTTAAAACAAATGGCTCATAACTAAGTGTATGCTCTTTATAATTAGGCTTGTGAATTGTGATTAAATAGTTTAAATATCGTGTGTATAATATATCGTGTGTATGTTGATGTGATGGGACCTTTGCTGGTAAGTACTTTTTTAGTGAGTCGTTTAACAACTTAAGGTAGGGTGGGTAGGGTAAAGACCAAATCGCTGATCCAAGAGGGATTCATGCGCAACTGCCAAAAAACCCAAATCGTAATCATGTCTTGATAGGGTAGTTAGCTAAATTTTTAACTAATCGATACTTGATTGCGATTTTCAGAAGTCAGCATTTTTAGCAGTTGTGCGCGCACAGCCCAGCAGTGGTTATCACCACTGGGCCGATTATCCAGAGTTTACCCTACACAATTATAATATAGGATATAATATAGTTTGGATGTTTTTGTTTGTTACTTCTTTATGCCAAAACGAATGGAGTGGAAATATAATTTACATATTATATTTTTTAATTTCAGAGAATCCTGTACTACATTCAACTGATATTGACCTTATGCAAATATACAAATGAAATACCCTGCAATAAAATGAAATTCGGAGGACTATTCTACGACAAGAAAGTTCTTTGGACAGGCCTGGCCAGGCCACACAACTTGCAAGTATTTAAAACTGAAAACATACTATTTTTCAGCTACTCCACTGCTGAAATGTTCTCAGAAAATGATTTCCAACTGGCTTCCTTTAATTTGGAGAAAAATGAAAGCCATTTTATAGGCGATGTACCAGGTGGCTGCGCTATAGCTATCGACCATGAAAACGACGATATCTACTTAGGTGGAAGCGACGGAATATACCTATACAACAGCGTCACTAAAATAGGAGAAATCTTCAAAGAAAAAGGAAAAAATATCTGGTCTCTATTCCATAGGAATCATCTCTTCTACATATCGTACCCAGAACAAAAGCTACATATGGCTATCGATGGCAAATTCTCTCTAGTACAAGAATTTAGAGATTTCGAAGTTGATGTAATTCACATAACGGGTAGCGGTGAAATATATTTCGCAAATAAATCAGGGTTATATATATTTGACAGTGAAAAGAAACGTGCAATTGTTATAAACGAGCTTATTGTTGTAAGGCAGATCACTGAAGATTCTAAGAATAATATATATATGGTCACAAATTTTGGTATATATAAAGGGCGGGAGTGGAAGAAGTTGACAGATGCTAATACTGTTTATAGTTTGGCGTTTGATAAGGACGATAACATTATAATATCTGATACAATAAGTATAATAAAGTTGATTCCGAGTGTAATAGGCTGCTACAGAAATGTTTGGTAGCTTGGAATCAACTGAGCATACTGGCCTCCTTTTTAAGCGACTTCGAAAAAAGGAATAGGTTCTATGTTCGGTTGTATGTTTATTTATATATGTTCGCCGATTTCTCCTTCAATTATGGACGTATTTTGTCAAATTGTTTCGCTAGAGATAATGATCTCTAGGCAATTCCATAAAAAAATATTTCTGTGGGATCACTATTTGTCCCGCAAAACTTAAAAACAGTGTAAAAATAAGGGATTCCAAGTCGTTTTTTTTTACACATTCAAACCCACAATCTAATTATTGGAAATAAGTATTGTAAGAGTTTGTTAATATAATAATGACAGGTTAAAGTTGCAAGATGTTTTGCTTATTTACATATCACTATGGAAACGTATGTTAAAAATAAAATTGTTGTTTAGTGGATTTTTGTTAAACAATGTAAAAATAATCACCCCAATAGCCCTTGGTAGTTATTAGATCAATGTTCTGGCAGTTAAAATGTAGAAAATTCTACATACAGACACGTAGACCAGGCCGCCCTAGGCGCCGTTGGATTGAAGAAGAAGAAGCTGTTCTCCGCGAGCTCTACGCTATTATGGGTACTCGGTTTTAGAATCGTAGATATTTTTTGTAAATAAAGGAGATACAAAACCAAACAAATTATAAATATTTTACGACACTGCTCATCGATGCAAATCGCAGAAGGTAGGAACAATTTGACAGCTTTCATTTGATCATCTCGTCAGTTTTTGAAATTAAATTTACAGCTTTTTCGCTGCGCGTGTGCAACTATGCGATTTTTTTTTTGGTAGTTACATTGTTGGTACCATGTTGTTTTCTGTTATTTTTATAAGGTTGAATGAAGTTTTAATTCCTTGCCTTTGTTTACCAAAAATATTTTGGTTTCTAGAATCGAGTATTGCGCAAGGCAGCTCAGAACCGAGAAGCCAAGAGTGATTTTGTGTCGGAGGCCATGATCCACTTTGTGGCGCCTAAGCCACAGGAGTACCTAAGCAACATCTACTGCCTTTACCAGTCCACTGCTGGTCATCATCATCATCATCAACCTTATTAGTCCACTGCTGGACATAGGCCTCCATAGCACCCTGTCTTCAGCTTGCCGCATCCAGCATCTGCCTGCAGTCTTTCGTAGGTCGTCGTCCCACCTGGCTGGAGGGCGTCCTACACTACATTTGCCGAGTCGCGGTCTCCACTCAAGAATACGTTTACCCGGCTGGTCATAAGCACCTTAGGGGTACATAATGCAATAAACCCCACGCGGCGCAAGCGGGTCGGGGATCGCGGTTTGGTGGTGGATCAGTTCTGCAGGAGGCGCTGCTGCCCAATATATAAAAATTTAATAAATATCAAAATTAAAAGGGGCCTCCACACAAAAAACGTGATTTTTGGCTATTTTTGCTCTTCTTTTGTCAAGGCTCTTGAACCACTATAGGTAGATACGTGAAACTTTCTACAAAAAAGAAACACTACAACTGTAATAACAACAAATACTAAAGATATAATAAAGTTGAAAATTTAAAGAGGTCTCCAAATAAGTGAAAATTTGATGTTCTTTGAAATAGTTGCCTCTTTATACAATACCAGAATAAAATTAATCTCTTATTATTATTTACATCAATATTATCTTGAATTAAATGGTTAAAAATACTCGTTCATTTGCAGTTCCATTAAATACTCCATTTAGCCGTTGTAAAGAGCATCGTTTCATTCAGCCGCAAACTCAACCTACTTCCGTTCACACAAAATCTCAATTATACAAAAATACGATGTGGATTTTGCATTTTCAAAAGCATTCGTGGTTTCGATTCAGTAACATACCTAGGCGTACTGAAAAATACAAAGTGTCCCACGGCCACGGAACTTTGAGGGCAAGTACTAGAAATATTGAAGATGAGAAGTTTTAGTGAAAATAAACTTTTCTTTATTCTTTATATTAAGTATAACTGTATTCACAGAATTTTGAAAATTCCCAGCCTTATCCGGTAATTGATACTAATATAAAAAATTACACCCAGTATTTTTATGACACTGATTGGTATAGTTAGTAATAAATAAGAATCCAACTTTTTTCGAGTGCGATGTTCCAGGCACTCTTAGGGTGCGCGTGCGCAAGCCAGCGTTGGATGACGCACAGACCGCGTCAAACGGATTTTAGTATACTTTATATAGTTAGATAGATAGATAAAGGTTTTTATTTACGACTTCAGACACACACATGCAAATCAGACTACAGCAATTATACAGGATGCTAGTAAAAAGAAATAATAATAAAAATACAGTGAATAAATAATCAAAACCTAAAAATTAAAATCTAAGTAAAATGTCTGTGGGTGCTGCAGTACGTCAAAAAAGCAATTGCTCAGCATTTTGTAGGTATTTTCTATTGAAGCCCCCACCAATTCACATAGTCATGTGTGACTATGTGAATTATTTTGGTTAGTGGGGCGTTATACTGTGGTACTATCTAAATAACTACACTGCAATTTCGTTACCATTGATTCGGTAAAATCCGGTTTAAGCCGGACATGTTACCAGTAATTGAAAATTGCATCTGTTGGTGAATTTAATGGCTTTTGGCTTGCCAAAATTTGCATAAATAAAACTTTATAACGTGTAGGCCAGGATGACTCATCGATTGCGTACAAAATCGGGCCCTCGCGGGCCTTATGCGAATTAAGTTAACTATCAAGGTTAAAAATACTAAAGTCACATTAAATATTCTAATTTATTTGCATAAATGTTTAATTGATCAACAATAACCAATTTTATGGTGAAGTGCGAGTCTGAATTGCTATTTTAGTTTTAAATTTTTTTTCTTCAACACGATGCATGGACTACTAAATAAATTTTAGAATAAAAGCTGCGAAGCTAAATATTGGCCTAACCGCATACATAAAATACTACAATTACCAATGCAAATGTGCACGGTTCGCGGACTAAAAGTTTACACATTTTAGTCTCCAGTGTTGCAAAGGCAGAGCGGTGAGCGGAGCGTTCTTGCTTTTACTGTCGTCTTTTTTTTTTAATAAGTTTGATTAGGTACTGAACAAAAGCTATTAATTCTACATAGATACATGCTTGCTGATTTTTTTCTGCTTGACCTTGACTAAATAAATAGTTCAAAATAACTTCGTAGTTATGCACTTTTCAAATGACCATTAATCGCTTTCAGGTTGACTGTAGACACTGGTAATGGAGGTCGATGCAGATTTTGTCCAGGTGTTCACATATTCGCGCGGTTTTCAAGAGTTGTTAAGGCGCTACCCCGACCCAGAACAGCGCCGCCAACTAGTTTATCTTATTATAACGTTAAACAAAGGAACTTTCTAATATCCATTGGGCAGTTTGTGATATCTATTATAAGCTTTTTTTTAATGTCTCTGTAATACTTTTATTTTGTATAGTTTATGCAAAGATGCGAAGTTGCGCTTGGTGGCCACTAAACTCTATTTTCGCATCTCTGTCTTAACTATACAAAATAAAACTATTACAGAAGCATTAAAAAAATACTTATGACAGGTATTACAAACTGCCCAATCGATTTTAGTAATTTCTTTTGTATAACGTAATAATAAGATAAAATAGGTGCCGGTGCTATTGTGGGTCGGGGTAGCGCCTTAAGAAAACAGTTAATAAGCCTCTCCCGCTTCCGCTCCTGCTGTTTACCAAAACAGCACCCTTATGAACAACATTTTGTACAAAAATTGGCAACGTAGACCACAACGAAACGAATTGAATTAAACAATTCCAGTGCGTTTTAGGATGCAATGTCCATTCTCCATTTAAAAAAGTTTTTGTGTATAAATCAGTTTTTGTTATGCAAAAAAAATGCATTAGAGCCATATATAATTTAGAGAGTACTCAGTCCTTGCGGGATGTTTTCAAAGACAATGATATCCTAACATTAACTGGGATATTCATTTCAGAGATTTGCTTATTCGTAAAAAATAACTCAACATTCTTCAACATAAAATCTATTAGATCTGATAGCTTGCGAAATAAATATAAGTTTAACCTATGTATACCTCAAATCAACAATTCAATGTTCCACAAAAGCACATATTATGTAACAGCTGTCAAAGTCTTCAATAATTTACCAGTAGAACTAAAACAACTTGATGGAAACATGTTTAAACTTAAGTTAAGGAAGTGGCTTGTTAATAACGTTCATTACATTTTGAGAGAATTTTTTGACATTAGATGATTATCTGCCTAGACTAAGATTGTATGTCCGAATAGGATAAAATTGTTGATACTTACTATAATTTAAGACCTTCATGTAACTATGATTAACACAATATTACAATAAAATTATTCTTAAAAAAAAAAAAAAAACGTTACATATTCTTTTATTTAAATACTAGCTTTTGTCCGCGGCTAGTACGCAGTTTTTCAAGATAAAAAGTAACCTATTATGAAATTAAGGCCCTGGAAAATTATTCCAAAGCCTAAAATTCTTCCAAGAATGATTTCATGCATGCAAAATTGAAGTCCGATCTGTTTTGAAGTTCTGGCGTTGTCTTATGACAATTACGCAACTTCAAAAACTTTCGCCGATTTGCCAAATTCAATAGTATTATTTTAAGATAAATCTGTTAGGTCTAGAACCAAAAATATTAAATCTTCAAAACTTCTCATAGAGTCCTCGGGTGATCGGAATACTGGCTTCTATTTCGGTCAACAAATTAGAATAGCCAAAACACTTAATTTGTAAATCACATTAAAATAAAATAAATAATAACACCAAAAATCTGAAATTAAATTACTCACGTACGTAGAATTCATAAAGCGTGTAATAGATACGATTTGTGCTAATTTCCTTAAAAACAAGAGTCCGCCATTAGAAGGGTTGAGGTATTAGACAATTTACCAGATTTAGCTGGATTTTACCGTCTAAACCGGGGTTTTTTAACAGGAGCCATTTAGAAACGAATAAATGTTATGGGGACCTGAGTCTTTTTAGGGCTCCGTACCAGAAGGTTGAAAACGGAACCCTATTACTAAGCCTCCGCTGTCCGTCCGTCTGTCCATCTGTCACATGGCTTTATCTCATGAACCGTTTGCAAACCGATACATCTGAAATGTAGGTACCTTTAATTTTTTGGTATTCATCAAATAGCAAAGTCTCTAACCAGTACCTAGTACATATTGGTATACTAATTGGCAATCGTTCGAAACCCTCCGCGCGCGAGTCACACTCGCACTTGATGGATCTTGTTTTTGGTTATTGTTGCTGTTTGTTTGTCAAGGGTGTATCTCTTGAACCACAATAGGTAGACACATGAAACTCCCTATAAATAAGTAACACTTTAACTGTAATAACGACAAATACTAAAAATGTGATAAAATTTAAAATTTAATAGTGTCTCAAAATAAGTAAAAATTTTATGTTCTTTAAAAAAGTTGCCTGATATTTACGGTACGGAACTTATCGTGTGCGAGTCGACTCGCACTTGGCGGTTTATTTTCTATTCAGGTTGGTATATACTGGCTCTCTTATCAAACACCTTGGCAGGTTTAAATCTTCACTTTACATCTTACAAATTTTAGATTTTATTTTAAAATTTCAACGGCCTTTATTAACAAAGAAAATTACAATCAAATAATAGAAACAAATTAGAACTAGTATTTACACTTGAAACAATTAAGCTAACTACAGACTGTTGCAAACAATCTAAAGGTAGCTTAACTAATTCATATATTAGTTAACTTACTAGTTCTGATTTGTTTTAATAATGAATTGTAATTTTCATGGTCAATAAAAATTATAAATTAAAGATCTGCAATCTATTAAATAACGCAGCAAATCTCATATTTTATTCTCCTTCCTCTCTTCCTACAACTACAGTTCTCCTACGCTTAGATGTGTTCTAATTTGTATCTAAGTCGGTCATTAGCTCCGATCCCTACCCCCTCTCTAATCCCCTCGTTACCCTGGGGGTGTAGAGATTGACCCGAGAAAATTCTAACGGAGTTTCTCTGTTGTTGGGTACTTTAAAACTGTATTTAACGTTACTTTAACGCGAAAATTTCCTATGTAATTATTAGATTATTATTTTTTATTTTTTATTTATTATCTTTATTAATCAAAACTTATTCTATTCATAATTATAAGACACGTTAAACCGTAGAAGATTTGTCTGGTGTCGACAGTTACAGCGTGTTGCCACACATTTGGCATGAAGTTCTAGATAAACAAAATTATTACCATTAATTATTTATTATCTTTGAGCGCGTGTTTAACAAAAGCGTTACCACAAAACTGCGTTTTACGACGGTTTACAGTTAGACACGGCTTAGACATGGTTTAAGTTGCTTGTCTAACGAGTGTCTAGAGTGCTAGTTGTGACAGAATTCAGAATTATTGGTATTCTTTGGAAGTGTTTGGTGTTAAAATGGAATAAACTACGTTGATACATTTCGGGACAATAATATAACTCTTTGAATTGCAGCTGTGTGACAGTGACACAAAATACGATTCGTTTTGTTTTTTTTTCACCTCTAACTTTTGTTTAAGGTGAAAAAAGGTTTTGATCGTAAATACAGTTACACTACCACTAGGCTATTTTATCGTAAAGTAGGTTTAGATAAATACCCGCATACAGGTTTAAGAGTATGTACAGGGTGACTAGCAGTCGCTGACTGGAAAAAAATATAAACTCATCACAACATATACACACATAGACAATATATATTCAACATTCTGTTACATTTTATAAATTAAATTAAATTCATTTATTGATTCAGATAACGTAGGTAGTTCACACAGTTTTATATAAACAAATAGGTACACAAAAAAAAAATAATTGACACAAGGGTTGATCAGGCTTGACATCCAGTGCCTTTGCTGTTTACTGCAATGTCTGTCAGCCAGAACCCCTATCAGACTGTTGGTGCCCAGCATCCTGCGTTTTACAGATATTATTTTAATATGAATTACAGCGTTAAAGTCCTTTACGTGTGCGTCAGCAAACATGCCCGACGCACTATAGTATCTGGGCAGCCCCACCATTGCTCTAACTAAACTAATTATTATAAAGGACGCGTAGGGCACTGATAGACGCCTTGGTTTAAGTAACCCACAGGCCGCTGATGTAAAAAGATTGACAGTAGGATTATAAAGTAACTCGGTATAAATTTAAGTCACATAAAATGTATACATATAAATATCACATTCATCAAAAAAAGCCAACTACAGAGTAAATACAGTAGACGAAGAGGTGACCATCTTGTTTTGCCTACAATTAGAACTCAGCAGAGTAAAAAGACGATTACTTTCGAAGGTGCCCAATTCTATAACAGGCTATCTGAAGATATTAAAGGAGCTGGAACGTTTGGCGTGTATAAAACTAAATTGCAAAGATATATTATCCGAAGATGTAACACTACTAAACTAAACCATAAGAGACGAAAATAACATAATAATATTACTAGCATAAGTTTCTCGTGTAAGTAACATGTTTGTTGTAAATGAGAAATAAAGATCTTTGAACTGAAGTCATACTTTACTATAAATTATCTAAGAAGTCAGAATAAAGCTCTAAGAAACCTACACCTTATTAAAACACTAAAGTCATTTACAATTTATCCTACATCTTGTTACAGAAGCAATTAAAAAACAATTGCTGTAACACCAACGCGCGGTTACATTAATTCAACTTTACAATTACAACAGAAGTGTACTTACTTGCCACCTTTCAAGAAAATTACGCCATTTTTCTCAGCTTATTAGAATATTATGCTTTAGAATGCAAAGTGAGATTTTTGTTGAATTTCGTAATAATTTTAAGATTAACTCATTATTCGTAATGAAATTTTACTAGACTAGGTAAGTAGGTATCTACGCAAAAAGATGTTTGTGAGATATTATGGGGGTTCCCCCATAATCTCAATGTTCCTGTCATTTAGAAATCAGAAGTCAATACCTTTTATTTCTTTGGTCTAAGCTCATACGTGTTAAATAAACTTAATTGTTATCAAATAACAATCATAAGTAATTAAGTTTAAATAATAAACAATACTGGACAATCCACACAGCCTTATGTATCCCCAAAAATAGCAGAGCTTACATAGATATATATTTTTTATAATTACATAGAAAATACCCAGAACACCCGGAAGAAATATTTGCAGATCGTACAAACATTGGTCCCAAGGCGGGAATCGAACCCGTAACCGACGGACCTGCGCCCGCCGCGCTACCTCTGTCGTCATAGTTTTAAGTGTTTCTTATCGTCGATCCCACCCACCTGCAGACAATAGCGTCCTTTGCCGTCGCAGCGACGCGGCGTATCCGGACTCTTAAGAGAACGGTGTCCTCGGGAGCTTTTCACACGCACACACACAGGCGTCTCCTGTTGCCCGGACTTTTAAGAGACTGGTGTCCTTAGGAGCTGTCCCCACTCTCTAACACACACATCCTCCACCTCCACCTCCACAGCTTATATTGGTCCACTGCTGGACCCAGGCCTCCCCCTGATAAGCGCCTTATTGGCTTTTATCTCACAGGGCGTACTGCTAATACACACAACCTACGATACCAGTATCAGTATTTCCAGAACTTTCTAGGAGCTGTTTAATTACTATTACGTACCTATTTAACTGCTTACCTACTTCTAATTTTATTATGTTTTTAATTTAACTGGAAGTAACTTTAAGAAGATCAATAAATATGTATATATACTTATAATTTATTTATGTTGTGCCAACGAGGCGGTCGATGCGGCAGCTCCACAGTTATTGACTTTTGCTGTCTTCTGTATTCTAAATAAATTATATTGTATTTTTTTGTATTTTGTATTATTATCGACCTTTCCAATGCAATCCATGAGTGCCGGAAGAGTCGACTAAGAGAACCTAGCGTAGGAATCATTAAAGCAACCCCCTTCCTTGTTTAGGGGAGGTATGTTCAGCAGTGGACGTATTTGTGGTGATGAGGAAGGCGTAACGTTTGACAGGCTCCTTTTTGTAACATCCTGAAACGTGTGCGTTAGTGTGATGACCTTCTCAGCTATATTTTTACGTACACATAACTAAAAGAACAAAAGCGATAAATCTCCGAGTTCTGCGTGAGCTTAGTTCGAACAGCAACTGAACTATTTTGATTAATGCCAAACTTTATGTTTCGTGGTACAATACCTAGTTCACGCCACAGATTAGGTAATGTTACTCAGGTCGATTTGTTTCATAAACAGTGCGTTTGTTTTCTCCGGTTTCTTTGGAATGGTTATTTTTGGCAATATTTAATCTTTATTTAATTCTGAGGGCCCGTTAGTTGGGCCCGGTTGTAGCCCGGTTGTGATTTAGCCGTGGCTATCTCGACGTAAGAATCGACCCCTACAACTCAGCTCGTGGATGTTGTAAGAGTAGGGAACTCAACACCTTCACTGCGATTAACAATCCGTCTGCCAAACAGCATAGCCTAGCCTTGACCCGTCAATAACTCTAATATTATACATGGATATATTGTATATGGAATTTTGTATGTTTGTTAGTTACCTCTTCACGCCAAAACCACTGAACGAATCGGGCTGATTTTTTGCATACAGGTAGTTTTAGGCTTGGAATAAAGACAAATACCTACTACAGTTCATTTAGGTCATTTGTGATTATAATAAACATTAAAGGTCCTAGAATAGATCCTTAGGGTACGCCCCCTGTGATTTTGTACAAATTCGATTTATAAACAATTTCCATATTTTCTACTATTTTTCTAAATTCTACATACTGTTGCCGGTTTGTCAAATAAGAATGAAACAGTTTCAATGAATTACCCATTATCCTTATGCCATAGTATTCTAATTTCTTAAACAAAATATTGTGATCTGTTGTGTTAAATGTCAAGCTTAAATCTGAAAACAGCCCTAATACTTTAATTTTATCATATAATAATCCAACGACGTCATCCACTAGCGTGTTTATGGCATCCCCGGGGCTTACGCTGTGCTGGTAGCCAAATTGTCTGTTATTAAGAATTTTGTTAATAATAGAATGTCTTAGAAGTCTATCTTTAATAATCTTTTCATATATATACAGCTGAAAATTACGAGAATTTTACCTGTTTACAAAAAAGGTACAAACACTGATCCTAAAAATAATAGGCCCATCTTTGCTGCCAGATAGACCCATATCCTTGCTGCCGGTGTTTACTTTTTGTAAACACTGGCAGCAAGGATATGGGCCTATAATTTTTAGGATCTGTTTTCGTACCTTTTCAGGGAAAAGAAATTTTTGAGGGGTCCTGTCAGTCCAAAATGTTGTCCTTTATAATTTTTATTGAGATTTCATCATAGCCGGATGAATTTTACTTTCCATTGATTTAATATTTTTAGTTAGCTCTATTCTATTTACATAATTAAATTCCGTACTTGTCCCAACATTAGATAAAAAGAATTTTGTAGAGTTTCTACAAAAATCTTTATCATTGACTAGCATATTATTAGTGTCAAATTTTACGGCAAACGTTTTCACTATATCTTGGGGATGTGTCAGTAGTTTTTAATATTAACAACTAAGAATTTCTTCATTTTATTAGTCATGTCAATACTTCTTCTTTTGTATTGTCTTTATATTTATCATCTTAGTTACTTTTCAAAATATGAACCTAAAAGTAGCCGGAGGTTTGAGCCCTCGTCTCTAAATACAAGTTTAATGTAACCTTAGTTAGAGCGAGGTGTCACTATCTCTTACACGTATAGGTACCCATAGTACTTTGTATATTGTATATTCTACCTTCTACCTGTACCATTTTGTAAATAAATATCTTATTATTATTATTATTATTTATTTTAGGACTATCATTATATATATATTTGAAGTAATTTCTTATATTCTAGTCTTTTAATGTACCAGTCTGTTTCCATTATATTTTCTTTTAAAAATTAATTGGGGTTTATCACAGAACCTTCGGCGCCGTATATGTACCCTTTGTTTTTTATTTTTTATTTTTAATTCTAATGCTATAGCTACTCGCAGCTACACGTACATAGGCTACTTTTAACGAAGTTTTTATCGCATATATCAGTTCTCATGTGGTATACCTTTAAATGTTTCCATATAAACAACGCATGCAAGGCTGCGTGCAGAAACTAGTGCGATTATAATTCCATTCTCGATGACTTTTTAAATGATCTAGAATACATAGCTATGCTCCTGTGTAAACCCACCTTTACAATCACTAAACTCATATGAGACAATCATCTGGAAAGATTGGATTCGAACGGAGCCGTCACCAGCAGATATTAAACATATTGGCGTGTGATTTGGGACGCTGTATGTTTTTGATACAATATACAGTGCTAATATTAAATTCCAAATTATTTTTGAGACTGGGTAGAACTGTGTCAATAGATATAATATGATTGTTTAAAAACTTATATCTGACTTAGAATCCCTTAATTTTACACTATTTGTAAGTTTTGCAGAAGAAAGACTAAACCCCGATAATAAATTTGGAAGTACCTCGGAACCATTTTCTGTACAATAGCGAAATAATTTTCAAAATCGGTCCATATTTGACGGAGAAATCGACGAACATACTCAATAGGTACATAAAAACATACATACAGCCGAATATAAAACCTCTTCCTATTTTCGAAGACAGTTAAAAAATGAAATGAGGTAAGGAATACCTTTGCCCTGCAACGAAACACGATGTCCCCAAGATACCAGTTTATCTTAGTCTGGGGACCAAATTCTTTTTTTATAAACGTTATTTATTTATTTTATACCTACGAATAAATAATCATTTATTAATAGAAGACTTGAAGACTCCACTAAGCTTATAATATCTCCTCGGCAGATGGGAATGCGCAAGTGTGTCGACTCATGTACCGACACACACAACGGGCCTCCCAACTCTCAAGGGACTAGTGTCATACCGTCGGGCCTCTTACCATTCGTCACGCAACAGACCATTTGGATCGAGAAAAAGACTGATAACTTTGATTATGTGTGTCTAGATAGACTATCAACAGCGTCAAAAAGTAGAAAAAAATTGCGTCCAGCAGTTGGCCTCTAAATCTTCAATCCGCGCTTCCTATCTTTTTTCTTTAAACATTGTTTATAGCCACTAGACGCTATGGTAAATTATCTATATTTCTAATAGAAGTCTCTTTACACCAGGTATCATTAAGCTAAAGAATAAAGCGTACATAGCGCGAGTTTAAAACCTTGCTGTCGCGACCGCCAGCTCACGAAAGTTAGGCCTGTTATTTATAGTTGCTTTGCAGCGTGACGCTATCTAGAGGTAGACGCACATTGAAAGGGAACGTGAGGAGTTGGCGATAAGAGGAAATATGGTAGCCTGCAGATGTGCTCGTTGTACCATACCTATTACAATTTCACTTTTCTAAGCCTTCTGCCAGTGCTACACGAGCAGCCTATGGGTTAAGTTCACGCAAAAGTCTTTTATCGCCCCACGTGTTCAATATAACAACATTTTCAGGATGCTGTAGGGCCTGCCTCGTTACTGCAGTGCGTCAGAGACGTTCGCGAATGGCTTCACTGATGGCTTCACGGTAATTATGCGGAAGCGAGTGGCATCATTCATGAGCAGAGTGAGAGGTAGTAACAACAGCATGCTGAAAGTCATATCTGACAAATATGACTGTCCAATACTGCACCACTGGGTAAACTTAGTTACGAGTATAACCTAAATTTAGTTATTTTTGTTTTATTTTATTTTCTTTGTTATAATTGTATGTTAACTTCATGTTTTCTATGGACCTTTGTCGCCTGAAAATAAAGATTTTGATGATTTGATGAATAATCAAAGGCTGATACGGTCGGTGATAAAGGCCCGACGGATAATTTGACAAACAACCCGACGAAGGCAGTGGCCCTAGCCGTACACGGCAAAGGAAAAAAAAAACAATTATAGTTAAAAACGTCATCAAAGGTTGACCATAAAATCGATAAAGTATCGAATTAAATTTTTGACGATATCACTAAAATTTTTATTTTCTACAGAGTTTCGAAAACTTATTCAGTTGCAAGCGCCTTAAATAACCTAGATAAGGTCTATACCTAAGTATAAAATACTTAAAGGAAGAATACCTTATTTCAAGTATAAAGTTATTTGAGTTATGTGTATACTAAGGTGATCACTTTAAATCTGACTGTGTATCACAAACAAAATCTTATAGTCTCATAGTCTAAAACAAAACATAACGTGGCATAAAATCCAGGCCCAAAAAGCGTATGATTACCTTTCCTAAAAATAACTTCCATTTCTCCTCGGAATTTTCCATTTTCAGTTGTTAATGTCAGTATAGGCAAAGCAATCCAAGTGTTTGTCAACAGAAATCGATCTAATTTCATATGACATCAATCACCCTGTATAACTGGGCTGTCAGAGAATGCATATGTGATTGATTCTGTTAGGAATGATTGATAGCTTTTTTAGAGTTCTGTTTTGTGCCTACATTTATTTGCCGGTATTCATATTGTTACTATGAATTTTGCCCGTGGCTTCGCACGCGCTCTTCTCGTTTAATAAGCAGCCGTTTGTTTATAACGGCGAATCAGTTTTTAGGTTGAGATCTGGTAAGATAAGTTATTAAGATATGCTCGGACGCAGATAAATGCTGTATGCGTTTTTTCTAATGCTGTCAACATTTTCTAAGACGCTGTTGAATGGTGGTTATGCGGTAATCGTTCTGTCAAACAACACAACAAAATAACGTTACTTTAATTTGCTTAAAATTAAAAAAAAATGAGTAGTTGAAAAATTCAAAATTCAAAATTCAAAATTCAATGTGCTTTATTTCCCTTAGACCTTACAGGACTCTTGGACACGTCATAAAATTCAAATTACAAGTAAAACTAGAAAATAAAGTGATCACTTTGATTTTGGCTAACTTCAATATTTTTAAGGTAAAGTAAAGAAGCGAACAAGAAACCTTTACCTTGTTAGATTGTTAGTTTTCGAGCTGGAGCAAAACTTGTCCCAAGCGTTTTCATCCTCCAGATAATCTGGTATTTTGTAGTAAGCCTTTTTACAAAGGATATGTTTGACAATTTGTTTGAATTTATTTATTGATAATTTTTTCAACTCATTTGGTATTTTGTTGTAGAAGCGTATACATTGCCCTTTAAAATATACATTAATCTTGTGTAGCCTAGTTGTGGGCACAGCGAGTTTATTCTTATTTCTAGCATTTAAATTATGTATGTCGCTATTTTTATGCCATAAGACATAATACTATGGAAGAAGCTGAAATAAACTAGTCTAGAAGTATCACCGTCTGTAAGGTGACGGATTTTTTTGACTGCATACGCTGCAGAACTAAGTCTCTTCGATAGCTTGTCTATGTGTGGGCCCCATTGAAGTTTACTATCTAAGGTTATTCCTAAGTATATGGTACTGTTAACAATTTCTAACATTTCTCCTTTGACGGTTACATCAGCCTTAACTTGTTTTACATTAGGTAGAATAAATCTAATACATTTCATTTTGGTCTCATTAAGCAAAAGGTTATTGACACTAAACCAATGGACTACTTTTGAGATTGCATCGACGAAATTTGTGTTTTGTCGTTTCATTTTAAAAATTAATGAATTATCATCAGCAAACAATACGATCTCGTGGTTATCCTTTACAAGATGAGGCAGGTCGTTAATATAAACTAAAAATAGGAAAGGACCGAGGATAGAACCTGTGGTACAGAAATTGTAACTACAGACCCCGAAGACCGTTTCCCATTAATGTCAACAACACTTTGGTACTACTAACACTAACTAAGTACCTACTAATTCACTGCCACTTACTTACTTACTTTAAACCAACCTTCTAAAACTGCGGGAATTCGCACTCAATTTTCTTGGTTCAAATTCACGCCCCCTAAATCCACGGCTCAAATCACAGCCGGTATTTATAGGGTCTTCGGAACCATGGCTCTATAATATCTCAACACGACCAAGCCATACTCGGTTCTAGAATCCAATATTTTTTTTGTAAATTAAAACATTTTTGTGTGAAAACTTAACAATTTTTGTGTGAAAACTTAACAAATTTTTGCTGTGCATGTGTAGTGCAGCAAAAATGGTTCAAATTGGAGCTCGAAAATCGACGAGAGATGAATCAGAAGTCAAAAGTCAAAAACTTTCTTTCTTTAGGCTTAGAAACATCGATCAAGGTATCCGCCGCCTCCCCCATGGATAACTAGAACCTTACAAAAATTACACTCGAAATTGTCTACGAAATTGTTTGACGCAGACAGTTTGCGCACAGACGTGACAAGTTCTGTGCATACGGAAGAAGAGATAAGTGGAGTCGAATTTATTTTATTTTAATTATAAGTAGGTACCTGAAAAAAATAAACGCTATATTTTTATAGAAAAAATCTGAAAATCATACCTAGTACATACTTTTCCTAGTATTTAAATTCATTTGGCTCCTAATAAAATCAAAATTTTTTTTAATTCGTTTAACAAATAGTACGTATGTAGGTAGGTAGTTAGTGTAGTCACAGAACTGTTTGTGTATAATCAAATAACATGCGATAAAAAATAAAAAAAAATCAAAATAAATATACAACCACCAGAAATCATTGCAAACTAGTATTTTTTAATAAAAAATTAGCACAACAACACATAAAATAATAATAATTATAAACCTACAAAAGCCTCCCTATTCATGAATTTAGAACAAAGCCAAAATTGTAAATGCAAACCAAACAATAAATTTCAACGCTGATTTCTTTAGGATAGAATACCATTAGCGTTATAGTGGTAAAAAATGTATTAAAACTTTAGTGAAAATAGGAAATGTCGTCCTTTTTTGTGTCTTGCAAGAGTGATTTTTGCAATTTTGCTAAGCATGCTTTCTGTTCGAGTGTTAAAATAACACTAGTGGAAAAGGTAGCTAAATGGTTTCTCTTTTGATATAGACGGTTTCAGGGTGCGCATGGTGAATATATGGCAGGCGGTTACCTTGATCGATGCTTCCAAAATAAGCACTTAGCCAAGTCAAATTGTTATACTAATTATTATCAAATTAGAAATAAAGTAATATTGATTTATCTTCACTTAAAATTTTGTGTCTATATTTTGAATAAAATGATAAATAAAAGCTCAAAAACAAAATATGTTTGGAACGTCTGTGATTTCCTACGACGATACCAGTGTCGTAAAATATATTCCACCAATTATATTTCTTTGGTTTTGTCATCCCGTTGTTTACATAAAATATCTTGAATCCTAGAACCGAGTACAGTCCTTTCGTCGCCCCAGTAAATACATATTTATTGAGGTCTGAGAAGGGACGAAAACTTGTGCTCGGCGCCCCTTGGCATTAAAATTGTATGCTACTCAGTAAATTTGGTGGTAGTAGAAAAGTTACGGGAGTGTGAACCTTATGGTGGTGGCTTTAAGCGATGTTTTAATGTTAATGGACGCTCGAGTTAAGGAGACGACCTTTCTCTTCTTTTCTTTCGCAAGGGAAAGGTACGTCTAAGATGAAAATTGTCTGGCACTATCCAAAATGAGTATGGAGTATTCCATACTCATTTTATGAATTCGAAAGTAACTCTGTTTGTTTCTGTATCTGTCTGTCAGTCTGTTACCTTTTCACGCCTAAACGGCTGAACGGATCTTAATGAAATTTAGCAGGGAGATAGACGGTATCCCAGTGACGTAATTTAAAAGTGCTTGCAACCGAATGCTGCCCGCGGCTTCGCACGCGCTTTATAAGTAGCCTATGTCCGTCCCCGGTATACCATTTACCTCCCTGCCAAATTTCATTGAGATCTGTTCAGCCGTTTAGGCGTGAAAAGGTGACAGACAACCAGACAATCCCTTTCGATTTTATGATATTTAGTAAAATGGATCTATTAATTATTTGCCTATTTATGACAATTGCTTCAAAAACTACGGTTTGGCTACATTAGTAATTTATTTAAACTGATCCTTCGCTCAAACCTCTTATAATATCACATGTCCCCATGAGCCCATCCAGTAAGTCAATTACAAGGGAATGGATACGTTCAGATCTTAGAAGCCAGTGTCGGTGACCTAGCTAGATCAATTCACTCGCTTTGTGAGACGAAAGCGTCTTCCATAGTGCTGATAGCGAGGGGAAACATAGAATTCTCTTGGTCAGACCAATAGGACTTGTGTCATAGAAGGACATGTAGAAGGAAAACGAGGAAGGGGAAGATGAGGAAGGGGAGCTGATGTCATGTCGTATAAAGAAGTAAAATAGATCGCATTGGAAAGAGAAAAGTGGAGGCAATTGCATCATTGCACCGACAACAAAAAAGACCATCAAGATCTTAAAATATATAAATAAGGACAATCATAATACATAGATTTATATTTTAATTATAGGTATGTACATCGAAAACACCCAGAACATTCGGAACAAATACCTGCAGATCTTTGGTCTACGCATCGACGACGAATAGGTTTTTGATTAGTCACGAGTTATGTTTTTGAGCGTTTTTATTTATTTTCGAGTGTTTCTGTTGGGGTTCTATGTGGTTGGCGGTGGGACACTCTATTACTCGAAGTATCAAAAAGACTGAACCGATTGTAAGAAATCGCATCAGTCAATTAATAATATCCCGTAATTAAGGCAAGTGATTTTGATAAATTATATATTAAGTATATATATGTGTGTGTATTATAGTAAGTACCTATATTAAACTCTGCTCTGGCGACGTTGATATATCATTTATTGAAATCGCATATACTAAGCTACATTTAGTATGCCCTCTCGAAAAATGTGAACAAACGGCAACAGAGTCGGCTTTTCTTATAGTTTTCAATTAATTACTTGTTGTTTAGTGTTTTTTTAATTGTGCAACCCATTCACTCGCTCGATTTTTTAAAGCGTTTCAATCTTATTGACTGTGTTTTACACATTTTGCCGCTCAGCTATAGCTCAGATGGAAAGAAACCTTCGGTCCAGGAATTTGTAGGTATCAACTTTATACCATTTTATTTGACTTCTAATTTTTCGTCTGATAAATGAAAATGTTGCAGCAGAATGGAACCATTTAGTACTATAATAACTTTTAAGTTTAATAAATAAATAATGCTGGACAATCCACACAGCATCATCTAGCCCCAAAGTAAGCAGAGCTTGTGTTATGGGTACTAGATGACTGATAAACTTAATACAATACATAACATAGATAGATATTTTTTATTATATATAGAAAATACCCAGAACACCCGGAACAAATATTTGCAGATCGTACAAACATTTGTCCCAAGGCGGGAATCGAACCCGCAACCTTCTGCGTCGCAGGCGAACCTTCGCAAGCCGCGCCACATCGGTCGTCAAAAAAAACCTCTGAAGTTGATATTTTACGTAGAAGCCTCTACAAACAATTGTACCTACCTTCAATGATAGTCTTGCCCTGCCACTTAATTACGGATACGGAACATACCTAGGTAAAGGTATACCTGAGACCCTATGCAAAGTTTCTTCCCCGTTGAAACCGGAAGGGTTAAACATTCCCCATTATCTGATGCTGCAGGCGTCAAAACGGAACTCTATAACGGTTAGAGGCGCTCGGAACTACGCAGTCGATTTTGATTGCCACCTCCCTAACGTACATAGAAATTTGATACCTAAGGCTGCAATGATGCGGTAGCGAAAGCAATGCGGAAAAAAATAAAATGCGGGAGTGGAAGCGAAAGAGGATTTTTGATAGCCGTTTTCGACTTGACTACTTTGTTTTTGGCAACACGTGTCTGGTTTGCCGTTTTCTGCCAGTGTCCGGTCCATGGACATTTCATAGTCATGGAATGGATGCGTAGTTACATTAATAATACTATGAGCAGGAAATCTCACGAGCAGGTGGCAACCATTGAAAACTGTCACAAAACTGTTCCCGATCACGCAAAGCGCTTCAAAACGCTTAATGTGTACATAATCTTACTGTAACTCTGTCGTTTACTGAGCGGGTGAGGTTGTCTGTAGTGTAGGTTTCACATCAGTTCTCGTATGTACTGTTTTGGTTGTGGATGGTTTATTTGAGAGCTTAGTTATGTGATCCTAGAATTTAGCGTACGTACTGTATATGTATTTAGCGTACCTTAACACACAGGCTCAGAGATATTATGGCATGTCTTCTGTTGGCAGGTACATCGCAAATGTGTAGGTTTTGTTCGATTTGACAGCCTGTACGAGCTATAATCAAGACTTGCGCTGACTCAGCTAGTCTTGGTTTTAGGTCTCGGTCTTGGGTCTGGGTTCATAGTTAACCCGCTTACATTAATAATTAATTCGTTAAACTATGAAAGTTTTTGCATAATGGGTTCATCTCAGAGGAACAAGTCATTAATTGAACACTATTAAAAGTCCGACTCAGTCTCCGCTTTTTTACTATTTTCGCAAACGTCTCTTTGAACACTCTCTGAATTTATTAATTTATTTTAGCGTCCGCCAAGCACATAAAACCACTCGAAAAATATGACCCGCGCCTAAATGTAAAACTCGTATTGACGTATTCACTTCAGCTTCACAAAACATTTGTCCAGCGACTACATCCAAATTGGAGGATTCACAAACTAAAGTGAATTACACGAGCTAGGTCATAACTACGTAGCGAAGCCACGTAGTACGTAGCCCGGGTTGTGTTGCCAACGAGTGAATGCGATTTGCTAACTCTATTATATTGTCTGTAAGCACCCATCAAGAATTATGTCTATCTCATGGGAGTACAATTTTGTTTGTGACTTCATGACAAGTCTAAACAATTAGTACGCGTTGTCATACAATGGCGGTCGCGGTTTATGAATTAACCCCCAACTCAACTCGTAGATGTCGTAAGAGAATTAGAAGAAGGACAGCAGCTTCCTGCTATTTTTTTTCACCTTTACTGTGATCACCAAACGTGGTGATTATGGGAAAACCTCTGTGTGGGGGAGGCACGTTCAGCTGTGCACGTTTGTGTGCTGATGTGGTAAGTGATCTTTGTAATGCGAAATCATCGAAGCAGTTACAAATCAAGTTCATGACCACAATAACAATTTGTGTCTTCTAATGTCTTCTAATATAGGTCCATCGCCAAAGAAAGGATCACTCGACTCTCTAAAAAGCTTAGAATGCTCGCTCATTTAATATTGGAGAGGACATGTCTTATTTGAATTAAGGTTTTTATCCTTTTGGCTTCGAACAATGGGTCCTCAAATAGAATTGAATCCGCGTCCGATTATTATTTTATATATTTAAGCTGCTTAGTGTAGGTAATAATAATAATTGATTCACCGTTTTTATATATATTTTACTGTAGAATAGTTTTATAATATTTTATTTTCTATAGTAAAAAATGTATATTTGGCAAGGTTTTTTGGGGAGAGATCGCTCTTGAGCGAAAAGACCGCCAATTGTCGCTTATTCCATAATTATTCTTTTGTTAATTATTTATAAGTTAAGTGTACAATAAAGTATTATCTGTCTATCTATCTATCTATCTTTATTATAACGAGATTTTAAATAAATGATGTGAATTATTATAATATTTTCTTGCGAATAAGATAGATAGATAGAACATACTTTATTGCACACTTATAACTAAGAAACAATTAACAAAAAGAAACAATTATAACAAAGTGACAATTGGCGGTCTTATCGCTCAAGAGCGATCTCTGCCAGACAACCTGGTATGGATAGGATCGTTGGAAATAAATGGGGTAAAGATCTGTGTGCATCTAATAAATATTGTACAACTTAAAAATAAGTATGTTTAAACAACAACATAAAAAAAAAAAAAAAAAAAAAAATACATAAACACCTTCTCCTATAAATATAAATAAGCCTGATATTGTACTGAAAGATCGGTTAGAACGGAGGGCAGTGCTCGCTGATGTCACCATACCAAGTGATGTTAATCTCGTTAAAGCTGAGAAAGATAATTTAGCAAATATCTTGACTTGGCCAACGAGGTTGTCAGCATGTGGGATGTTGATTCAGCTACCATCATCCCGATGCGATAGTCGTTTCGGATAACGGCGTAATAGCGAAGAGGCTTGATCAACACCTCAAGAGACTCGCTAGGAAGCTGGATCATGGGCCAGATCCAAAAGGCTGTACTCCTGGACTCTGCGCGCAGGAAGTTCCTTTCTCTGCAGCCCTAGTCACCGGCCGCTTGAGGCTAGCTTCGTGGCCGGTGATTCACCGTTTTGATATTTTTTTACTGTAGAATAGTTTTATAATATTTTATTTTCTATGGTACAAAAATGTATTTATAACGAAATTTTAAATAAATCAAGCGTACAATAATAAAACATAATAATTAAAGTTTATATGGATATCCTATTGAGTGATAGATATTATATCTAACAATAATAACAGAATGATGTTACAATAAAACAATTACAACTAGTATTTACACTTATAGAGGTACTAACGTTAATATTAACTATCTTCATAATTATTACATCATTTATATTTCTGTGGTATGTACTTTGTTATACCAATGATGTTTTGAGTTGATAGACTGAACGCTAACCTGGAAGCCAACCTTAAGGCGACAAGGTACCAAAGTGTACACTCGACTTATGCCACATGGCACTAACGTACATCCTTGTGCAGTCAACTGTACAAATGAGTAACAGCAGAGTGACATTCCACCGCAAAATGTGTCTTAATAAAAGCGTTTAAAGTCCATTTCCTGAATACCACGAGTGCGACCTTACTCCACGTCTCAGACAGTCGAGTGAATAGGTAGTACTCACCTCTTTAATCAAAATACCGGCAATTCCGGACGTTTCTTTAAGAAGACTTTACGTTATACAGGGTCAAACAAAATTTTTGGACTATTACTTGACTCAAGTTACTTGACTCAAAATATAGCTACCTACCTACTCTCTGCTTGTACATATAATTGTGTCTATGGATGTAAATGTACCTACATGTACCTACTTGTTAGTTCTTGTCAAATTCAAAAAACTCTTTATTTCCATAAATACAATAAATGTATACTTAGAAAAGGTGAAATTCTTAATAATTAAACACTGACACGGAAATAAAGCGATATTTTTGATTTTGTCGCTTCGGTATGTAGACTAAAGTAAAGAAGCGACGACGAAACCTTTAGCCTGTTAGTTAGTTGTTATTTTTCGAGTTGGAGCAAATTCCGTCCCACGCTTTTTTATCCTCTAGATAATCTGATATTTTATAGTAGGCCTTTTTACACAGGAAGGTTTTGACAATTTGTTTGAACTTATTTACAGATAATTTTTGCAACTCACTAGGAGTTTTGTTGTAGAAGCCTGTATGTTCCTGTTTATGGCCACATTGGTGGCTAAGGTGGTTAAGGTGGTGATCGGATTCAGAGTTAAGTACCATAAACAAAAACTTTTATTAGAACAAACAAAAGGATTTGTTTAGCACATAGAAAATTACAACAACAGAATACAACAATAACAACTAGTCTTTTGTATCTATTTCTTAAAAATATAAGCCGTCACCTGAAGGCAGAGTGCCCATGCAGAATGCTGGCAGCATTGCCACGTTCAATGGCAATGCTAATTCGTTGACCGTTACAAAAGACTAGAAGTTAACATCATGTGGTATGGTGACATCAGCAAGCACCGGCCCTTCCGTTTCAACCGATCTATAGACGATCTATAGGCGCGGCGAGCGAAAGTCCGCCTGCGACGCAGGAGGCTGCGGGGTCGATTCCCGCCTTGGGAGAAATATTTGTACTAACTGCAAATATTTGTTTCGGATGTTCTGGGTATTGTCGATGTATAATAAAAAAATCTAAAATCCCCAATAACAATAGCTCAGTTTTATTTTACTATATAAACAATCGTAGTTTAACGTAAGCGGGTTAACTACGAACATTATTTGAGTTCGAATAACACCTCAACTTGTTAAAACTCTTGTGACTAACTAGCATGTCCAGTCAACGTTTCCAAAATTGCAAACGTTTGACAACTTCTTGATTATCAAACTCCAACTTTGGTTCATTATACAGAGTGATCTCGTAACCGAGTTGGATTGGGACACACTGTATAAATAGGCCTTTGGATGTATTTTCTAACTGAGTTATACTGGTATCTTATTCATAATGCATAATCAACTTAAACGAAGAGGAGATAATTAAATATGATAAATAAATAATTTGTCGTGTTTTAAAAAACGATAAACCGACTTCAAATTCGGGTTCATAGATAATATTCCTATGTCTCGGATGAACGAAATCACCCCTACCTTACTTTCCCTGACCGAAGGTTCATGTGCAAAAAGTTTAAACTAAACTTACGAAATCTAGATAACATTCATTATTATTTTTTAAAAAGTTATCCGAGCGTCTGGTCGTCGCGACGCGTGACCCGAGAGCTGGCGGATATCTGGCGCAGCGCATCAGCATTGCCATACAGGCGGGGCTATGCAGCCAGCGTCTTGAGGATGCTTCCGACTGGTATTGTTATGGATCAGTTGAGCTACCTGTAGATTGTTTGCAACAGTCTGCAGTTAGCTAAATTGTTTCAATTGTAGATACTAGTTCTAATTTGTTTTTATTATTGAATTGTAATTTTCTTTGTCAACAAAGATTGTTATAATTCAAGTCTAATTTAGTTTAATGACACATGGATGAAACTGTTAACGCCCGTTGCCATGGAAACCATTAATTAGGTGATAATGAAATTATCACATTCTGAAGATTTCTTACAAACCTACATTTTTACGGCGCACATAGCTATTCCTCGAGAATCAAACTTATACCTCAAAATCGATTCAATCAATTTATAGACAATAACGAAAGAATCATCAAAATCTATTAACAATTGCCGCAGATATCACTAAAACTGTTGTAGCTAGTCGTGATTCTCCAAAAATATTGTTGCCTTTTAAGTTTAACGGGATAAATACTAATCCCTCGGGAATAAAATTTTTTAGAAACCATTCCCATCGGGATCATTCTCTATAATAACACAATAGTGAAAGAATCAGTAAAATCGGTTACCCATCGGCGGAGATATCAAGTAACATACATAGGTACATAAAAAAAAAAATAACAGACGATCTGAGAACCTCCTCCTATTCGAAGTCGGTTAATAATGCAGGACAATCCACACAGCATCATCTAGCCCCAAGCTAAGCCGAGTTTATGTTATGGGTACTCCCTCATCTCACCTCCACAGCCTATTTTGGTCCACTGCTGAACGCAGCCCTTCCCCTGATATGCAAAGCCCACAAACTTATTATTTAGGCCCAAAAATTATCAGGCAACCAATGCCATTGTGGTGTGGCTTAGAACTTGCACCACCCCAACTCTTCCCGCGGGAGTCGTAAGAGGCGACTAAGGGATATCCACCGGGGGCGGGCAGCAGCGCCCCCTGCAGAACAATTCTACCATCAAACAGCGATCCTCAACCCGCATATGAGTACTAGATGACTTATACACTGTTTGTACACTTATTATGTGTAAAACAAAAAATATAATCGCATGCGAAGCCGCGTACAGAAACTAGTATGTCATAAAAACGAGGAACTCACAAGTCACGTTTTTATGTCATACTAGTTTCTGTCCTCGGCTTCGCACGCGAATATAAATAGTTCGTGCAGCCGGCTAAGTTAGTTAGTATTCTAAGTAAGAGCTTTCTGGAACCTTAACCCATTCACTGCCCAGCCTCTGCGATGCGACCTGAAGGGAAGCGCCACAGCCACACACTGTCCGACCTGGACATGGGCAATGAAAGTGTTAGTTTATTGTTTTTGAGACCTCGAAAAATATTATTACCGGATGAGCTTTTTGTTCTATTAATACCAACTTTAAAATGCGGCATTTAACCTTGTGCTTAAAGTACGCTGTTTTAGGCATTATCTGGTTTAGGCCCTCAAATTCCTAGTCCCTAGGGACACATTTCCTAGATTTATGGCGTACTTCAAACGCTGGTTTGCAAAACCTTGTGGTAAGAACCTATGGTGCCTCAAAGAAAGTCTAGAGTTAAACGAGTATGTGAACTTCAGAGGGTACCTAAGCGAAAAATATTATTTAGAAAAAATAACTCACACACAACACTAATTCATCTCTGTGACATTATTAGAAACATTTCAACACGTTTTTAACCACATCACAAACCAAAGATGTCGCGATTGGTTTTTTTATATATGTTTATTCCACTGTAGGTACACATATTACACTCTATACAATTTATACTATAACAATCACACACTAACTTTTGACATAGGATTCACATTTAGCAATAAATACCCAAAAAAATCCAATTGGTGCATGAAAGGGGGATGGAGCAAATAATTGCATGAATAAGTCATTATCATCGTCATATTTTTCAGCCCGTTAATAAACAATGCCGTTCAGAGGCTACTTTTCAATTCATCATCATCATCAGACATTCGATCGAACCTGATATCATCAGCTGGTCTATTCGGATGTAGATTAATAATAAATAAATAAATAATGCTGGACAATACACACAGAATTATCTAGTCTCAAGCTAAGTAGTGCTTATATTTTGGGAACTAGATAACTAATATGCATAATACAATACACTAATAGATAGATATTTTTTATTTGACAGAGAAAACCTCAAGAACACCCGGCACAAATATATTCAGATCGTACAAACATTTGTCCCAAGGCGGGAATCGAACCCAGACCTCCTGGGTCGCAGGCGGATCTTCACCCACAAACACAGAGGTCGCCATAACGCTTTATGACATAGCCTTCAGATGTATTAGTGAGTGTATCACTCATAAAAACTATTAACGTCGCTCATTGGCTGCATTTTGATTACAAATCACAAGAAAATGATCCAATGAGCGGCAAAAATAGTATGAGTGACACACTCACGAATACACACTCTGAATAGACCAGAATGGGGTGATCTGCCCCTGCTGCGAAATCCAAACGAAACTTACCGCTACCGCTCTGGGTAGCTAATACCGCGTAGGTCTGAACAGGCCTTGATTCCGTCATTTTTATAATTAAATGGCCGCTAACTATCGTGTTTCACGGAAGTCTAGCCTTAACATATTTTTAGAGTTGGGTCACAAGTGGTCTCCGAGGGTTTTGATCGCAGTTTTCTAGAAATATTTCAAAGGCAATTTGCTTTTTAGAAGGTTTGTGGAAGTTTAGTTTTAAACTAGCCGAGAAGAGTCAACTTGAATGCACCTACCCGCGGCTTTTATTTATGACTATATGGGATAAGACTTAATAAAGCTAAAGTCATTTACAACGGGATATTTGCCATGATTTGAGTATGAAGCTTTCCAATATTTCGGCACAGTTTCATCCCCCCGTACATTACAACTTATTCTCAAAATGTCTGGCTAATCAATACGACCGAATCTCATAATGTCTGAAATTCAAATGGCGTTCTTTTCATATCAACTGAAGGTCAATGTGGCTTTTTACTAAAATTGTGCCAAGATCACATGAACAAGATCCCGTTGTTGGAAAATAAATATCTTTTACTTTACTTTACTAAATGACTTTAGTGTTAATAACCATGATGGATTTAAAAGACTTACTTAATAAAAGTTTTTATTTTGAGGTCGATTTAACAGCTTTTAAAAAAAGTTGAATAACAATAGCTGTTTTGTTAATAATAATGGAGGTTCTTAGGGTTGAGTCACAAAAACTGCAATAAAGTAAATCACACCATGCAAGCACCTTTATGTAGCGAACACAATAAGCCAATCTTACATTGAACTTGAACACTTACACACCCCTAGATACACACACTTACATTGAACTCCTAAAAACGGCCGTTTTTACGAAAGTAATTTGGTCCCCAATTTAGGGATGTCACCAGTTTTTATTACAGCAAGATTTTAGCGTTACTTCTTATTTGCACACCCCTAGATTACATTCCTAATGTAAACAAATTACATGAGTTTGTTGCAAATCAAGTGGAGGCGCAAACGGGCCACTTATATCGGACCATTGTTGCTTGTGGGATAGCTGGTAGGTAGAAACAATCACAAAGTAAAAATATTTTCAGATACTTAATACAAAGGTAGCTGAGCATGTCATGAGAACCAGATTATGATACCTACGTTTTTCCCCTTGACAAATCATTAAATAATTAAAGGGAAAACTGAAAACTTAGTTTAAAAAAGTCCAGTATTCCCTCCTCAACGTTTTTACTTATTCGACTTTTCCCCTTGCGAATATTTGTTTAAGAGAGAAAACTGGAAACTTCTTTTAATAATGTCCAGAATGGTTGCGCTACTATATTCTTCTCATATAAACGTCTTTCAGCTTTAAATTATAGCTAAAAGTGTTTACTTGCATTCTTCTGTTGACTTAAGCCAGAAAGACATTTTTTTTGACCATATTTGTCAGCCAAAGCCGTGCCCCGTATGGAGAGAATTTAACGTAAGAGTGTGCCTGTGACGTCAGGCAAAGTGGCCCGTTTGCACCGCCCCTAACAATAATTTCGCGTGTAAAGATAATAAGATTAAGTTGTATCTTTGTAATTACGAAACTGTGTTAATTTCTGTGTATGAAATTTACTATGTAATTATTTTATCAATATTATTCTAATGGGAATTAAAATTCACGTTTCTTTTAAATATAAGGAAATGTCCGTAGTTTTACATAAGCCTTCCATAATAGCAAGAAAATAAATACAAGATCTCACACAAAGATGGAAAACTTTATTACGGTGGAATAAGGATTAAAATGCACGACTTTAGGTACATTTTGAGCGAAGCATTCGTCTTGAATTATATTTTCATTAAAATATCTAAATTATTTACGTAGTTTAGTGCTTTTAATGGCAGTTATGAAGCGTAAGATCATTACGACGACGTTGGGACATTTCTAAGATTTTTTCGTGCGTGAATTTTTGTTGTGAATTTTTGTTAAAATTGCAATAAAATCATGATTATCAACTGTCAGTATAGTGTGTTAGTCTAGAAGACAGCCACCATTTTAATAAATTGTTTAAAAAATATTGTGACTGGCACGGTTAGCAATTGCACTTATACCGGGAAAATATTTCAAACACCTAGTACCTAGTAAAACTACAATGATTTGAAAATTTTGGCGTGTTTCTATATCGTACAAACAGCCCGGTATAACATCATCGTCATTATTATAATAATATTTTGGCTTTAAACCCCGAAAAACTTTTTCCAACCTTGTTGCCATCCCCATTGTGGTTGTGGCATGGTGTTTCAGTCTCTGATAAGCACGGAGCAGGTACAGAGCGCGATGATGACGTCAGGACCTAGTTGAGAATCACAGTGCACAGTTGTTTAGGCCGCCTCCTCTCTGTACCTGCTCCATGCTGATAAGTAACAAAAGCATGCATTTGACGTCCACTCCATTCGTAACGAATAGGACATACATGATCACTCCGCGCCACGCAACTCCACGTCCGTCAATAAACCAGAAGGATGAAAAGATCCCTTAATAAATAAATAATGCTGGACAATCACACGGCATCATCCAGCCCTAAACTAAGCGAGCTTGTGT
The DNA here is from genome assembly GCA_963662085.1 of Eupithecia inturbata. Taxonomy (NCBI): domain Eukaryota; kingdom Metazoa; phylum Arthropoda; class Insecta; order Lepidoptera; family Geometridae; genus Eupithecia; species Eupithecia inturbata. The sequence goes on from OY759198.1 coordinate 9,956,338, forward strand.
TATGTGTATTAAGTAACTGATATACTTAGTAATAACATAGAAAGATATTTTTTATTTTATATAGAAAACACCCAGAACGCCCGAAACAAATATCTTAATATAAATTTCACCAACAATAGTGGTTTTCCATCCATTCTACGCTTATCAAACGAAGCACGGGAGTTTTAATCCGCATCGAATGGAGCCCTCATTGTGCTCTACGAGTTTTAGGCGTCCGTTGTACATACTAAGTTTATAAGTTTATTGACCATTTCTAAAGGAAACGTACTATCGTAGTACAACTTTTAGAAAAAATACTAGAATGAGGACCGTACATTTTTTTTCAAATTATTGGTCGAATGAGAAAGCCTTCGATTTTTATGATAATTTATATAAACGGAGCGGAGTGCTCCTGTATGTTGTTACTTAACGAATAAAGTTCAGGCATGTAACGAATTAGTTTCTTCTTGGAAGGTAGGCGAAAACATCCTCCAGCAGAACTGAGGTTGATTGAACACTTGGAGTTTATAACTTATACGCAAATGCGTACAAGTTATAAACAAGTTACTACACTAATGTGGGGAACATGGTCCCGTAGTCGAATTCTACTTAACTAGTAGTTAGTGTTTCTGCTTTATGCTTTGTGTTTCTCATCAATCCAATACTTAAGCTGAGTAAAGTTACTTATTTTGTTCTTGTGTTAAATGTAAGTATGTACTTAATGTTATTGCCAGACATAATAGCTCAATCATTACATTTATTTAAATTGGACGTTCTCCCTACCAGATATTATGCAAGTGGTGTTTACCTATAAGCGGTTTGTGCACATATCAATAATTCATAGTTAATTATAAAATGTCTTTAATCTGTAACTCTACGTCTTCTCACATGTTGGTATTTTTATAGGATATTTAGATGCAAGAACTCTGTGTATGAAACCATTGGTAAACCAAATAAAGAAAATAAAATAAATAAACTTACAAAAGGGTGTGCAAATTCTATAGATTGATATATTTACTTACCAAAATTATAACGTACAGGAGGTTATTTACCTGCTACCACAGATTAATAAACAGTTTTATTTTGTAGATTTTTAATTTTATGCCACAATGCCTTTGTTGGATTAAGCCATCCCAAACTTAGCAACCTCTTTGATGCGCGCTATTTTTTCTTGCCCCACCTGATGGCTACACGAGGCGACCGCAGTCGATGATCTTACCGCCATAATAAGGCATAAACATTCTACAAAAAGTAAGAAATATTTCAGGCTTGGTTTATTCTATTAATCTGTGGTAGCAGGTCAATAACCTGCTTCAGCATTGTGAAAACACCCAATGTAAAAAAAATTGCAAAAAAAATCATGTAAGGGCTAGCTCTATTACGGTTTTCGATAAGGATCGATAAGCACCGATTTTGACTCTGGTATCGATAAAATTTGAAAAGAATGTCGGTTCTTAGAAGGTTTATACTGTTAGAACTGGCAAACCTTAATTTTCCTCCTCATTGGACTCGTTTAAAAATATTGGCAAGAATAGTGTTTCTATCCTTTGATCAGGGAGTCTAACTAGATTCTTTTCTCGAGGGTTTCTATCTTTTGAGGATGACTTCTATTAACGTAAATTTTACAGATATTTTCGGCCATTTTACAAAATATCTTGGCGTGACTACGCCACGTTACCATGCCTCTCATCTATAAACCTTCTGCCTCAACCAGGGCGGTATTAAGGCTATGATGACGTCATTAGTCCTGGTCCGTTTGAACCGGCGTTCCACCAGGGCGTTAAGTGAACGTGAAATATATTGCCGGCGAAATAGCCGCGTTTAAAACGGTAATTTAAAATTTAAAGGAATAGTTTTTCATTTGGAGGAAATTGAGTTTCTGGTGCTTGCTCTCGGCGAGGGTTTTGTTTTAAAATAATACCTGTTGTTACGTAGTGTTTTATTTCGCAGCTAGTTTCTAGCCGCAGCTTTACACGCAATTTTCAAGGATGAGAAAAGTAGCTTTATATGTCATTCCAGATCTAGAACTACATCTATGCAAAATTTCAGTCCGATTCGTTGAGTAGTTTTGGCGTATAGAGGAAACAAATATCTATATACAAACTTCCGCATTTATGTTAGTGTGATGTGTTTTTATTTGTATGCTTCATCCAATCCCACCGCTGGTGGGATAGGATATTGATATAAGCGATGCGAGGCGAAACAAAAAGCGATGAAACATCATGAAAGTCGTAAGATCTTAGTATCTTGAGGCATATGTAATCGTACGACAAAATTCCATCGCAGAGATCAACATCATCATCAGCCTACATTATTCCACTGCTGGATATAGGCCTCCCCTAATGAGCGCCATAGCGTCCTGTCTTCAACTTGCCGCATCCAGCATCTGTCTGCAGTATTTCGCCTGTACACCGAAATTTTGTAAACTTATAATTTTTCATGTGTTCCACCTTTGACAATAAATATATTCTATTCTATTCGCAGGTCGTCATCCCACCTGGCCGGAGGGCATCGTACAATACGTTTGCCGATTCACGATCTCCACTCAAGAACACGTTTACCGCAGCAGCGGTTATCACAGAGATAGGACATTAGAAATGGCCCTAAGGAGTGTGGTGTTGAAGAACGAAAAACATACGAAACAAAATACAAAAATTATTCAGTAAAGAGAATAATATTGAAATCCTCCCGACCCCTGTATATCATGAGGGAGGGTCCCGCGGGTTCGATAACGGCCTAACACGGTTATATTTATTTCTGACGCTGCCAAGGTTAACAGAATATTTTTCGTTCTAATTTTCGATAGTTTAGGGCTAAGACGTGTTTGTTTGCATCGATGGATCAAGGTGTGTGTTTTTGGATTGTCACGGTCTTAAGCGACTTTGAAAAAGGAGTAGTTATGTTCGGATGTATGTTTGTTTTTTATGTATGCCTCCGTCAATTGTAGACTGATTTTTATGATTTTCGCTATTTTTGTACCTATATAGAACGATCCTAAAATAGTCTCATAAAATTTCTCCTCCCGCTAAACATAAAAAACAATACAAATAAGAAATTTGAAGTCGGTTTTTAGTTTTTTCAAAACAAACAAATAATTCAATTCAGATCATTTTTTAAAAGGTAAAAGTTACTTAGGTATACTATTTATTAGTTGGTTGGTGACTGGTAGAGTCACCAAAACTAATAAATAGTCTAGTCCACCTTCACTTTTAGTACCGTATCACTCTAAGGCTCCGTCTGTCCGTCTATATGCGGTCTTTAGCCAGCTCTAAATATCATACATTTTAGTTCAGCCTACTGAAGATATTTTACTTGAACCCCTAGGCTTCCGAATTTCTGAAACTGTGTTTCAAGAGCCAATTTTCTATCCTACAAATTCCCGCTCCATCTACGAGACCAGCCAAAAGTGTCCAAATTCACGTTCCATTGAGTCCGAGTTCCAATAACGTATTTTAACGTTAAACGTTATAATAGCTGCTAAATGTAACCCGACGTGTGCCAATACCCTATTCATACTCTGCTGCACTTAATACAGGGTGTTTCGAAACTACAGGGTATTTGAATATAGCCGGCTTTGTTAGGTAAACTATACAGGCAATTTCGGTAACAAAGCATTGAGCTGTATAAATTACTAGCTATGCATGTGGTTTGATATGTATTACGGACTTCGGTGTTTAGAAATGCATTTGGGTAGGACACATTATCTAATGAAGATGTGGCGCAGCGGGTATAGGGCCTGTAAATAGGGGTTGAAGCCCGGTTTTGGGGTAACTTTCTAAACTATATACCCCAAAAAACTAGAATCATTTAGTTTATACCGCCAAATATACATATATGAAAAATTTAGGAATGCGTATTATATAATTCCTGTTTGCTTGTAAGAATAAGAAACAGTAACTTGATATATATATATATATATGTATATCTCTTATATCACTGAGAAATTGTAAATTTAAATTATCTGCCTGTCTTTTAAACCTTTCTTATGATGATACAGATAGTTATAGCGAAAATAAATTAAATTATATTTTAATTGCACACACTTTCCTTATGTTATTTTATCATATTCATGAATATTGTCCATTCTCTTAACTCTGCTTCCCTCATCGACTGGTACATGATTGTTATCCTGACTCTCATGAGACAGGTGTCCTCGAAGGTAGGTTAGGGTGAAAATAAATAATTAAATATAAAAATGAGAATTCAAGTAGGTACTTAAATTATCATTTTTATATTTATATATTTATTTTCACCATATTTTATTTTATTGTATTTATAACGTTGTAGGTATCCATTTTTGTGTTTGTTTGACACAAAACCTAACCTACCTTCGAGGACAGGTGTCCTCGAAGGTAGGTTAGGGTGAAAATAAATAATTAAATATAAAAATGAGAATTCAAGTAGGTACTTAAATTATCATTTTTATATTTATATATTTATTTTCACCATATTTTATTTTATTGTATTTATAACGTTGTAGGTATCCATTTTTGTGTTTGTTTATGTGTAATGGATATATTATGTTGGTATGTGCACATATTCTTTCTGTATACGCTTTAATTTATCAGTTAGATGTTTCTTTCGTCTTCTCTTGCTTTACCTACATCATTCCTTACACTTGCTGCATCTGTCATCTATTTAATTTATCTTCATGTGTAACTCTAGTTTTCACCACTACAATCACAGTAAAGTTGTAAAGTAAAAGTAAAAAGTAAAAGATATTTATTTTGCCAGAACATACAGAGAAAAATATAAAAATAAACCATACATTTACAATAGTAATCTGACAAAATAGGATTCCACTCAGCAGTTGAATAAGTGTCTTATGTAGTGTTGAATTTGAGATAAAGATAAAGATCATTTATTTGCATAAACATGTGTAGATATAAGATTTTACACATAGGTATGCAGGTATCAACATGTTTTACCGATTACGGTGTATAATTGTGAGAGATGACATGCAGTTTGTTAGTAAAATAATAATAGAGTTATTAGAAGCAATGTCATAAAATTTAAATTAGGTAAGGAGTTACGATAATGAGTTCTAATAATAATTATTGTATAAATTTCCATTAAAAGTTATAATTTATCATTTAGAAAGTCGTCAATCTTATAATAACATTTTTCAATTAACAATTTCTTAAATTTATGTTTAAGTTCACAAATAATAAGCTGCTGGTAGCTCTTTGGTATTTTGTTGTAAATTTTCGGTGCCATTGATACTATACTATTGAGTATGTATTATATTAATTTAGGACTCTAGGAGTCTAAATACTTTTATAAATAATTTTAGTCTTTTTCAACCTGTCCAGAGGAGAGCGATACTGAACGCGACACAGTTTTATACCTTTAGCGTCAGTATCGTTGCATTAAACCAGTATCGTTGTATCGTACATGGAAACAAATAAACGATATGTATTTGTATTTTATATATGAGTTAAGAAATTCAAATTAAAATTCAAAATTTTTGAACCTACAGCACACTTATGAACGTAAAATACTTCAAAAATAAATATTAATAGACACTTGATAATTCTATGTGAAAGATCTAACATTATTCATGTATCTAAATAAAACCTATGAAAAGATTTGAACATAAAAACAGCAAAGTGGTTAGCTATCATAAAATGACAGCCAGTTAAAAAGCACAGCCTGTACTATGCGTCAGCTTAGTTTAGCCATTTTGAGCTCGAGCTCATGTCAAAGGAATTCCAGCTAAAGCCCACGAGGATAAAGTTCCAATTCGGACGATCGCTGTAAATACTCTCGCCAGGTTAGATTTAACCTTTTTGCCGAATCACTTGTTACATGTTCATATTTTATGTTCGGCTTCGGAACAAACACGTGTTGATGTAAACTTTTTTTTGCTTTACTTCCGTACTAATATTATAAATTCAAAAGTAACTCTGTCTGTCTGTCTGCATGTTACCTTTTCACGCCTAAGCTAAGCTAAGCTAAGCTAACTAAAACGTAAACATTTGATTAGCGTGTAAATGTAATGTTAACTAATACTCTAAAATATAATTATCTGGTGTAGACTGTGTCTACTAAACAAAAAAAAAACCGAATGAGCTCATTCAATGCACTTTCAAGTCTACCACCTCTTTTTTTTATTATTTGTTTTATTTACAAAGAAACATACAATTCAATAATAAAAACAAATTAGAACTAGTATTTACAATTGAAACAATTATGCTAATTGAAGACTGTTGCAAACAATATACAGGTAGCTCAACTGATCCATATCAATACCAGTCAGAAGCGTCCCCAAGACGCTGGCTGCATTGCCCCGCTGTATGACAATGCTGATGCGCTGCGCCAGATATCCGCCAGCTCTCAGGTCACGCGTCGCGTCGACCAGACGCTCAGATAACTTTTTAAAAACCCGGAGAGCCTCGGTACCCCACGGACCCAGGGTCTCGACCCCAAAGGGAGAAAACTAAAACCCCCTCTTTTAGTTCTTTGATCCTCTAAGATTTGAACACCCGGTATAAGAGACAAGTAGAGTTTAAATCACTAGGCTAGGACATAGCACATCATCCAGCACCGCTAGGTACCCGCACAGGACAAAAATGAGCCTGCATATATGGGCTTAAACTCGTATCGTTTTGTATGGTTTTTAATAAACGAATTGAATTTACTCTTTACCTCTACATACATTTTACAGCGACAAAAAACTTCAAGCCCGCGAGCTGTCTGTTATCTGATGCCGTCAATAAAAAATTCTAACCAAATCAATTATTCCCTATACATCCCATGTAGAAAAGTCACACAGCTAATTCAACAATTTATTCCCAGAATTCTAGCGTAGAAACAAAATGCTCAGCATAAATAAAATAATACAATTTCAGTTTACTCGCTCCGAGAACCACAGAGCTCCAATAATGTGAATAAAATAACAGCATTACTGATGTACGGAACACCTGGACAGAAAGTCGTATTCATAAAAGTGGGTTAGAAGAGCTTTAGAAATTTTTAGAGGAGGTTTTAAAATGTTCTGAGTTTAGAGATGTTGATGCATAAAGACTCCAGGAGATTAAACATATCATCATCTAGCACGATAGTGGGCAGATCGTGTGTTAACAGTTACTATTAAAAACATGTTTTTTTCACTTATTTATACAAGAAAATGACAAGAAACAAAAAAATCTATACAATCCCTGAAACCTGGTAAGTAACCTGCATTTTATAAGAAAAACGATAGTTAAATACTATCGTTTTTCTTATAAAATGCAAAAATGTTAGGTAGTTTTTGGATTATTATCCAAAAACTACCTAACATTTTTGCATTTTCGCGTTCAATTTTATCAATATTTATTAATATTGATAAAATTGAACGCTTAGCTATCTAAATAATGCCAGCTTGGCCCGTGGACATCGTAAAAGGGAATCTATCAGAGGAAGGGCTGGAGCTTTCTCTGTGTATAATTAATACTTCTACTGCGATCCCCAACCCCAATGCCCAGCGTGGGGATTGGATTGCCAATAGGGCGCATATCTGGGGAGGCCTATCTCTAATATTAGTTGGCTAGTAGGCTCTTAAAGTGATACCTAAATAATTACTATTTTTGTATTTACAGTATATTAACGAAGAAAATAACAATAAAATAATAAATATTTATTAAGAAAATACTTAGACTACTAATACTTACGTATATCTATTTTCTAAAACTCTAAGCCATCACCTGAAGGCGGTGTGCCCAGAATGCTGGCAGCATTGCCACGTTGAATGGCAATGCTAATTCGTTGACCGTTAATGTAAGTCTAAATACAAGATGTGATTGTTTTATTCTGTTACTAGCTGCTGCCCGCGGCTTCACACGCGCTTTCCAAGTAGCCTATGTCCGTCTCCGGGACACCGTATACCTCAGTGCCAAACTTCATTAAAATCCGTTCAGCCGTTTAGGCGTCAAAAGGTAAAAGACAGACAGACATAGTTCCTTCTTTGTTCCAATTTTTCTTTTTAAACTCTTAGGGCTCTATGTAGTAGAGTCCTAAGGGTTAAAAAGGAACACTATGTTTACTGTTGTATTATGTTCTAAATTTAAATCCAAAGACCTATGTTTTTGTTTTTACGTACCTGTATTACTTTTTTTTTTTTTTGGTATTTCCCTTATTTTTATATAACATGTGTGTGGCTATAAATAAATTCTTTATTCTTCTTCTTTATGCATTTATTCTTCTTTCGAATTTATAATTAGTATGGATTGTAATTTTCTAAGTTAATGAATAGTCCATATCCAATTATTGTATTTTGCTAACTACACGTTGCTAACGTTTTCTACGGCTTGACCAAACTAAGAATACACTATAGCACTACTGTTAATCTTTTCTAAGTTTTGTTTACCTACAGTAGATAATTTATAAATACGACCCACTTTTATGACGACATACAAAATGCATGTTTGACGAGATGACATCTGATGTGGACAATTCGACTTTAATTTCGTTGTTATAAAGTTTTGATTCTGCATTTGATGTTGTAATAAAACTGGTTTGTTTGTTGCATCTACGATACCAGGCTATTTGGTCGAAATAGGTATTTGTATCGAAGAATAGAAACAAATTAGAACAACATTTTTTTTTAATATTATAGTGCGTAAGCTTCACGCTGCTGGTTTCATTTATATACCACAAGGTCAAGTGACGTAGAAGACGAAATCTTTGGGACATTTATCGGACTATAGCGCCGTTAGCTCCACCTACAGGGGAAACATTAAAGCGTTATCAAAAAAAAAAAATTAGAAATGAGCAACGCGACACCTCTCGTCAAACGAACTAAGCTTAACTACAGTCTTTGAACAGGATTGGATAACACTTCAATTTTTCCCCTGTAGGTGGAGCTACCGGCGCTATAGTCCGATGAAAGTCCCAAAGTTTTTCGACTTCTACGTCACTTGACCTCGTGGTGTAATATGTCAGCACTTTCCCGTACTGAGGGAAAGATGCGTGTTCAATTCCTGTCGAAGTCAAAACATTTTAGGGATATTATTTGATTTTTTATAAATTAGAACTAGTATTTACATTACAGTTGAGCTAACTGCAGACGGTTGCAAATAATCTAGAGGTAGTTCAACTGATCCATATTTCCGGTATTTGCTCGATGTTGATGAAAAACTACTTGTTTTTAGATTGTTCCACCAAACGCTATTTGTACTTCTCTTATAATTAAAGCAAAATAAATAAATTATTACCACGAAATTATAATAGCCGGCACGGGCCTTACGTGATTGAATTTATTCATTTAATTGTATGTTGTTAATAAGTAGGTAATATGCCTAGAAATTGGTTATGATATAATAAATATAATATGAATTCTATTTTTTATATTCTAATATCAGCTTTTTTGTTCTTCCCTATTTCCTCAAAGCATTTATCAAAAAGGATTCTGACCCTTGAAATATTATCCAACTAGAAAAACAAAAGGTTGGTCAGTAAAGCACCTATCTATTACAAAACGACCTCTCCACATTTCCCCAAACCTTATCGACCCCATCAATAAGCGATCTAACGGCGAAATTTCCCCCATTTTTCAACCAAATTCTCTTTTTAGGTTCAAGATCCGTGACTCACGACATCAATTTATAAGTTCTGCGACACCTGTGTTGTTCACAAACTTAAAATGTAGTTACTAGGCCATACAGTCTGCGACAAAAGTTGTTGAACACGAATATATCAGAACTCATTAAAATATTAACGGGAATTTATTGCTTTTATTTACCGATAGATTCTTCTGCCTGCGGCATGAAACACGTGTCCGCGTAACTACGCATTTCAGTAGTTGTGTTATTCTATGTTTATACCTCTGCAAAATTTCAGCTTGATCCGTTCAGTAATATTGCCGTTTTCTTCTTCGGACAAACATCTTACAATTTCATAAACATCGCCTTTATAATAGAAGTAAAAATTGCCGGCGTTTCTGCAGATTTAGTTAGGAGGTTCCATGTTCTGCTATGAAACTATGTATGTGTTTTTAAAGTATGCTCGTGAATTGTAGACCGATATTGATGATTCTTTAGGTTTTTTATAGAGTATGATCCCGGAGTGGTCCCATATAAATATTATTTCTGTGAGATTACTATTTGTCCCGCAAAACTTTAAAAACTATTTACATAAAAGGGAATTCGAAGTGGTTTAATTTTTTGTAAAATACTACTTTATATTATTAAAGGTACTGCCTGAGTGGTATTTCTCCACAATAACTGACCGTAATATTATGGTAACAAGATTTTGATGACATCATCTTGATCTAATGAAGTCGCCAACCACCTACTTCATACATAAATTTAATGAATGAACACACTGTCATTTTATGGATCACAAAAGCTTGCGACTTTGGGGCAACATGATGCGTGAAAATTACTGGTGATTCTTTAGTTAAATTCATGTAACTTTCGAACTTTCGTTGCTGATTGTACCCTAACTTTAATCTGTGATCTGAAAACAACCTTAATTTCACAGTGATACGGCTGATATTAGAGAGAGAATCCAAAATGGGGTGACAAAAGTTTCAAACATAATTTGTGCTTGCTAAGTGTTTTGTGAAAAATGCTTTTAGTATTTTGTGGTTATGATAACTTTTAGTACAAGTGACTTCAAGAATATGCGAAGAAACAGTTTTTCTGCTTGTAATATGTATGTACTAGAACACAATCATAATATCATTCTGTGCTTCCTGTGATGGGGATATAATATCATTATGTGCTTCCTGTGATGGGTGATAATTATAATATCATTCTGTGCTTCCTGTGATGGGTGATATAATATCATTCTGTGCGTCCTGTGATGGGTGATATAATATCATTCTGTGCTTCCTGTGATGGGTGATATAATATCATTCTGTGCTTCCTGTGATGGGTGATATAATATCATTCTGTGCTTCTTGTGATGGGTGATATAATATCATTCTGTGCTTCCTGTGATGGGTGATATAATATCATTCTGTGCTTCCTGTGATGGGTGATATAATATCATTCTGTGCTTCCTGTGATGGGTAATATAATATCATTCTGTGCTTCTTGTGATGGGTGATATAATATCATTCTGTGCTTCCTGTGATGGGTGATATAATATCATTCTGTGCTTCCTGTGATGGGTGATATAATATCATTCTGTGCTTCCTGTGATGGGTGACATAATATCATTCTGTGCGTCCTGTGATGGGTGATATAATATCATTCTGTGCTTCCTGTGATGGGTGATATAATATCATTCTGTGCTTCCTGTGATGGGTGATATAATATCATTCTGTGCTTCTTGTGATGGGTGATATAATATCATTCTGTGCTTCCTGTGATGGGTGATATAATATCATTCTGTGCTTCCTGTGATGGGTGATATAATATCATTCTGTGCTTCCTGTGATGGGTGATATAATATCATTCTGTGCTTCCTGTGATGGGTGACATAATATCATTCTGTGCGTCCTGTGATGGGTGATATAATATCATTCTGTGCTTCCTGTGATGGGTGATATAATATCATTCTGTGCTTCCTGTGATGGGTGATATAATATCATTCTGTGCTTCTTGTGATGGGTGATATAATATCATTCTGTGCTTCCTGTGATGGGTGATATAATATCATTCTGTGCTTCCTGTGATGGGTGATATAATATCATTCTGTGCTTCCTGTGATGGGTGATATAATATCATTCTGTGCTTCCTGTGATGGGTGATATAATATCATTCTGTGCGTCCTGTGATGGGTGATATAATATCATTCTGTGCTTCCTGTGATGGGTGATATAATATCATTCTGTGCTTCCTGTGATGGGTGATATAATATCATTCTGTGCTTCCTGTGATGGGTGATATAATATCATTCTGTGCTTCCTGTGATGGGTGATAAAAATCGAGTTGCCATTGTCAGCTTTTTGTGCTTTTTACACAGAAATTATTACAAAAAAATTTAGGATTTTTTGGAAACTATATAGCAGATAGAAGAACTCACTTTCGGAGATAATTTGGTGCAAAGTAGTATAACTACCAGGATATTAGCAAAAAAATCGTGAATATAGATATATGTCAAATTGTAACCCCTTTAAGTAATTTCTCCACACACTGGTTTTCGTGCTTCGTGGTATATGAGCGATTATTTTGAGAGTATTTTTATCATTTGTGATGTGTTAGTGTTTGAGCTACATTGTGTTAGGAACATATTCTATTAGTTATTAAATTTTTTTAGTTCTTGTATATCTGTTTACACAACTTATTGGTGCAATATAATTTAACTGTACTAGTATCATTTTTCACGTAATTTAACTGTACTTGTATCATTTATCACGTAATTTAACTGAACTTGTATCATTTATCACGTAATTTAACTGAACTTGTATCATTTATCACGTAATTTTAACACATGTTAGAAATAAAAAAGGGTACAACTTACAGGTAGGTTATTTTTTAATGGTATTTTATTTTTGTAAAGAATGTTGAAATATTAAAGAATAATCTAGAGGTAATCTCTTGCACTGGGAGCCTGCGCCTGTAAAGATAGAGTACATTTGATGAATAAATAAATAAATAGATTTTTAGTTACTGTAAAACTATTATAACATAAAAATGACTATGCATAGTGAAAGTGAATGTGTTTATCTACAAAAGAAGGTACTTAAGTGTAACCTAGTCCACTAAGCTCAAGAAGTAGATTTTTTTTTATTGTTTTTGTTCTCCTGTAAAGTATTGATTTTTCACTTGTATCATATATCACAGGAGGCACAAATTCCGCTTCGACGATGACCTTTGTGACGTAGTGGGGCAAAGGCAGTGAGGCTGAGTCGATACCAGCTGCAGAGAAGGTATAATCTGCAAATACTCGTATTTGTTTCTTGTCTTTATTTATGTAGGTACCTAAGTCCACATTACGGGCTATCCATAAACTACATCACGAATTTCATGATTTTTGGACCCCCCTACCCCCGTCCTAGTGTACTCCACCCCCTAGTGTGACGTCACAAATTTTGCATTTTTATCCCAAGAAATGATTAGGTAAATTTAAACAGCAGTTCCAAAAATAGTTTTATTTCAATTTAATTTTTTTTTAATAAAATCAACATCAAACATTCTATGAACAGATTATAATATAGAATGAATAGATTATATAGATTTTAAAATGAAACGTCACGAAAGTTACGACCCCCCACCCTTTGTCACACAATCTCACACTTCATCGACCCCCCCCTATGGTGTGACGTAACATTATATATGGCCCCTTATTAAAAATTTAGAAGCCGTGTCGGTCGCGGCGTTTTAATCGACACCTCCAACTCAGTCCATTGATATCGCAAGAGCTGACATGGCATGCAAAACCGCTGCACCTAGCAACTACAACATATAAGCAATGTAAACGGAGTTACAAACACAGCAGTATAGAACAGCTCGAGCACCTGGACCTAGATTTGGCTAACCTTTCTAGACATTTGCATAGCACTTAGGTTCGCTTTGTTCTAGAAATGTGATTTTGTTCAACGATGTTGTAACAAAGCCACCTTTTTGGCAGCGGAAGCAAAGGCGGAAGCAAAAGTTGAAGCGGATTTTTGTCTTTTAAACCTCTCCCAGACAGACGCGGCTGGCAGTGCCGACCGGTATATTTTACGTTGTATTCGTTTGCAAATTGTAGTATGTGTCTTTTTCCAAATTAAACCTTTTTGTGTCTAATTCTTAAAAAAATCTGTCAAGTAATTCGCTTCCACACTCGATCGCTCTGCCCTCCAAAAACACATCCTAAAAACTATTATTTTAATTTTTTTAGTTTTAATCATTGCGATTCTATGTTATAGAGGTATAATTGTGATACCGTGCAACATGCTATCATGTCGTGTAAGCAGACTGAATGTTAGCACTGGGTATTAGGTACATGGTTTTTTGTTGTGAGCATAGCAAGAACTTTATGGATGATGGCAAAATTTCTTAGCGATTTCAGACGTCCGCCATGTTTGGATAATAAAGACAAAATGGCGCCGATTGACCCTTTGATGTTTCAGGATAAATATTTAGGCTTTGAAGAGTTCCCGATCCTTTTCACGGTTCGCGAGCTTCTCGATACATTTCGAGTTATTCTGACTGGAAAAGGTTTTGTAAGAATCAATAAACAATACTGAATATTTTTGTACTAGTTATGGCCCGCGACTTCGCACGTGTTGTTTCTATGAAAACGATATTTCTATCCCATGAATTATGGGATAATAAGTATGTTTCATCTATACGCCATCCGTCAAGTAGTTTTGGCGTCAAGAAGTACCTAATGAACATCCATTTTTCCGAAGTTTCGCATTTATATTATTATTAGTGATATTATTATGATTTTCTAACTTTACCATAATTAGCTGTCCAAGTTGATTTTATAATCAATGACAACTTTTGTTCAATTATTCAATCATTCATTTATTTGTATATCTCTATCATTTAATTATTATACAATGTCAGGTCTTATAACTATTTTAGTAACTGTATTCAGCCTGCATGCAGGCGCGCAAATATTGTGTGAGGCATAATATTATTATTAAAAGTACTAGTCATTTATGTTAATAATCAAATTCTAAATATTCGTTTACTTTATAAAAACATTTTTCTGTTTGTTTTTTGTTTTATTGTATTTTTAGGATTCCGTACCCGAAGGGTCAAAACGGAACCCTAAATACAATAAAACAAAAAACTAAGCCTCTGCTGTTCGTACGTCCGTCCGTCTGTCACGTGGCTATGTCTCATGAACCGTAAGAGGTAGACAGTTGAAATTTTTAGATAATGTGTATTTCTCTTGCCGCTATAACAACAAATAATAAAAATAAAATTAATATCAAAATTAAAGGGGGCTCCCATACAACAAAGGTAATTTTTTTGGCTATTTTTGCTCTTAATTTGTCAATGCTCTTGAACTACAATATGTACACACATGAAACTTTCTACAACTAAGTAACACTTCAACTGTAATAATAAAAAATACAATAAAATAAAATAAAGTTAAAAATTTATAGGGGTCTCCAAACAAGTAAAAATATGAAAGAAAAAAAAAACAAGAAAGAAAATATTTTGTTTTTAACCTAAACCTTAAATTTACTACACAGAAAACTAGCATAAGAAACTTACTAATAAAGTATCCACCTACTAAAGGTGCTTATTATTTTCGTGCGCAGCAGGGCTTAGGATAAATATGGCCTCCACCCAGCATTGAATTTAATGTTCTGTAAAAAAGTTGCCTGATTTTTACGGTACGGAACCCTCCGTGTGCGAGTCGACTCGCACTTGGCTGCTTTATTTATATAAAAAACGTGTTATAAACCTATAACATTTTCACTACCCATGATGCACATAGACGACTTAACCCTGCAGCAGCTGCGTCGTGAGGCTGGACAGTGGATGCGTTAAGAGCCCAACTCACCTACTAAACATAATAATATGAAAAAAACTCTCTGTAAGTCTCTCTGTAATTATCTTTGTTTGGCATGGACTTAGGTATTATCGTTAGGAAAAATTGCGTGCGAAGTCGCGTGTTTGGTGGTTATAAAAGTTTACTATTTCCTTTATCTTCTGTCGAACTGAAAACTCATCTATAACCCACAGATAACACAAATGGGCCCATACTTACAAAGTTACCGCGCAGTAAAATGTATGCCGGTGTTATAACTCAACTTTATAAAGTTTTTGCTTCCAGAGTTAAGTTAGGCTCTCAAAGTTTGAACATGGAAGTCAGTGATTCTAAATGTTTTATTGCAGGAGTATCGAATAGCTTCATTTAAATGAAATACACCCAAAAGATTTCTAAATTTACCAGAAGGCAAGTACCGATGCTGTGTGAAGTCGGCTTAGAATTTGCACCACCCCAACTCTTCCCGCGGGTGTCGTAAGATGCGGCTAAGGGATATCCACCAGGGGTGGGCAGCAGCGCTCCCTGCAACACAATTCTACCACCGAACTGCGATCTCCAACCCGCATGCCCAGCGTGGGGATTATGGGCATTACCCCCCGTGAGATAAAAGCTAATAAGGCGCTTATCAGAGGGAGGCCTGGGTCCAGCAGTGGACCAATTTAGGCTGTGGTGGAAGTACCGACGAGTATCAGCAACCGACTTCAAAAACGAGGTGCTTTTCAATTCGGCCGTAATGTACGTTTGTTATTCTTTATCTTAGACTATTGTTAACCGATTTTTCATAAGAATAAGAAAATATTTACTGTAAAATTGTGTAGGTACAACATCCATAAGAAAGATCTTAAAATCATAATTTGGTAACAACAATATTAT
The DNA here is from genome assembly GCA_963662085.1 of Eupithecia inturbata. Taxonomy (NCBI): domain Eukaryota; kingdom Metazoa; phylum Arthropoda; class Insecta; order Lepidoptera; family Geometridae; genus Eupithecia; species Eupithecia inturbata. Next base: position 9,972,556 of record OY759198.1, read on the forward strand.
CCATTTCGGCCTTACAATATTTTAACAATTCAGTGGAAATAGTAGGCACAGTTAGTAATTGTACCGACATTTCCTTAGTTTTGAACATATTTATATTAAGTTGCTTTATTTCCAAAAGTATGTTATTAAATACTTTAATTTAACAGATGTACTTATGTATGTACTTTTTTAAAACATAGTATTATTTATTTGAGGAATAGATAAGTTAAATTTATATTTATTTTTCAAGTTATATTTAATCTCAATTTTTTTGAGTTGATGATTCTTTCGCTTATTTAAGGACAATCCTCATGTTTTTTCTGATGGATTACTTCGATTTGTCCCGTAAACCTCAAAAAAACAATGTTCTGATCAGGAAATGCAATGTTTTAAAACAGTTCACTATTTGAACTATTTTTTAATTGTAATTTGCTTTGTGAATAAAACTCTTTATTGACAAAGCAAATTACAATTCAATAATAAAAACAAATTAGAACTAGTATTTACAATTGAAACTATTAAGCTAACTGCAGACTGTTGCTAACAATCTATAGGTACATATAATTTTTTTTTGTTTTTATTGATCGGTAAATTAGTTTGACACTTAGGAAAGCGAAGATGTCGCATTTTTGGTTTTTGTTAAAAACATTAAATTATATAATTATCAAGAATGTAGTAGAGTCATAAGACACATTACTAAAGAGCGTTTACGCCTTCTATGCGCAGTTTGGCTCAAAAACAGTACTTTTCAAACCCGTTGATAACATGAACTACTTATCTTACACTATATGTTAATTAATATTAATTTTAGGAAATTTTGTTTTCCAAATAGTTAGTTAAGAAAATATTTCAATTAATATAGTATGTACGCGTTCTATCAAGATAACTTGTTAGAGGTTTTCTAAATTTCTCTTTTAGCCTCAGTTTCGAAGATCAAATATAATGAAAATACTGATATATCTAATGAACAAAAAATAATAATCAATCAATAAGATCCTTGGCAAAATAGTTAGTTAAAAAGGTTTTTGGTTTTGGTATCTGACTACGAGAAATTCAAATTCAAAAAATGTGAATTATTACGAATTTTAAATGATTTTTTTACCGATATACCTTATTTAATTTAATATAACAATAGCTTACCAATAAAGAAGAGCATCTTCTTTAAAATCATACCTTTAAAATTGTAATTAATTTGTTGTTATTATTTTTCTGTAAATATTTTAAAACTACTTTAAAACGCTGCGCGCAAATCATTTCAAGTCAGTCCCATACACATCGCGCGCTAGGCGTAAACGCTCTTAAGGTGATCGTCACGGGTTGGCGCAAGATATTTTTTTTTTGGGGTTTTATATTTTTTCTGCTTTCTACAAGGAATAAAACTAACGGAAAAGTAATTTGCAGCAAATCTTAAGCTATTTTCTATTAACCTATGAAGAAACTAACTTCGGTTCACTGGTATTTTTAGAGCATTTGGGCTAAAAATCAACATATTTCCGAATGCTCAAAAATACAATAGAAGTTGTTGGAAATGGGTCATAGAAAATGTTTTACGATTCGCGGCAAATTACTTTTCCTTGTAGAACGCAGAAATAATTACAAACCACGAAAAAATTTGAATCTCGCGCCAACCCGTGACGATCAATCTTAAGGTAGAACGCCCCTATCGTAGCCATCTACAGTCAATTGTATGTGGGGGAATTTGCGGCGACATAATATCATCTATTCCTTCTATCTGACATCTTGGCCGCATAGGCAGTATTACGACATTATTCTTTTGCGGGGACTATCAGGTTTTATAGGCATGTTTTTACGTTTTTTATCCGCAAGGTTAAGATATGTTTTTGTTTGGCTATGTTCTTTGAATTTTTATTTGGGTTGGTTGATATCTTAGCTAGTACTAAATATTATAAATTCGAAAGTAACTATGTCTGTCTGTTACCTTTTCACGCCTAAACGGCTGAACGGATCTTAATGAGATTTGGGCAGGGAGGTAAATGGTATTCCGGGGATGGACATACGCTACTTGAAAAGTGCGTGCGAAGTCGCAGGCAGCAGCTAGTCTGAAATAAACTAAAATGGATAAAAACACTAAAGGACATATCAGACAAATCCTACACCGCAGCCATACAGCAAAAAATTGGGCATTAAAACATGGGCTTAACCTTCAAACCTCGGCTTAAAAGCGTAATCGTAAAATTTTTTACAGTGTAGTGTCAGCATAAAATAGCATCAGCACGCAGTAAGTGAGCTCGGCGTCGTTGTTTGACGCATTGCTTACCGCTCGCTTGAAGCAAAGCAATACGATGTACGGCTTTTTGCCGTACGTGCGTGGAGAGCGTGCAACATCGATCTGACACCCAATAGACGCCTAATATAGAGCAAACGCTTTCAGGTAACACATTAGGTAAATAGATCGTTCGGCCAGATCAGTGGGTGACCCGTGAATATCTCTGCGCTCGCTTACTACGTAATACATACCCTTGGTGCAATGGCTCCTTGTGTTGTAGCATAAAATGGTGTGGAAAAGAGAGCAAGACCTCAAATTTTATAACAGATGGAATAACATTTCATAGGTAAGCTAATTTTAAATAAATAATGCTTGACAATCCACACAGCATCATCTATCCCCAAGCTGAGCAAAGCTTGTGTTATGGGTACTAAATGGCTGATATACTTAATACAATACATTAAATAAGTTAAATATACTTTATTGACAAAGAAAATTACAATTCAATAATAAAAACAAATTAGAACTAGTATTTAAAATTGAAACAATTAAGCTAACTGCAGACTGTTGCAAACAATCTACAGGTAGCTCAACTGATCCATATCAATACCAGTCGGAAGCGTCCCCAAGACGCTGGCTGCATTGCCCCGCTGTATGGCAATGCTGATGCGCTGCGCCAGATATCCGCCAGCTCTCGGGTCACGCGTCGCGTAGACCAGACGCTCAGATAACTTTTTAAAAACCCGGAGAGCCTCGGTACCACACGGACCTAGGGTCTCGACCCCAAAGGGAGCAAATATCTAGGCTCTGTCGAGACCTGCATATTTGCGTCTCTTGAGATCTTCGGCCAAATCTGCCGCCGCACCAAATAAGTAGATGTTTTTATTATACATAGAAAACACCAAACACACCCGGAACCATTTTCATAGTAAAGCGATCTCTTAGCAGAATTGGGACCCAGGTAGAAAGATAGGCAGAGTTAGAAGAGCTTTGCAACACTTTATTACGGTATCACTCCAATTTAGTTAGAATTTCAAACTGTAAGCATTCAAAGTGTAAGCAGGTCGCGGCGTTCGCAATAAGAGGCCAACTTCTGCAGTGTTAATCGTTGTTTAGTTGGAGTTGGAAACGTAAAACGATTGTCTGTTGACAGGATTTAAAGGGTTAGTACCTATTAGGCAATGAGTTTAATAACATTAGTAAATGTAGGTAATACTTCATTGGTATTATATTAGGTAATTCGTTTCTTAACTACGATGGTTCGTTTCATTGCAAACAGTTATTACAATTACTCTAAAAACCAGACCTGAGTAAAATATTAAATGTTCTTCTTAAAATTTAACATGAGTAGACATTTTGACAGAAGTTTTCATACTGCCAATATCTTTCGAAGAACCCTTAACCTACTAAAGAATTCTTAATTTTCTGAGAATTGAATAAGAGGATATACACAGCTTTTAGTCCAGGAATTACATTTAATTTATCACATAACTGTGTCGAAAACATTAAAACTACAAAATTACTACTTTATTTGACGACTCTAAGAAGAAAAATTTTGTCGATAGAAACACGAGTAGTTTCCGTGATATGGCCGTTTAAATTTTGACAGCTGTCATAAAAAATGTAGATTTTAATCTTACCTTTCATTTGAGCTGGAAACTGCGCGTCTCCAATCAATTTTGATAGCTGTCTTCAAAAATTTAGATTTTCGATTATTTATTTTAAAAAACATAACAATAATTGTAATTATCTGACAGTATTCAGAGTGGACTATATTTAAGCAGTGGATACTAATCCTAGGCTATTCATCAATGTGGAAAAGAAGTAGAAACTCATCCATTATTGGATTAGCAAAGTGGATCAGAGTGGAATAGGCCAGTCGATCTACCTCCCACTAGGCCAGCATTAGTCGTGGCTACAAATAGAGGCGCACTCAGTCGGTGACCTACCTACTCACTGCACTTGGTCGAGGTGACTACTTGCCAAGTCGAGGTGACAGTGCTGTGCCCATGCTTTTTGCTTTCTTTTGGATAATAAGAGTTTATGTTGAAACCATCGATATAAGTAAAATCTGTAGATGTGGTACGATCTCCCAGCGCTTACTTAACAACTGGAACGACGAACAACTGGAACAGCGCTTACTTACAACTACACGCAAACACTCGCTCACAGTTACATTTGCAATAATTGTAATAAAGAAACACGCATTTCTGTAGTATTTTAGTCAATTAACCACACTAAAGTACGTCGTAGCAAGCACGCGTAACACGGATGCCGCCGCCCGGTCTGACTATGACTGCAGTGGGTGGACTTTATTACACCTAATTTGAGCCTGCCACTTATCTTGCCGCTATAACAACAAATAATAAAATATATCAAAATTTAAGGGGGCTCCCATACAAAAAACGTGTTTTTTTTTGCCTTTTTTGCTTTTAATTTGTCAAGGCTATATATATCGCTTGAACTACAATAGGTAGCCACATTAAACTTTCTATAAATAAGTAACACTTTAACTGTAATAACAACAAATACTAAATAATAAAGTTGAAAATTTAAAGGGGTCTCCGAACAAGTGAGAATTTAATGTTCTTTAAAAAAGTTGCCTGATTTTTGCTGGTCGGAACCCTTCGTGTGCGAGTTGACTTGCCCTTGGCGGTTTATTTACTTTTAATTTGGGTTGTTACTAAGAGACTGAACTTATGGCAATGGAGGACCTACCTACCTACCTACTTTATAACTAACCTCTCGACTCCAGGGTTTCTTTTTATTTTATAAATTTCTAAGAAAGAGCTAAGTACTACAAAGTAAATTAATCAATAGACATTTGCAACAGTTAAATTACTAAAAAGAATTTAAAAGCTAATGAATTTAGTGACATTTCTGCCACGGAATTCCAAGCATTTTTCTGAGAGAAAAGTAGTTTTATATTTTTATCTAGATTTAAAACTACCTAAACATATAAAAAAATTATGAAACAAAATAAACCCTTGGCCTGAAAGCAATAACTTATGTAGTCAAAGCAATTTTACTCAAAAACGTATTTTAATAACGATAACAAACGCGTTTTAAAAGCGATATAATCAAGTAGTTGTACGTGACAGTTTAAATAAAATTTATAATTATTATATTATAATATCTGAAACATGAAAAAGGGACTACCGTTGGCGATCACGTAGTTAATACGTGCAGACGCATGTGGGTATGTTTATGAGAAAATAATTTATAAAGTTATTTTGAAAACATTTATCAAAGTCGTTATGTTCCAAGCATCAGGGTCTAATTTTATTAAATACATTTGGTTAGATAGCTAATAGATATAGCAGAGAGAACCAAGTACCATGGACCACCAAATATAATTCGCCTTACTTGTGAAAACCTTTTGATATAAATTTAATTTAATAAATTTGTGACTAATAATTGTCAACTTACATAGTATTACAGACCTCTATAATTATTATGTACCTAACCTCCACGAGTACCTACGATTACATTAGTAGCGCCCAATTTTCCACATTATAACGTTTTAATAAGAAATCAAATGATATCACAAAAAAATTTCGATTTCGACAGGGCTTGAACCCGCATCTTTCCCTCAGTACGGGAACGTGCTAAACGGCGCTGTAGTTCGATGAATGTCCCAAAGTTTTTCGTCTTCGACGTCACTTGACCTTGTGATGCAGTAGGTTAGCACGTTCCCGTACAGAGGGAAAGATGCGGGCTCAAGTCCCGTCGAAGTCGAAAAATGTTTGCTTTTTCATAAATTAACCCAGTTTGAGGCTTACGCACTAAAATAATAAAACCTTAAGGTTTTTATAAGTACACGAATTATAAAATGTTTATATTTATATGGCAAGGCCGACTTGCACTTGGCTTGTTCATTGCATTAAAAATATCTCTAAGTATAAGAAATCCACGGAAACTCTAGGCATCTACATCCAGGTATCTTTGCGCTTGACTCGCATGAAGGAACTGAAATTAGAAACCATAGGAATGTAATTATTTCCTCGTGCTCCATGTTATTTGGACCTTTCGGAGTTACATTCCACAATCTCATTCTTGTATATTTTATACGCTATGGAATAGACAACGACCTTTGTTGCAGCAGGGAATGTAAACACTACCTACTAACGTAGTAAAATCTATTTATTGACAACACAAGATATGCCTAATTTGTGGCTATATAATGTGAGAAACTATCCAGGAACTACTCATCCATTTATAACATAATTAAAATATAATAAAAAGAGTTTTATAGATAAAATATTAAATTAAGTGTCTAATCTAATTATAGGTTATTTACATTTTAGGTTAGTTTAGTGTCTAATCTAAATAAAGGTTATTTACTATATCAACATCAACGGCTACATAGGCCACAGCGTTCCCAAACCAAAAACATATGAATATCCTGTATCAAAAAACAAAATGGACACCCTCGCTGCTTATGTCGAGAGGGCGCGGAAATTATTTGCTTTGTCGCAACGCGATGTGTCATGTGCAAACTAAGGCATATCAGAACCATACTAAATAATAATACGGTAGGTACTTAAAAATATCTCTTTCAACGACAAATGCAGCTGAAAAAACAAAAAGATAAATTTTGGACGAGCATGCTGGGCCAAAATACAATAACCGTAAAGAGCAATCCCTTCACATCACATTTTTGTCATTTAACTCGAATATGAACACTTTAATTTATTTTTGTATTATAATTTATTGGTTGTCTGAAATAAACGCATTGAATTGAATTTAATCAAGCCAATATTAATATAAAATACGAAAATTTGTTACACACGCCTAAACTGCTTTAAAATCGGACTGAAAGAATAGATTTGTTGTTTTTACTTCGAACTCAAAATCTCTACTTTCTATTAAAATATTTAAATGAAAAACGCAAAGAACTAGGGATAAGAAGAAGCTCGGTCGGCTGTTTTCATCTGTTTCAGACGTTCTAGGTTACGCCAGTGATTTGGTATTGGGTAGCAGATAGGTACTCCAATAATTAAAAAAAGTAATTTTTAATGTACTAAATCTATAATATTGTTAATCATCCATAGGGCAAACATTACAGCAGCATGTCCCTGACAGCAGGTCATCCTAATCTGCCGAAACTTACCAACTCGTAACCCGGTCGCCTTGCTAGTTTAACTCTACATTGCAGCATACCGTGGTCTTTGTCTATCGGAATGACTAGTTTTTCCACAAAAGTCTTTGATTCGGACATTGGATTATGAGAGTGAGGGAATAGAGAATGCTCTTGTGTTTGTGCACGCACTTCTTGCCAAATGTGTGGCACCGCGCTGTAACCGCCGACACTAGACAAACTTTATCTGGTTTATAGTGTCTTGCAAATAAGAAGAGTATACGTTTTTGATAAATAAATAAATACAACTACAATTGTGCACTATAATATGACCTACGCACATAGCTGGTCTCTGTTGAGACTGGCCGCCGCGCCGTGGCAGAAATTTGGCTAGGAGGACGTCGTTATCATCATCATGGTTACATAAATAAAATGAAATATCAAAACGAAAGTGGACCGAATTTTGAATTCGTTGAATTCTGGAAGTAATAAGTGTGCGCGTCATGATCAAGCTGTGCTGCAGTCGAACACGGTCGGTGTAGTGTATCGTTATGTGAACTTGGACATTCCTGATTCTAAAGAAGAATTGAGGTTAGTCAAGGATAATGCCGTCACTTCTTGGCTGTAACTCTGAGAACTTCCAGTCGCCCCGTGACCACTATCGCTTCAGCGCGATGGAAACGTAGGGTAAATAAAAACAAAAGGTACGCGATAAATACCCGATAAATAATTTTTACCATGAACAGTAGCATGAAAATGCTGTTGATGATGATGATCTAAATTAAAGTAGATCGCGACTACGGCCCCAACCACCTGCCCCGTCACCTGCCAGACAAACTTTGCCCTTCTGGATTGATGTTTGCGAACTTAAAACAATATCTGTTTGCGGCAACTTCGAAGAATCCCCAAGTTCGATGTTCTTATCAGTTCGATTGTTGGACTCCGCGAAATATCAGCGAGTTCGTAACTTTGGCTGCGAGGTCATGGTTGGCGTGACAGGAACTGGTAATGTTAGATATAATCATAGTACCTGTATCACACTAATATTATAAATGCCAAAGTTTGGATGCATGGGTGCTTATTACTTCTTTAGGAAACTAGTACAGCATATCCAATTATAGTTTCTATCCACAGTGTGTTTTTTAGATTATTTAACAATGCCCATAAAAATATAAAAATATACACAAAAATAATGTAAAGTATTTATTGCAGCAAAAGACATCGGTACCTGATTAAATTAGGTGCATATTCTTAACTTGGTACAAAACAATATAGGTATCTTAAGAATAGTCACAATTAACACAAAAAATAAGAGAAGCAACTAATTATGTCATTTGCAGACAGCTATTATTATATTGTATTGGTCTGTTGATTTCTTCACTAGGCTAAGCCTGTATCGAAGAAATCATGAGTACGAAAGTTTAGATCATTCGATTAAGTTAGTTACGGAACATCTACTGTGAAAATTACAGAAATAAACAAATGAGAAAATTCAGGTAAATAATGTAAAATTAGTAAAATAGTCTAATTAGTAGTATGTAGAATTTCTTCAGTTTTATGATAGTTTAATGTGGTAAGAAAATATTTTATCGTATGTTTAGCCTCAGTTACACTTTTGTTCTTAATTTGACAGTTTAGAAAAATCCGTCTTTACAATAATGTAGCAAACATTATTGTAAAGACGGATTTTTCTAAAGTTTCCTGTTCGTTGTGCGAATGTTCGTTGAGTTCGTTGAGTTGAAGGGAGTGACCAATCTGTGTACTCTACGGCGGGGTGTGACTTCAAAATCAGGGGAAGACAGTAATGTTTTTTGTACCGATAGAGCAGTTTTGAGTATGTAAGAGTTGGCGGACTGTGAGTATACCGGCATATTTATAGATCTCCGTGGTGGGATATCTAAAAGGCTTTCAAAGCATCACTTTTAATACAAAACGCTGTGCTCTCTCAGCTCGTATAATGAAGGTCTTCGCAGCACCACCCCAACACGATATGCAATATGTTATTAAAGTTTGACATAGAGCGAAATAAATTGATTTAAGGGTGTCAAAGCTTGCTACATACCGAATACTTTCATGATGCCTATAACCTTTCTTATAAGCGCAGAGAGAAATTCAATGTGAGCTTGAAATGACAGGTTTTGGTCAGTAAGAACTCCAAGATATTTTATAGCTTCTGAACGGATAAGAGGCTCACAATTGCTAGGCCCTGAAAGACCTGAGCATGTACTAGAGTGAATTTGAATACACGCTTTAGTGTCTGGGGCTGAAGCCGCTGTTTTGTGGAAGCTCAAATACTTTTTTTTTTAAATGTTGGGAGTGAGAAGGTTTTGCTGAAGCCATTCACTGATTAGCGCCATACCCCGTTCATGAAGTACCGTGAAAGATTATTTGCAGTATCATTGGCGTAGTACAATATATTTGCATTTGAGATTGAAACTTCATGAATGTCATAGATGTAGAAGAGAAATAAGGTGGGTCCTAGAATGCTGCCCTGAGGAACTCCATAACGTGCTGGTTGTGGATCCTACCGATCCTGACCCACTGTCTCCGGTTTGTAAGATAGCTTGTAAACCAATTAAGTGCAGTTCTCCGAATTCCAAGACCTTCAAGTTTTCGGAGAAGTATATGAACGGAGACAGTGTCGAAGGCTTTGGCCAGGTCCAGGAAGACAACCACGCAGCACCTATTACTGTCCAATTACGAAAAGACTGCTGAGATCAAAGAGGCGACTGCGTCACCTTCTTACTGAAATTTGCATAGATGTAGGTCTAGACCTGGAATAACATATAATGTGCTACTTTTCATCCTATAAGTCAGTTTTCATCCCATAAGTCAGTTTTCATGGGATGGAAATAACCTTTAAACGTTTCCATAGAATCCATAGAAACAACGCGTGCGAAGCCGCGGTAGAAGCTAGTTTATAATATAAGTGCAATACAAAGTTGTGTATCACTTGTTCTAATGCATTACTGCCATGCCGAGCCGTAGCGGCCATGTCGTAATTCAATTCAATTAAATTTAATTATTTCGGTTGTTCACCATAATTGTTAGTACAACTACCTATATACTATGTTAGTAACCATAAAAACAGATTTCAGATATTCATGTCACATAAACTTCAGAATACATTCAATGAATTGTTATGGCAAAATTAAATTAAATAATCGACCCCTTCTACTCGACCGTGGATATCGTAAGAACCGACTGAGGGGGTAGGTTCCCTCAGTCGGTTCTTACGAAGTAGGGCAGCAGCGTCCTTCTGTGTATTTTAACACTTCTACTGCGATCACTAATCCGCTGGCCAAGTGGGGTGATTGCAGAACTGCCCTTGTTTGTGGGAGCCATGTTCAGCCGTGGAGGGTGTGAACGTATTTGATCATTCGACTACAAAAATTAATACTGTACCTTTCTACGGAGTCCTTAACGTAGAAAAATATAATATTCATAAACAATCCACCAAAAGGTTTCTTATAATCTTAAGCAGCAATTTCCACTCGCGAATAAGTCGGGAATACATAAGCAAAGTTCATCTTAATATCTGGTTTTAAACTGTAAAAAATTAAACACGAAGACCAAAGGCTTAGTGAAGGCATGTTCGTTCAGTGTCTGGACACAAAGTTATTGCATGAGGATAATTCGCCGCGACGTCTAGCCAAAGGAACGAGTGTGTTTGGTCGCTCTCTGCCTTTGACTCAACTAAAATGTCGACAAGCGATCAAGACATGAACGAGATCCTATGCGCGACCCCGAGGTAAGACGAGCGCACTTAGTACACACTCCTGCTCGGCTTGACTCTAAGCATTCTGTGGGCGACGTTTGTTGACAAGTGTATTCTATTTTTTCGGTCTCTACGGTGCGTTGGGCTTGGATAGGCGCGCGTTCTTTTATATTGTCCAGATTGCGAATACTCCTAGTTTGATCCGAGCTTCATTAATAATTCAAGTTTTAATGGACACCGTCTACTTGTGGCGCTTGTGGAATTAATGTAGATAGGTACCTATTTATTTATTTATTTATTTGGCACACAAAACAGAACACAATCAAATAGTAAAAAAATAAAATAAAAAAGCCACTATATTAAGATCTAGATTGTATCCCTAAGTATGTGTACACATTATGAATATTTGAGAGCAGTTCCGTGTAAATATAATATGAAAAGTTTAAAGTTTAAAGCATGCATTAATTACAAAGTTCATAAATAAAACATTAAATTAATACATTTGTTTTGAGTATGAACCTACCTAGCTACTTTAATGAACTAATTAATAAATATATATATATATATATTTATATTATTAATAATTACAAAAAATTTAGATTTCTAATCATTTGCACGGTTGTAGGGGCAAAGGTTATGATTGTAAAGATGATGTTATTGTGTGAAGAAGCAGCAGCTTCTACAGTGTATAAAAAATACTTTAGCAATCAATACTCCATTTTGGAGAAATCTGAGCCCTGAGTCCGGTTAACCATAGTATCGAGACGTGATCGTGACGTCTCATTTTTGTATGAGATTTGCGTAGTTCCCTGTCCGTACGATAGAGGCGCTGTACGTCATAGAAAAGGAGACGTTACGATCTCGTCTGGATACCATCGTAAATGGACTCAAGTTCTTAGACCAGAAGATTTAAAATCTGGCGGCTCTAGATAAACATAATTTCTTACTCTTGTGGCACAGACTCAGTGTGGTGCGAAGTCAAAGTGGACTAATACGATACGATAGCGTGATGTAGATTTCTATATATTTACATATACACCGATTTATCAGCTTAACCTCGCTCAAAAGTTCCTACTCAATCATGACATGGATGTAAATCTCACAAAACATAAATACCTTCACACTTTAATTTAATTAAGTTACAAAAACTCCGTTATAACTACAAAGTAGATCAAATAACAGACGCAAATAGCGTAACACGACCGATTAGATCTCACGCAATCCTTTGATTTCAAACTTTAGAAAATAAGTCGTGGGCCGGACGGCTTTGTAGACGCGCAGTGTTCGTAGCTTCGTAGTGGGTCTACGAAAAGTAGTGGTTCTACGAAACGTAGCGGTGCTACGGTTTCGTAGCGCTCAAAGTAATGAAAAACTATGTGCTGAGTGCTACGAAAAAATGCTATTGCGTTATTGCAGCGATCGACCCGTGGTCCTGCTAATATTATGTACTCGTGCAACTGATTATATTTCTGAGAAAAGAAAGAAGCGGTAGTTTAACTGGTTGTACCACGGGTCGACCACAAATTTACTCGTGTTTTAATACTTCCGACCCCGACAACCCCATAAAACACTTCAGACTTAGATGAAGGAGGCAGCGTGTTTTTCCACTATGACTTTAGAAATATAATATTCTGTTATTTATATTCCCGATATAAGATACCCCGACCGCAGATAACCCATTCATTATATACAACTCCGTTTATAACTCTGTATATATTTTCAAAGGGATTGGTTTATTTATATGCAATCGAACGACATTATATACATAAATACCAACCGGGCGACGTTTACGGACGCTTGCCTTTCTATGCCGGTGGACTGTCGGGGGAAAAGCGGGTAACGATTTATGAAACCATTTTTTTCGTCATAATATTTTTCTTACTCATTTGCGTTAATTTAGTCTAAAGAAATCAATTGTGGATCAACAAAATGTTTTCCCTTTTCTTTTTGTCTAGACCTCTCAAACCTTTAAAATTTTCTAGTTAGCGAGTTATTTTATCTTCTTCTTGAATCTGGACACTCACCTGAAACAAATAAAACAATGTTATTTTCATGACTAAATAAATAAGATATTAATAATCAAATAAATAAACATCAATAAATAATACAGGACACTTTCACAAAGAATCGTCTGGCCCAAATTTATTTATTTATTGTTTTATGTTAGTTTATTAGGTACAAAAAACACATCACAAGCAATAATAGAATATCAAAAAAAAATTAAATATGATCTGGCTTCAAACGTAACCTATGTGCACACAACAAATAACTGAGTGACATGTTAAGTAATAGTAGTTATACATAATACAATTTTAAAGAAGTTATACATAAAAAATTAAAAGAATTAAAAAGAAAGAAGATTGAGATTTAAATTGTTTGTGTTATCTTGAGTTTTCTATTACTTTGAACTAAAAATCAAACGTATTTCTTTCCCCGGCAGTACCTCATCTCAACTGGAAGTCGTACATTTGAAAGCTAGCCACCTCTCTCACGTCATGTTTTAACGGATGAATGGAAATATAGGCTTTATGTACGTTTAACTGTATGTTTTTGAAGCACAACATACAGCCATAAGGTTGACGTTCACACATCAACTCGGAAACGAATCGAAATTGCCTCGCCTCATTGTCAAGTCACCATCGAAGTAAGGAGTTAAATAAGGAGTGAATTTTTAGCTTAATAATTATATTTTCATAAAAGGTAAACTATTAAATTTGTATTATACATCATAGAAGGACAAGTAGAAGGAAGACGAGGAAGGGGAAGATCAAGAATTAACTATATGATCAGATCAAGGAGAAAGCTGATGTCATGTCGTATAAAGAAGTACAATAGATCGCATTGGAAAGAGAAAAGTGGAGGCAATTGCAGCATTGCACTGACAAGAGCTAGGCTTTTTTATTTATAAACTAGCTGCAGCCCGCGGCTTCGCACGCTTTTTTCCGGAATGAAAGGTAGCTTATGTCCGACCCCGGGATACCATCTACCTCGCTGCCAAATTTCACCGAGATCCGTTCAGCCGTTCTTGAGTTATAAATAGTGTAACTAACACGACTTTCTTTTGTATATATATAGATTAACTAGCTGCAGCCCGCGGCTTCGCACGCTTTTTTCCGGAACAAATGGTAGCCTAGGTCCGGCCCCGGGATACCATCTACCTCGCTGCCAAATTTCACCGAGATCCGTTCAGCCGTTCTTAAGTTAAAAATAGTGTAACTAACACGACTTTCTTTTATATATAAAGATTTATAATCATAATTTTATTTTTAAACATGGGTAGGTACCTACCGGTAAGAATATAGGGTAAAGTAGATAAAGATGTGAGAAACTGTCTGGCAATGTCGTTACGTTGCTCATTAGTTCGCGTTGCAGGGAAAGATATTCAAAGAAAGAAAGAAGCCGTGGCAGTCGCGTAGTAAGAATCGACCCCATCAACTCAGCCCGAGGATGTAAGGGCCGACTAAGGGAATCTATCAGAGAAAGGCCAGCAGCTTTCTTCTGTGTATTTTTAACACTGCAACTGCGATAACCAATCTACCTGCAGAGCGTGGTGATTTGGATCCTGTTGTTTTGGAGAGGTACGTACAGCATCGACGTTTGTGTGCACAAAGAATACTGAAGAGCTCTAGTTGATGCGTTTATGTCCGATCCGAGTTGGAATTTGGTATGTGTGTAACCTTTAATTTAATTCGCTCAGATGTCCGATAGGCCTGATTAGACCCTTTTACATTTGGACATTTTGTCCGTTTTTGTTTTAATAAGCATTTTGCCTTTTTATTCAATGGGTTATTATTTTGGGTGTCCGTTGTAATGAAATTATTTTTTGTTTGGATTGACAATGGAAAGGTACCTGACCTTTATTGATCCACGATATATATAAATACATATGTTTTGCCAGGAATTTTGCACAGCATCATTCAGCTTCACAGTAAGTAATAGTGGTTTACACCTTTAGCGGGTTAGTGCACTAACTGGGTCTAAAATCTCACTCAATTTTCATAGTGTAAAAAAGAGATGCCCTGTATTTCGACGCGGAAAGAAGCCATTAAGCGAACTGACGAACTGAAATGATCTTTTTTGCGTTATTGCTAGAATCTAAAATGTATTTTTATTTGCCAGAAAGACTAATGTCAACAGGCCATAAATGTGTTGTGCTTTTATTACCAGTGTGTCTACCATGAGTTGTGACAGTTATATCACCTGACGTTACTACAGTATTTACGTAAATATTAGTACCGCGCATTTTAGTACCCAACTATCCGCTAGAGGCGCTGTTCAAGTTTTCATACATTTTTTAACTACAGTCGCTAGCGAGTATATATTGTTAAAACTCATGGTAGATACACAGACTGAAAGACAGATACCTACGTACTACGTATTTTTTTGTGATTCCATTATATAAACCTCACTGACCCACAATGAAAATATCCCAACTCGCCATCGAGATAACCTCGATGCAACTCGCGCAAATATTTGCAGATCATACAAGCTAATCCGTGCGACGAGAATCGAACCAGTTGAATCGGACGAACCATCAGAATTCATGTGAATAATTAATTTTAACGTATTTAATACGTTAAAATTAGTTATTTATTACTGGGTTTGTAAAGTTTAAGTTGAATAAAATATGATTTCATTATATTGCGCGATTTGAACACATTACCTACGCACGGCCGTGTGTAAACCTGTCGAAACGTCGGCAAGAAAGATTGATAAACGCGATAAAACCCTGATGAATAGTTAATCATCATCAGCATATCGTAGGTAGGTACTTACTTGTCCACAGCTGGAATTCTGCCTCCCCATAAATAGTTACAATCAACAATTTGGTTTCTTCGGCTCCCTCCTCAGTGCTTTCGGTTCATTCGGTTAAGACAAAAAAGATTCTAACCATCGGGAAGACCTAAAATACTTATATTCACATTCCAAATCTGAATTCCAAAATACAGAAATATCTAGCAAACATAAAAAATCAGGTCCCAGTCGGGTGCATTACGACTGGCACGTTGCCAATGCCTACAGGTGGAACCTCCAAATAAATGCACATAACTGAAGGTTTTGTATGGATTCAGTCTGATCGAATTTTTTGAAATAAAACTTTTAAACTTTCGCGATCTGTTAACATATTAAAGATTATTTATCGGGTATTTATCGCGTACCTTTTGTTTTGTTTTCCCCTACGTTTTCATCGCGTTGCAGCGATCGTGGTCACGGGGCGACTGGATGTTCTCGGAGTTACAGCAAATAATTGACGGCAGTATCCACGACTACCCTCAATTCGTCTTCAGAATCAGGAATGTCCACGTTCACATTACGACACACTACACTGACCAGCTAAGCAGGTTTTTTTTTATTATTTTTTTTTTATGTTAAACATTATTTACATACTTATGCTACAGCTAACATAAACCGTTGATCGGTTTGTCCGTCAGCCTCAGTCTCTATGGTGTTCTGCTAGACTCGAAAGCAACCACTTGATTGAGCTACATGACCTAAAAGTTCTACCCCGTGAACGGCACTATGGTTTGAGAGGCGATTGAGATCAAGAACCATCCGAATTTTAATCGTGAAGATAGTTTTCGTCTCTCTTCCTCGTCCTGTGATAAGTAAGTGCGCGCGTCGTGATCCAACTGTACTGAAGTCGGACACGGTCAGTGTAGTGTGTCGTAATGTGAACGTTGACATTCCTGATTCTGAAGACGAATTGAGGGTAGTCGTGTATACTGCTGTCAAATCTTGGCTGTAACTCCGAAAACATCCAGTCGCCCTGTGACCACGATCGCTGCAACGCGATGGAAACGTAGGTGAAAATAAAACAAAAGGTACGCGATAAATACCCGATAAATAATCTTTTTGAAATAATTTGATAGAATTAACGAAAATACCTTTACTGCTCTTTTTCACTTCTTCCAGTGAACAAAAACTGAAGAGAAGAGAAAATCTATTAACACTTTGTTTCTTTTTCGATAATAATTGGGTTCCAAACAAAAGCCTATTTAATTTTTTTAAAGTGTTTTACAAAAAAAATCTAAGAATTTAGACCTGGCGTCTGTACAATCGTGTTCGTGATGATGGCCAGAACCTGCAGTGCACGCAGTGTCAGTGAATTACCAATAACCCTGTATATATACAGAATAAATACTTTTTACTTTACTTTTACTATTGATCACCAATAGGTACTTTTATATGGTCTAGCGGTATCGTGTTGAGTTATTTTAGTAATCTAAGTGGATAATGACTTTATGTGATTATTACAGTTGTTTTGTCGTACATACGACCAATCTAGCATAACATTCTAATACTTGTCGGCTCTGACCGTAATTTTATTGTTATCTAAAAGAATGTGAAAGATGTTTAATACTTTACATAGTTCTGGACATAAAGAAACTGTATAATCTACTTTTTATGTATAAAAAGCGTGCAAAGTTGTGGACAGAAGCTTGTTTATATATACCTGCTACAAAAATAAAAAGGAAAACACCCAATACGCTGCAAAGAGGACCCTACTACGTACACAATAATCACTTAAGTCCCATAACACCGAATTTTTCGATAGGTCACGAATTCTATTAAGGCATTAGCATATTTCATTAACCGTTTACTGCGAGAAAGAACCAACCCTTTTGTTGGGTCTTTCTGACCCGGGTCTTTTAGGTGGGGTCTGAAAGACCCGTGAGTAGGGTTGCATACAAAGCAAACCTTTGTGATCAGTTTAGCGCTCAAAAATTTTACGGCGTTATAAGTAGGAATGTGTAATTTATTTTAATGTGTTTATTAGCAAATAGAGGCCTCCAATGGCGTTTTATAGCGACGCAAAATACATTTTCAGGGCTATACACAAAAATACTCTCGAATAAACATAACTCAAAAAAAGCATTTGTCACGCTGCGAATTTTAACTCGCAACCTCCTGCGTCACAGGTAGACATTTACTCACTGCGCCAAAGAAGTCACCAATCAAGTCTAGTGCATACAGTGGTTACCAGAATATTGGTAACATAGATAGATAGATAATTCTTTATTGTACCACACAAAGAAAGAAAACAATAAAGAAATAGATGCTAAGAGTAGACGAAATACAAAGGCGGCCTTATCGCTATAAGCGATCTCTTCCAGGCAACCTTGGTAACATATGTAATACAATACATACATACATACATTACCTGTTACCTGGTCAGAACTAATCTGTCACAATGACATAATGTCCCTTTTTTATTTTACTATAAATATTTGTATGATAATAAATGAAAATAAGGCGGTGAAACTCAATACTAATTAAAATAGGATGATTGATAAACATTTCTAATTGATTGAGTCTACCTTATGCATAGATAAAAACCGAAGTTGCAAACTTTCAAAGTCGGTTTCTGAATAAACAGGTTTTTGGAGATAACACGTTATTGTCGCGAATGAGCGACAAACATACATACATACATTACCTGGTCAGAACTAATCTGTCACAACTATACACCACCCATAGACATGATCCTTTACTCATATCAATGGAAGACAAGACATATCCTTCATCCGATTCACGATAAAACATGTTCAGTTCACGGCTTAACGGAACTTAATGAAATTTTACATGGAGATAGATTGTATCCGACCGACGACGGTCTCAGAGGTGCAGCGGACGAATGTCCGCTTGCGACGCAGGAGACAAAGAAAAGGAAGTCTTTTGTCCCGGACAAATATCTTCAATATATTTTGTTCCGGGTGCAAAAATATATATTCATGTAATGGAATGTTTAAATATATTATCAGTTATCTAGCACCCAAAACGCAATATAAATAAATAAATAAATAATGCTGTACAATCCACACAGCATCATCTAGCCCCAAGCTAAGCAGAGCTTGTGTTATGTGTACTAGATGTCTGATATACTTAATACAATATATTACATAGATAGACATTTTTTTTATACATAGGAACAACTCAGAACACCCGGAACAAATATTTGCAGATCCTACATATATTTATCATTTACACATAATTTTTTAAATTTATTTTATAAGTTTTATTTTTTATTTATATTTTTTGTTTACTTTGGGGTTAAATGATGATGTGTAGATTGTCCTGAAATATTTATTTATTATTTATCATTCAGACTTTGTATACCAAAAAACACATGAGAAGTTGGTAGTAAAAGAATCTACTTTATTATAATGATTTTATTAGCGTTTATTAAGACACTTAAACTGTGTTTACAATAAGCTTAAAACTATACATTAAAAAGAGGAAACGCGGAAGACAATACAAAATATGGGAGGACGAAATAAAAGAGACTGCAGTACAGACTTGGTCAAGAACTGCACGAGCAAGAGAGAGATGGGGGCAGTAGAAAGAGGCGTTTGCAAAAACCGGGCAAAAGGACACAGTAGACGTTGCCTATGTTTATTTTAATATAAACAAGCATAAATGTAATAAATTGATTGCTTCAAGCAATCCCTTATTTCCCTTACCTTTGTAAAAGTATCAAACTTTACCCATAACTTTTGTAAATACCAGCGAATTTCACAACTTTTGCGCTAAATAACGGTTCACGTAAGGCCTCCAGCGTTTATGTACGTTAATAAATACGTTTCTATAACGTTAGTAACAACGTTTCTGCCTAATTAATAAATAGGTTCCATATATCACAATGCTGAACCCTAAAATTAGGTATGGTTGTTTATTGTAAGAGGGTTCCACACCGATGTGATTATGTGAATATCAGTTCAAGTTCTTGGTTTTTTTTTAAGAAAAATGCGGTTGGGTTTTTTTTACATTCAACTGGTATGGATGTATTGTGAATTCACGATCAATCGAAAAACTCGACTCGTTTCTCGGTTTTTAACTTTTTTCGCCAAATGAGGGTCAAGAACTACAAAATACGAAACACGTAGTTCATATTTTTAGTCTACGAAAGGGCTAAGCGATTTTCAGACATATTGGTGAATGTTGGTTTCGGTGTTCGTTCAACGATTGGTCTAGCTATTTAGCTGAATGACGCCGTTTTGTAAACGGGCCGATTCTATGATCAGGCGGCGACACATATCAACACTTTTATGGCATGACGCACATGTACACCTCCGAGGCTGAGCAGTGATTGCGTTAAAGTATTTTCTATCTGGCCTATCCCACAGTCACATAAACGTCCCCTTCCCCTTGAAATTTAAGGGAACGAAACTCTAAAAACAAAATCAAATTAGTGCCTATCTCTTTAATGTCGAAGTATCAGTCGGTTTAACCCTTGAGAGCGCCCGCCCGCGCCGCGTGCTATGAATCGGAAATTAGATGGAATTGATTTTTTGCTTTATTTTTACGGAACGTTAGAGATTAAGATAAAGTTGAAATTCCAGACAATCACTTTGAAAGAATTTGCACCCAGAAAAGATATCCGCCTGTAGTTGATAATATAACACACTAGTTTCATCCCGCGCCTTCCCACTCGTTGTTTCTATTCATTCAAAGGTTTTTTTTCTATTCCGCTGCAACTGATTTATAGGATGAAAACTAGGAGGAAATGTCTTTGGATGACACATAGCCTATTTATTTTATTTATTTGTTTATTTATTGAGTAACTAATCAGTAGTTTCGTACTTTCCGAGCCACGGGGGTGTAACACTGGCAACTTCCTGACTCCGGGCTGTTACTGTGATATTTTCACGTAGGTACTGTAAGGTTAAAGTACCTACCTATAGCTTCACATAAGTACTTCGTCATACTAAAGAGCGCCTTAATAACAGACAATAAACCGGTCAAGTGCGAGTGGGCTCGCACACGGAGGGTTCCGGTCCATACTTGAAATACTTTCGAAAAAGAAACAAGAGAAATTCTTAAAACAGAACTTTTCGATGGATCGCAAACAAAGCAAAAAGTCAACATGACGCGGTCACCCATCCAAGTACTGACCGCGCCTAACGTTGCTTAACTTCGGTGATCATTGTTCAACTTTGTACGGACATTGCCAGCAATAATATTAAATTTATTTTATGTTATTATTTGTTGTTATAGCGCCAGGAGAAATACACATTCTCTGAAAATTCCAATTGTCTACCTTTTACGGTTCATGAGATACAGCCCGCTGGCAGACGGACGGACAGACAAACAGACAGCGGAGGCTTAGTAATAGCATCCCGTTTCCACCCTTCGGCGAACCCTAAAAAGCAGTCTTCGAGTAGATAAGTTAATTTATACTTAAAGGTCAAAATACTAAGGTACTCCATACTATCTTAACTCATAGTGAAAGCATACTTAAAATATGATAGATAAACCTGAACATCAAATGCTTAATCTAAATTCAATCTTCATCCACATTTACAAAGCTCAAACTTCGGAATCAGTACAGCTATTCCTCCAATTTCACAGCAGAAAGGTCACGTACCTCTAATTCCGTTACGGTTTCGGGAAAATTGATATTTTCTTTTAAAAGTTTGGTTCCTTTGTTAGGTAATGGAACGGATGATTTGAGCTAGTCATTTTAAATTGATTTAAGGGGTGAACCTAAAGGGTTTGGCTGTCAAACTAGGCCTAGATCTCAGTACACACGGGATCCCCGTAGTAAAAAAAACTCGAATCACATTAACTTAAAAAAAAAACATTGGTTCCTTGAATGTGAAAAAAATTACATAAAAAAAATCATGAAAGTGCACTGTTTCGCACGTAATTTGATCGAGATCTCAGGAACCCTCCGGTCTATTGAAATTAATATGTTTTGATTCGTAGATTATTACTAATTATTTGGTTCTTTGAACCAGTTTCTTCCAAAAACGTATGCTCTGTCCCGCTCCTATGAACGCGAAATCCTATGCGTATCCTTCTTACAAAATGGCGCGCATTGCGCCCTCTTAAGTATAATACTTATTTAGGATTCATTTTTTTATTACTTACATAATGAAGTTTTGGTGCACAACTAAGCTGCCTATACTTCATACTTACTAATATTATAAAATCGAAAGTAACTCTGTCTGTTACCTTTTCACGCCTAAACGGCTAAACGGACCTCAATGAAATTTGGCAGCTAGGTAAATGGTATCCCGGGGACGGGGATATGCTACTTAAAAAGCTGGTGCGAAGCCGCTGGCAGCAGCTGGTAATCTATATAGGTATATGTATATCTAGCACAACACAGTTCACAATTCTTTATTACACACCACAAAATTAAATAAAAACCCAATATTAACATAAAATAGAAAGGTACAATGGGCGGCGCTTAGAAGCGATTTCTTCCATGCAACATTTGGATGGATAGAAAATTGCGAATTTAAGAAAGACGGGGTGTCTTTCTTTGCGTATACAAGATTAAATACATAATAATAAATATTCTTCAAAGTAGAAATAAAAATAAGATCACCTTGTAAAACAGATCGTACTCATTAAACATAATGTAGGGAACTAGAGCTAGTCATAATAGAGATTGACCACAATCTCTATAAAAGAAACTGCGGTCAAATAAAGGTCTTTAACGATGAAAAAAAGTCGCCTCCAGTGCGTAGTCGAGTCCAGTGTGTTTACACACCAAAGTCGGCGACACGGCCCAGGCGGCGGCGGGAGAGTTCGATATTTAAGTGTAAATCGAAATTTGTCAAATTTTATGCTTTAAAATTGTATAATGGAAAAGCTGCTGCCCGCAGCTTCGTAAGCTCTTTGCCGAGATAGAAAGCTGCTGCCCGCAGCTTCGTAAGCTCTTTGCCGAGATAGAAAGCTGCTGCCCGCAGCTTCGTAAGGTTTTTTCCGAGATAGAAAGTAGCCAATGACCGTCTCCGAGATACCATCTATCTCCATGCCAAATTTCATTAAGGAGAGTAAGAACCGTTCAGTCGTTTAGGCGTGAAAAGGTAACAGGCAGACATGCTGACAGTTACTTTCGCATTAATAATATTATTAGCATAGATGTCAACATCATTGGAGATGTAGAAACTTAGATACTTGCGAAAAACCGATTTTTGTGACATTAGACCTTTAATAACTTACGAATCAAACATGGTATTTTATTTGACTTTTGAGGCCACGTTTATAACGCCAAAATGAAGGTGTATACTAGTTTCAATTGGCTAGCTCGGAATTGCTAGGTTGACCCTATTTTTTTGGCTAAAATGACTGGAATATGCATTAATATTACGCAGCCGATATTATTTTGTGAACTTGTCAGCGGCCCCGCTAACTTTGGTGTGTAGACTCTAAAAGGTATGCTAGCGACGAGACGCGGGAGAAATTGTTGAAAATACTGGCAGGTTTCGCAGCGTAAGGAAGACGTAGGTAGGTATAATTTGTTTATCGTATACAGTTGGTAATCGCAGTATATTTTGGTAGCCTTACGGTACCGAACCCATTAAATAATTCATTATCTTTATCCTGACTCCTGTAGATAAGATTTTCGTTCAACAATCCTGATTTTTTGTAAAATACTGAGCTGAAATTGCAAAACCCAAGCCTTATTGTAAATTGGTAATCTTATTTTTAAAAATTAGCTACATTCTGGTTATATTTTTTCTCGTGGCTTATCTCGTCTCATGAACTTAGTTTTTTTATTGAAGTTTTTAAAGTTTTCTAGTTATTTTATTCAATTTAGTTCATTATAGTAGCTAGGTAGGTACATACTCAAAACAAATCTATTAATTTAATGTTTTATTTATGAACTTTGTAATATAGCTTTAATGCATGCTCTAAACTTTTTCATATATTTGTTAACACAGAACTGCTCTTAAAGATTCATAATTTGTGTACACATACTAAGGGATACAATCTAGATCATAATATACAATACAATACAATACAAAAGACATTACATAAGACACAAGTACAATGGGCGGCCATTGTACTTGTGTCTTACAATATATATAATATAGTGGCTTTCTATTTTTTTTTACTATTTGATTGTGTTCTGATTTGTGTGCCAAATAAATAAATAAATAATTTTCTATAGAATAATTATATTTTTGGACTATTATGTAGCAGTATTAGAAGGGTAGGTACTTATTGGTGGAAGTATATTTCTAATCAATCAGACTTATTTATTACAAACTTAAACAAATGATTTTGTGGTCTACAATACCACTGAGTAATATTATCAGAAAGCTATCATGAGTGATATTGTAGATGTTCAAGGATTTAAAAGTGACGATAATATATTTATTATAAAAGAAATGCTATTTTTAGTGACAATCGACTACACGTTTTTCTAATAAAAGCACCATTTCCATTTTCTGACTTAACTGAGACAGAAAAAAAACCAAGTGCGTTGGATTGAAAGAAATCGTAAGATATACTACCTTTTTGTTTTGTAACGTCATAATATCACCAAATGTAGGTGTTCATGCACATGTGTGATGGGATTTCTATTTGTTTTCGGAAAAAATTGTTATGTCATTCACTAGCCCGACGCACCGCAGCGAGCCGTACACGGGCTTCATGGGCACTAAAATTGTTATTCTCTTTAATGCTCGTTCCGGTGTGAATGCGGTCCGTCTTGAACGAGAGATTAATGTGAAGGTGTGTAAGTGCAATTTTGAGAGCTAGCACGTTTCGGCAATTAACTACCCTGATGCAGGGAAAGTAGGGACAGCTGGTATCACCAAGATTTCTGTGAGATTTATCGCTACCTCATTCAGACAACTTTTTTCGAACAATCTTAATTTGTCGCTATGCTACGGACTCCATTCACTCCAATAAAAGCATATTACAGTAATATGCAATCAACAGGCTGCTGTCATGTCAACTGCTTCTGGTTAGTGTGTACGTGAAGCTTTGTTAATATTTTGGTTACTGTTTAGGAATCACTGTTCGTTTGTTTTTTAAATCCGTTAATAAATTTTCCTTCTTTTTCAAAAAAAGCTTGTTTGTGTAGGTAATAATCCTAGATAAGGCGCTACCCCGACCCAGAACAGCGCCGTCATCTACTTTATCTTATTATTACGATAAACAAAGAAATTTTCTAATATCCATTGGACAGTTTATGATATCTATAATAAGCTTTTTTTAAATGCCTTTGTAATCGTTTTATTTTGTATAGTCTAAGCAAAGATGCGAAGTTGCTCGTTTCCGCATCTCTGTCTAAACTATACAAAATAAAACGTTAAACAAAAATTTCTTTTGTTTAACGTAATAATAAGATAAAATAGGTGGCGGCGCTATTGTGGGTCGGGGTAGCGCCTTAAGAAATATGTTTATGCAATAGTAAATTAGATTAGAACGACATCAAGTGTATGCTACCTACGATGGAATAAATTAACTGAAATGAAGAGTTGATGTTATGGTAAAGCAACATTATTTGTCCTGCTCTCACTGAACACGCCCTTGTTTCCATATATATGTATATAAATGTTCTTATATTTATAGGAGTATGTATGTATGTATTTTTTTGTAATTTATATTTTCGTATGTTATTATTTATTTTTAAATAGTACGATATGAGATGCACACAGATCTTACCCCATGTATTTTCGGCGATCGTATCCATACCAGGTTGCCTGGCAGAGATCGCCCTTGAGCGATAAGACCACCAATTGTAACTTTATGTTATAATTGTTTCTTTTGTTAATTACTCTTTAGTTGTATAATGCAATAAAAGTATTTTCTATCAATCTATTCTATGAGCAGAGGATTCAGTTCGACCGATGAACAAATATCAAATATAATAATTATACTCATTTATTTATTTACCAGAATGTATGTACAAAAGATCTTATAATTAAATATGTCCTACAATCTACCCATTAAGGTGTGCAAAATTTTTTACACCGATTTTTAAGATTTTAATTATTAATTATTTTAAATGATTTTTAATTTAATTACAAAATTTCATAAAGTCAAATTAAGAATAACAGGTAGGTACAATTAAAACAAAATTGATTTATTTCCTTTAGACCTTACAGGACTCTTGGACACGTCACATAATTCAAATTACATAATTATGTAAAGCTAGGAAATAAAGTGATCACTTTGATTTTTTGTTCACTTCAATCTTTTTAAGGTAAAGTAAAGAAACGAACAAGAAACCTTTACCTTGTTAGGTTGCTAGTTTTCAAGCTGAAGCAAAACTCATCCCAAGCTTTTTTATCCTCTATTCTGATATTTTGTAGTAAGCATTTTTTTTTGCGTTGAAAAAAGCGTTGGTCAAACTTTTGACCGGGGGGTTTGCTATAATCACCACGCTCGGCGGCCGGATTGGTGATCGCAGTAGAGGTGTTAAAATACACCTGCGAAAGCTACTGCCCTTCCCCTGGTATGTGAGCGTCGTACCAGTAATGTTTATAGTGTCCTTGCAATCTACTGCGCGTGCGCACGCACTCTGAACAAGCTTGCTCGAGGTCTGAGCTGGCAACTCTTACCTATCGACTTTGTTTCGTGTACCAGTGGCGCGTTGTAATTCAGACAGTCAAAAAAAAATGCATAATAATAATACTAATAAATAATTTATTTCAGGCAACATTAGTCTAGTACAGGATGTAAAATAAACTACGGCCCATATCTATCTATATCTATATATGTATATAAAAGAAAGTCGTGTTAGTTACACTATTTATAACTCAAGAACGGCTGAACGGATCTCGGTGAAATTTTGCAGCGAGGTAGATGGTATCCCGAAGCCGGACATAGGCTACCTTTTATTCCGGAAAAAAGCGTGCGAAGCCACGGGCTGCAGCTAGTCTATATATACAAAAGAAAGTCGTGTTAGTTACACTATTTATAACTCAAGAACGGCTGAACGGATCTCGGTGAAATTTTGCAGCGAGGTAGATGGTATCCCGAAGCCGGACATAGGCTACCTTTTATTCCGGAAAAAAGCGTGCGAAGCCGCGGGCTGCAGCTAGTCTATATATACAAAAGAAAGTCGTGTTAGTTACACTATTTATAACTCAAGAACGGCTGAACGGATCTCGGTGAAATTTGGCAGCAAGGTAGATGGTATCTCGGGGCCGGACATAGGCTACCTTTTATTCCGGAAAAAAGCGTGCGAAGCCGCGGGCTGCAGCTAGTCTATATATACAAAAGAAAGTCGTGTTAGTTACACTATTTATAACTCAAGAACGGCTGAACGGATCTCGGTGAAATTTGGCAGCAAGGTAGATGGTATCTCGGGGCCGGACATAGGCTACCTTTTATTCCGGAAAAAAGCGTGCGAAGCCACAGGCTGCAGCTAGTAAAATATATACCTTAGTCTAACATACATAAAATAAACCTATTTACTAGCACGTAGTGTCGGCGACGTGTGACATGCAATATGTGCTGCGACCGGTAATCGTCCGCGAAAACGTCGGAACAGCACATTCTTCCTTAGGTCGAAATATTATCAGTAAATGAAATGGTTGATAAATGGGAAGTGGCCCATTTTGAGTAGCGTCCTGAAAAATGTCTGTCTAACTTTCCCAGCCATCTTCCACCGCCTACCCTCTACTGTTTGAGCCGTGTTGAGTTATAACCGCCCACGTATCGCACTGTACCTTTATATTTATTATATCTTTTGTAGCAGTACGGCTCATATTACCTTGTGTTTGCACACTGTGAAATTAAGGCGGTGGTAGGAGGTAAACTAGCGCCACTACCAATTTCATTACGTTAGAATAACGAAATGGCGTATGGGGGAGGTCTCTGTCCAGCTGTGGAGGGACGTGATACTACTTCAGTTCAGTTATTTTTTAATAAGAAAATGTTCTTACATACTGGTTCAGAGAGTGAATCTGCTAAGTATCTGTCCGATAATTGGCCGGATTCGTGACAGGTACGATACTGATCCCGAACTGATCTAGCTGCTAATGCCATATCCATCTTAAGGTCCATCTCCGTGGCAGTAGTATCCTCAAACTCCTCCCAGACTGTATACGGGATAGCGCAGCCTATAAAGGCACAGGATAATAGGCTGCATGGTGGTGGTTATTTTTCTATGATGAAACAAAGTAATTGTCAAAAATCCATTGTTCAGTTGGTGATACCTGATAAGTATTTTTAATACTTTAAAAATACAAAACAACTACCTACTGGTAGTTGTTTTGTTTAATTGAGGAAGAATTGCAAAATTGTTTTCACCACCAAGCACTGTTTTTTTTTCATATCTCTACTTAAAACTTACAAAACTTATATCTATTACAGAACCCTGAAGTCATTTATAACAGGAGATTTACCATGATTTGAGTTTGACTTGACTTAAGTGACTTTTCTTTGTTTTTAGTGATAACAACCATGGTAATTTTAAAAGTTTTATTACGGAACTATTAAAGATAGCATATTATGAAAGTAATGAAAAAAGTAAAAATGTACAAAACCTTAATGAGAAAACAGTGGTGGCGCTACTTTACCCGCTACCACAGCCTTGATTACACTGTTGGCGGATATTGTATCGTATACAGTTGTAATAAGCTATAAATTAGCTTACGTTCTGGAGCTAGGGTATTTGTAGGGTGATAAATGCAGTATGTTATAATATTATAAGTTTTGTGACGTGATTTGATTCGAAGTCGAAATTAATCTGTATGAAGGCAGGCAAAGAACGTTCAATCGAGTAAATTGTTTATTTCTCACTTTAGTAACTTTAATACTTCATAGTTTCTTTGAAATATAAAATGTTTACAATTAAATGAGGTAAAAGATGAAATCGCGCAAAGCATTTGTATAAGGGTAACACTTCTTATAAACATGATTTAAAATAAGGAACCAAACTTTATAAAACTTCTTGGACCTTGGACTTGCGACCGAATTTTAGCCATACCATTAGTTATCTAGTTATATATATATATATATATATATTTTTGTTATGGTCTAGTAATCACACTCTAGATTAATGTTAAATACACTAGAGTATAATTACAACCTAGCCATAGAATTGGCTAATGGGTAATTTAGTTTTAACTTCTTTTTATATCAACATATTACTAAGGACGTGTCCATTGGCACTTTTCTTATTGTCTCTATACTTAAAGTGAAGACACTTTGTTCATGTGTTCTTTAAGATAGCACTTATGCACATACACTATAATTATCACTACACTAACTCAAAAGGTTTTGTTCTTTTGAGCCTTCTCACTACATATGTTATATTTAAGATGCATTTTTATTTCAATAGAAAATTTCGAAATCGGGTTAAAGCGGATGAAATTGAGTTAATGGCGGAGATCCGAGAAGATAAAATGATGAAATACAAAACAACCGAATTGCGAACCTATTTTTTTTTTAAAGTCGGCTAATATAATCCATGGAAACTGCAGACAAGAAAATTGTATTAAAACATTATTAATTTAATCTAGAATATATTATGCTTTAGTTCCTCAAAACTGACACCAAAACCATCTCCTCTCCAAATGCATCCATACCTACTTCATATTATAAATTTGAAAGTAACTCTGTCTGTTACCATTTCTCGCCTAAACGGCTGAACAGATCTCCATGAAGTTTGGCAGGGAGGTAGATGGTATCCCGGGGACGGACATAGGCTACTTGAAAAGCGCGTGCGAAGCCGCGGGCAGCAGCTAGTAATTAATAAATTAATTGTAAATATTTTCACCCTTTATTAAATAAGCGCTAAACTTAGTACAGAAGAAAATTCAGAACAAATTATATCTGTCTGTTGCTTTAACATACGAATGTTGCTGTAGGTAATATGTAGGGTGTGGGGCCACGATATAAGCGAGCTGGAGAATGGAATATCTTACTGTAGGTAGATGAACAAACGATCTACTGTAAGACAATGAGTAGTAGTGGTGGTCGTTGAATGCACGAACTGTTTTTTTAAATAGTTTGTCTGCGGTTAATTGTTATACAGGTTTACAGTCAAATCACCGATAAACTTGTTTACATGTGAACGACATTTGCATCACGCAGTTCAACATCGAGCGTTGCCGAAACTGTTTCTTTAGGCAGCTAGCCACTCGTCTATCAAGCACTCCATCCTTTTCACACTTGCTTGTATCTTTAATAATTATGCCTATCTCTCTTTCGCCATGCGCGCGGCTCTTTAACGGTTGAGTGGGTGATGTTTTGTAAAAATAAACTCTATTTCAATGCATGTGCAATGTACAATTGTATTAGTAGCCAAGCAGATTTTTTAATTTTGTTTGTTTACTATTCTCGTAGTATATTTAGTCTCTTCTGAAATGCGCTTTGTGTAGAGTTTGTAAGGTGATTACATTTCTAATCAGAGTGATTAGGTAAATAACTAACTGACAACTAATAACGCTTACACTGACATATACGCATATATATAATATCCTATACAGTTTATTCTAGTCGTCATTTACCATTCAGTGAATCAACGTTCAATGATCGATCATGTCCAGAACGAAATAACTAGTCGAAAATTAAACTTTTATAAACTAAATTATCGTGGATAATAAACGGTCTTGTTTCGTTGACTGTACAACAGTTGACGACCCATTCCTAGGAGCCCATTTCGCCGAGCGTGGTGATTATGGCAAAACCCCCCTCTTTTGGGGGAGGCATGTTCAGCGTGGACGTATGTATGTGTGCTGACGACGACTCGCGTCGTTTTATAAACTAGTTTATAGTGGACAATAAACGGTCTCGTTTCGTTGACTGGAAAACAGTCCACGACCCATTCCTAGTGAGTATAGTCTATTTCTCAAGACGATATCGAATGTATCGACATCATATCATAGAAAAGTGTACTCGTCGTAGACCGGTTTCTCAGTGCGCCGCGGACACCGTTAGTGTTGTGTGTCTCGTCCGAGTGTGCAGATGGACATGAGTAGTTACAAAAACCGAGTGAGTGTAGTTTCAAAAAAATGCTGCCCCCCCCCGCTTCGCAGAGGCGGTAGCTTCAGTACTCCGGTCATCCTGAGACCACAACAGTGTGTAAACCTGTTGAAACGTCGGGAAAAATTCGTAAATAAACGCGATAAATTCCCGATAAATACGTTTTCCCGTTAATGTGCTTTGAGATAAGGTGGTGCAAGAGATAATATGGATAGAAATAAAATATTATAAAGAAGAGTTAATATGTGAGAATTTCGACGAAGCCATATGATATGGGTAGCCAGTTGAGCTTACTGCGGAACTCCGAGACGTGGTCATACTTGCGCAATCCAAATATAAACCTTATCCCGATATTCTGAAGGCGCTCAAGTTAGTCTAGCTGTTGCTCGGTTTAATCTAGAAAGGAAGAATTAGCGTAATCAAGAATTGGAAGAAGTTATTATTCTATATTTGATACATATCAGCGCCGAGTTCCGACTCGGAATCCTCAGGCAGGATTCATTAGAATTGGGTTCGTGTGTTAGGCCCCCGGTGTGTGACGCCCCCGTGGTGGAGGCACCCGATTTCGTTTCAGTGCGATAAAAAGTATTGGTTGAATATTTTTATCCAAAGTACAGTCAGATAGCAAAGTGTAACCTAAATTATAGATATGATTATAAGTGTCTACATGAATTGATTCAAAGTCTTAGTTTTTTAATATAAATCTTTATTAATAATGTCGGCGAAACAATAATTTGCTTGTCTAATAATATCACAAGTAAAGTTACAATTTAAAAATGATATTTAAAAATTAAGATGATTCATATGTAAGTACCTATTACCTCTATGTACTTGCTAAATGTAATTTCGAATACCAAATAAATGATATGGGAATCTACATCGATACTTAATATAATTTAGTTAGATACTTAGATCGTTACTGACCTTTTTTTGACGGGTCATGTACGGCATAAAGATCCCTACCCTGTATGTTGAGTTTCCCGCATATTTTTCTTACGCTGTTTTCTTTGTTCTTTAGAAGACCTAGTAGACCTGAGAAAGTACAGTAGTCGTTCGTAAGTATTCAGTACCAAGCTGAATCCTTCGCTGAGTTCATGGCCACACGTCCATGGCCGCCATCCCAGGCATCGGAATGCAATAAGAACGTCCACCGACCCTGCCAGGGAAAAACTACCCTGTGGACCAGGAAATAAAGCCCTCTGTCGCATACCACTACTGTACCATACTGTACGGACTTAAGGTATTACAGTGGAATTAGAGACTATCTCCATGAACGTAATGTCGCAGCGATACTCGCGTCGCGTTTGAGGAAAACTACACTGTGCACTAGCAAATAATGCCCTCTGTCGCAAACCACGACTATACCATACTGTATGGACTTTAGGATTATGTAGTGGACTTAGGGACTACCTCCGAGAACAGGAGTACCGCGGCGGTACTCGCGTCGCGGTAGAGGAAAACTACCCTGTGCACTAGGAAACAATACCCTCTGGCGCGTACCATCATCATCATCATTAACCTATCTTAGTCCACTGCTGGACATGTCGCATACCATGACTATACTATACTGTAAGGACTGTAGGTATAGTGGACTTCGGGACTTTCTACATGAACGAAATGTCGCAGCGATACTCGCGTGGCGTTTGAGGAAAAACTACCTTGTGTACCTGGATATAAAATCCTCTGTTGCATAACACGACATTATGTACGAACTTTAGTTGTAGCTGGCTATTGTAGACTTAAGCCCGTATTAATGAAAACTTGCTCAGTAATTGATCAATGCTTGAGTAACGATTTCTATAGCATAAACGTCACTCAAGCATAGATCTATGACTGAGTAAGCTTTCATTAATACGGGCCTTAGAATCTTCCTCCATAGGGCAAGCTTATCACCAGCGATAGCCGCGTCATTCGAAACGACACAGAGTGTCGTATTTAAGAACAAAACTCACCGCTACATAATCTAGATCCTATCTAAATTGACGACTTTACCGGATCTGTGCAGTGGGCAAAGGTCAGCCTGCGACTCAGGAGGTTGTGGGTTCGATGCCGCGGGACAGATGTTTGTATGATCTGCAGGATTTTGTTAATAGATCATGTTTGACTATTATACTCGCCGCGAGAATCTCACCCATGAAGTAGGTCCCTAAAAACCAAAGCTACCTCTTTATGTGCTTATGTTTAATTTGTTACTAGCCTCGCGTTACAACATACCTACAAAGTAGGTTATTATATACCTCCTGAACCGTTATTTTCTTGGTCGCTGAACCAAAATAAATCAGTACATTCCATTTAACGCTGTTTACAGTTTAGACCTCGCTAATAGTGCGGCGAATATAAAACAACCTTGTTTACTTTTTCGGGTAATTAGTCGTGCTGTGTTTACATCAAGCCAGTTTGAAGTCACAAAGTCAGCGGGGGAGCGGCGAGCCCAGTGAGTTATTGAAATTCTACGATTATATCGCAGTATGTAGGCTTTCACTTCTCTTCACCACACACGTCTACTGCTCAAAGTGCCTTCGACAAACAAGGGGGGTTTGCCATAATAACTACGAGTGTGAATGCTCGGTTTTATATAATTTAGAATAATGATGAGATTATTTCCGGCAATACTTAACCTCAATATAATAAACCGCCGTATAATAAAGTGCGAGTCGGCTCGCACACGAAGGATTCCATACAGTAAAAATCAGCCAACATTTTCAAAGAACATCAAATTTTTACTTGTTGGGAGACCGTTTAAATTTAAGATAATATAAAAAGTCTTTAACTATGAACATATTGAGGAGCAAATAACAGGCACAAGCAGCGATGCGACCTGCAGAAGTAAAATACTGTGTCGCAGATCGCAACGCCCCCCTCCGGGAATTAGAGATTCAACAGAGTGTAGATACATAATTAAATGATATACAAGTAATACGTTTTTTAATCTATTTTCTTTTATATTTTATTTTTAGTATTTTTTGTTATTACACTTGAAGTGTTACTTCATTAAAAAAAGTTTTATGTGTATCTATCTATCTATTGCAGTTCAAGAGATACAGCCTTGATAAATTAAGAGCAAAAATAGCCAAAAAAATCAGGTTTGTTGTATGGGATTCCTTTTATTTTTGATATTCATTTTATTTTAGTTGTTATAGCGGCAAGAGAAATACACATTCTCTGAAATTTTCAACTGTCTACCTCTTACGGTTCATGAGATAGAGCCCTGTTGTGATAGACGGACGAACGGACGGATGGTTAGTGGAGGCTTAGTAATAGGGTTCCGTTTTCACCTTTCGGGTACGGAACCCTAAAAATGTCTTAATTAAATCTGATAGGCTTGTTTCTATCTGATTGGTCTAATCACCATTATACAGTTTTCTTTTAAGTTTTCTTTTAAGGAACTAGGTAAAATAAATAAAAAACCTTCAAAGCCACAGACCTAAGGAAGATCTCAAATAATTCACACACAACTGTATTAATTAATGCTGCGTTTGTACTATAAGTTACAAACACGGCGTAAATCATGACTGAAAAAATTAATAAAACTCAATATTTTCTTTCTAAAAAGATAAACTCACATGTACCCGAATACCGTTTCCGTTCTACGAGTAAAAAGTCAGAGGTCCAACACGGTTGGCACTCTCCCAACTATTCACGGTTGTAGTTAGAATTCTACTTGACAGGTCGAAAGTTCACGACTTTACTGGAACTGTATTGCAGATGCCTATGTGTTTTAGAAGAACGATTTATGTTTATGCTAGAAGTAGACAGGCCCTTTTTTGTAATGCCATTTCTCGCAATAAATTAAAATAAATTTTTAAGTACCACAATATTTTTTTTATTTTTTCAGAACATTTGGGTTATTATTATTACATTTCAGTTTTTTACAAACCGCACTACACTAAAAAGTTTTTGAAGTGGTCAGAAACCGTAAAAGCTTAACTTTACACGAATTGGTACATACTCGTATGTCTGGCTTTTTAACCTTAAATTTTCTAAGAAGTAGGTACTTCTCTTCACCGTATCCACAACGCACTTCTCTCTTCTCTTCAAAATCCACTTACTTGCCGAATTACTGTCTAGATATAAACACAGCACGATCTAACGCGTCATTTAGTTTAGGCGCGCTCTCCAAATAATTTATATTAATTTATTGGCCGCGATCGAGTACAGCCAAAATTATATCCAATTTTATTGTTGCATTTTCGCAGTTTCGTTCGGTTATTGTAAATTAATCCGAATTGCAGTGATTAAAATCAAGGATTATATGAAAATGGTGCAATTTGACGGTACTCGTTTTAAGTAATTGTGTGCAAGTAATTATTGAAAATAAGTTGGCGACATTATAAAGAGAAATGCATTAACGACGTGCACTCGATTATTATTTAATGAAGTATTTTTTTGTCATTGGTATCACAGGTCAGTCCCGTATTTTAACCAAATAAACTACTTAAGACTAAATTATAATTTAAAACTAACCTAAATAATGTTATTGCTGCATCACTCAGTGGTGCGGCTAAAATAATTTGGAGAACACCACAGAGCTAAATTCTGAGGGCTGAATCTGTTTGACGTTAGTAACGAGGCGTAATCGCCTTTTTGTATGGGATCAGCGTAGTTCCCTGTCCACATGATAAAATAAATAAAATAAAATGTTTGTTTATTCAGACGTTAAGTCCATGAGTACACAAAATAATATACATAAAAATCAATGATACATTAAAAATAGTTTCGCAGCCCTTCAACAGAATCCTAAGAGAGTCTAAGGAGTTAGGTCCCTGTTGAAAGACTGCATGATAGGGGAAGCAAACTTGCTGCCTATACAATACAACCTGTTGGATGGTGTTGGTGCTGCTCCACGTTCTGCGCAGCAGCGAGGCCGTTTTCTTGCGAATGATGGCGTGAAAGCCATCAAACTGGGCCTCGGCAAACATGAGGGATGCGTTGCGAAGGCGTTATTGTACTGTACACGTAGAGCGCTGAGCGATCTTTTAGTAAAGCTGGTCCAAAGGCTGCTCGTATAAAACGATTGGCAGTAAGCTTTGAATAGCGTTATTTTCGCTTGCCTCCTGCAACGAGCAAACCTTCGCGCCAGTATATTACTTCGGACCGCCAACGCCCTACGCTCTCGTTCTATATCTACCTGGCCGTCAAGGTCGTCGGTAAGGAAATGTCCTTGATACTTGAAGTTATATACTCTGTTCAGCTCAAGACCGTTGAGTCTCCAGCTGGGGACCGACAATGGAACCTTACCTGCGGCCTTGAATACCAGGTATTCACTGTTCTTACAGTTGTACACGAGTACATGCTTACTGGCGTACTCTTCACAAATGGACAACAGCTTCCGGAGGGCGCTGATCTTTGGACACAGCAGCGCCATGTCGTCTGCATAGCTGATATTGTTCATACACACATTATCAACTGAGCAGCCGACACGCACATTGCTGAACCCCACGATCAGCTCGTTTACGTACAGGTTGAAGAGCTTGGGTGAGCTCAACCCACCTTGTCTCACGCCGCACTCCAACCTGTAGAGGTTGGAGTGCGGCGTGAGACAAGGTGGGTTGAGCTCACCCAAGCTCCCAACTATTCACTGCCGAGTGAATAGTTGGGAGCGATAGTTGCGGGCGAGTTGCCGGAGGCCTACGCCTCCGGCAACTTGCCCGCCCATCTAACATTTTTTGTCTGATTAGCGTACCAGTAATGGAAAAGACGCTGCACCTGTCAGTGCACGCCTGCCAGCTTTCTCCACAATACATCGTAGGACACCAGGTCAAAAGTCTTCGAGAGGTCGAGGAAGCATGCATACAGGTGTGCGCCTCTGCGTATAGTATTGAACAGTGTTTTTTCAGGTGTTCAATGCTGAGGCCGTCATGACCAGGTGACTTACCTCATGACATTTTATTTATAATTGTAGCAACCTATTCAGCAGTAACTAGGTAGGCCTCCTTGGTCATGCTGGACCCGGCATCCCCTATTCCTAATAATGAACCCAGCACTGAGCTTACTCTGAGGTGGTCTTTAAATAATTTAGCAATGCCCCTGCTGTCTATCACACCTTCAACGCTTACAGGCAGACCAGGCCGTATATTCAATTTAATTTAATGTATAATAAAGGGGCTGTACCAAACTTTATGGAAAAAGGAGACATCACGATCCCCTCTGATCTTATAGACTCGCTTCGCTCACATTTCACTAGAAGATGCTGCACATCTTGAGGTGTTGACAATAAAGATAAAACCTCGTTTCCCTGACAACTCAATAGAGGGTGCTGTAGAGCAGCATTGCCATGTCAACTGGTTACCTATGTCTATGTTTTTTTTTTTGGAAATAGGTAGCAGTTACTTGACTACTTCATTTTATTTCGTTTGACTTGTAATTAATTATCCATACTAATTATTATAAATATAAAAGTAACTCCGTATTCTAAACGGATTTTAATGAAATTTGACAGGGAGGTAGATGGTATCCCAGGGACGGACATAGGCTACTTTTTATCCAGGAAAAAAAGCGTGCAAAGCCGCGTTTGCAGTTAGTTACCTATAATTTGGCCTAATCCGTTTATATAAAATTGACATGACATTGTGACGCTAGCTCGTTTCAGTCTGGTCAAACTATTAGTAAAATCTTGCTAATAGTTTGACCAAAACATTCCAAACAAGACGCCATTGCTTATTAGTTGGTGTCGTATCCACCGCTGCAGTCAATAATAATAAATAATAATTCAGAGGTATGTATTTGAGAGCTTATACTATTTTAGGCAATCGGCCGCAGTTTAGTGTTTTAAAATAGAATAAGAAATAAAATATATTTATTTAATAAACAGAACTTAGAAACTTAAATAACGAGTAAAAAAATGTGTACATAGTCTGTTCTGCCTCAGCATGAGCTAGATGACTAGCAGGCTAGCATCCAACGCTGGTCTTCTGCCAGAGCCACTTGTTGGCGTTACGGATAAATCATTCACAATAATATAATTAAACCAAAATACACTAATAATAAACCGCCAAGTGCGAGTCGACTCGCACACGAAGGGTTCCGTACCGTAAAAATCAGGCAACTTTTTCAAAGAACATCAAATTTTCACTTGTTTGGAGACACCATTAAATTTTCAACTTTATTTTATTTTTAGTACTTGCTGTTATTACAGTTGAAGTGTTACTTATTTATAGAAAGTTTCATGTTTCTACCTATTGTGGTTCAAGAGATACAGCGTTGCCAAACGATGAGCAAAAATAGCCCAAAAAACTCTTTTTCGTATGGGAGCCCCCTTAGATTTTGATATTTATTTAATGTTTATGTTTTTTATTGTTCTAGCGGCAAAAGAAATACACATTCTATCAAAGTTTCAACTGTCTACCTCTTACAGTTCATGAGATAGAGCCCTGTGACAGACGGACGGACTGACGGACGGACGGATGACAGCGGAGGCTTAGTAATAGGATTCCGTTTTCACCCTTCGGGTACGGAACCCTAAAAAGCAATAAATACAAATCAAGTAGCACATATACTCATATGCAAATAAAAAGTTACTAGTAAGTGGAACTAATGTTAGAAAAAATAAAAATACGATCTACAGGTGCTCTACAGGTGCATTTATCAACTATGGTAGGTACATACTCTACACTAGGTACCCACACCAATCAAAAGTTTTTTTCATTTACTCTAGTTTAAGAATATATTGTTACCTAAACATAAGCTATTTGTTTCCCAAATAAATAAATATTACTCATCTATGTTCACATTGAAGAATAATATTTTTTCAAGCAAATATTGGGTTTTGAAGCCGTTTTAAACCCGGAACACTTCGTAAACGCGATCAAATTTTTCTAGTAGCGACATCTAGGGGAACCAACGATCGCCAGAAATACTATGAGTGATACACTCACGAATACATCTGAATTGTCCAGCTGGTAAGTAAACAGCAAGCATGAGAGAGGAGGTATGTATAGGTACATAGATGCCGTCAAACTTCTTGTCCTCTGGCGAACCACGTGACAAAGATGCGCAGTACGCAATACTTAGGCCAAAATGATGGGCCGGGCCTTCTGGGCCTTCTGGACAGTCGCGTCGATTATTCACTGTGAGTTTTTGTTTCAAACAATGAGAAAGTTATACGAAGCTGTACCTATCTTTTAATAAGTTTTCGCCTGCTGCGTTGTCGGCGGCATATTAATAATATGCGTGAGTATATTTGCTCAAACTTCCCACTCTCGCTACCTGTCACTGTGCAAGATGTTTGGCGGCAACTGTAAATACCTCATTCCTTCAGTTAAATAAACAAATAAATAATGATAAGATATTATCTATTTTTCTTAAATTGTCGCAATTGCTTTAAACTTTTTAAACTTTCGCGATTTGTTAACATTAATAACGATTATTTAGGTTATTATTTTTATTCCTGAAAACTGAAATTCACTTTAACCTGAAATTCACTTTAATTTGAAATTGACTTTATCTGTCCAACATTAAATTAAACATAAATGATAGAACTTTGTTTTAAAAGGATCCCTACTTTTAACCGACTTGAGTTCCGAGGAGTATGCTCTTTGTACTCCATTCAATCGCTTTCAACTTTAAATTGATTTCTTTTATGAAGTTTCTAATGAGAATAGTTGGCAAGTCGCTGGTTTGAAGTTATTTATAAATTGAAATTCATTTAAGAATTTTGTTACTAGGAAGAGTACATTTATAAAAAAATGTGTAAATGGCTTTGGTAATAAAAGCAGTAGGTATTACGAACTATTCTGCCCTTCTAAAAGATATTCTATTAGCTAAAAATTAGCTTTATTTAAACATTCTTACTTGTAAAATATGGATACAGGTGGGAATTAAATTTGGATGAGATGAGAATAAAACAAAACCTCTTCAGAGTGAGATAAAAACAATCGCAAAAAATCTTTTGTCCTACAAACAAAATGTAAATTCATTACACAATTAAACAGTCAAGAAAGAGTCGCTCATGTCACAAGTTAATAAATTCACAAAAAGGTTGACGTCCCCTGAGTTATGACAGGGGTCACGAACAGTTGGTCAATGTAATTTATGTAGAACTGACCAAAGGTTTACAACAGCTGCTAGCCAGTTAGAAACGAAGCTTAATTTTTAATCAACCTAAGTAATAGGGTAGTAACAAGATATAATCATCTTCATCATATCATCCCACTGCTGAACATAGGCCTCTCCATACGGCGGCGCCACAAATAGCGGTCCTGAGCCGCCTCCATCCCTCGACTCCCTGCGACCGCTACAATGTCGTCGGTCTATCGAGTGGAAGGTCTCCTAACACTCCGTTACGCGTTGCATCGCGGTTGCCACTCGAGAACCTTTGCTCCCCAGCGGGTACCTTTAATTGATATCTACTGTGCCCTCAGTCCAACATTATTTTGGACTAGGCCTATAGATCTATGTAAAATCTGTAGATATGGATTCTCCCAGCGCTCCCTCAACAACTGGCCTGTGTCACAACTACACGCAAACACTCGCTCACAGTTACATTTCCAATCTTGTGCAATTATTATAACGAACAAACACGACGGCTTTGCTGTAGTATTTTAGTCAATAAATCACACTAACTTTAGTGTGATTTATTATACGTATTTCAAAGTCAAAGTAAAAAACTCTTTATATTCATAGATACAATAAATGTACACTTAGAAAAGGTAAAATTTTAATAATTAAACACTGACACGGAAATAAAGTGATATTTTTGATTTCTTTCTTTTCTTTGCTTCGGTATATAGACTAAAGTAAAGAAGCGACGAAGAAACCTTTAGCCTGTTAGTTAGTTGTTATTTTTCGAGTTGGAGCAAATCCCGTCCCAAGCTTTTTTATCCTCTAGAACTAGATAATCTGTTATTTTATAGTAGGCCTTTTTACACAGGAAGGTTTTGACAATTTGTTTGAATTTATTTAGTGGTAATTTTTGCAGCTCACTACGAGTTTTGTTGTAGAAGCGTATACATTGCCCTTTTGTAACGTACTTACGTAGAAGCAAGCACGCGTAACACGAACGCCGCGCCGGCCCGACTATGACTGAGGTGGGTGGATATACATAATTGCACTTAATTTGAGCCTTACACTTTCGAGAGGCTAGTACGCCATCTCCCCTTTTTACTTACATATATTGGTTACTAGGCCAGAATTGGTCAAACTCTATCTGAGATGAGAATATTGAGACATACGACCGATGGGTATCGGGACTCACTTTTGTCAATACTGCGGCCGCAACTGTCGTGCATGTGCAAGTGCTGGGCACTGACCAACGTTACGTTAACTAATTGAGGAGTTCATTTTCACCCTTCAAATGGTTATTTCCTACAAACAACATTACAGATGTAATTGGCCACACAAAACCTCACCTAGCCAATGCGCCACTCGAACCATTACACCTGAAGAGAAAAGTTGATCTTTCCAATATTGGAAAATAGTTCATCCTTAGATCAGCTCGTCGGTACAATGCAGGCATGCTGATATTCACACAATGGCGGTAACTTGCAAGCTGGCGAGAGCGCCACGAGGCATAAGCGGAAGTGGTGCGCAATTTATGCCGTTTTTGAGCTTCTGCTGGCTCTAACCCTCTGTCTCCATCTCTACAGAGAAAATTATTATTTCCATCAAATTTTTTAACGGATTATTATGCTGTTAAATTCAAAAGGTCATGACAAGTTTACCGGACGAGCAAAGGGGGCGCTTTGCCGCCTGTAAAAGGTGCAGAAAACACGCACAAGGGCCACCACTAAGGTGCGAAGCGGCTTGGCCTTGGTAAGAGGAAATGGAGGCCATTCGCCGAAGTGCAATAATGCACATAAGGGCGGAAGGGTAATTATTCGACCGCATATCTCGGGGTCAATTTTTGGTGTGTAGTTTACGGAGACGTATCGGGACTGGTTGCCGTTACCTCCGGGTTAGCCGGGTTAGCAGCGGTGTTTGGGTCAACGGGGACGCCGATAAGGTGTCTTAATCGACAGATAAGTGAGTCAGTGTTTGTATAAGATAGATAGTTTGATGGTTTATTTGGTTCACAAACATAGACAGTACAAAACAAAATCAAACATAGACAATAAAGTAGGTAGGTATCGGTAAGAATGCAGTATCTAAACCCCTTCGGCCAGGAGGGATGACGTCATGCGAAAGACTGCTGGCAGCTTCTGGATGCGGCAAGCTGAAGACAAGGCGCTATGGCGCTCGTTAGGGAAAGCATATGTCCAGCAGTGGACTAAGATAGGTTGCTGATGATGACACACAAACACTAAACATTAAAATCAAATATTAGGTCCTTACATATGAAATTGGCGTTTTTCGTACTGGCCACTTTAATCACAAATTTCTCCTCTTTGGTAAGGAATTCCAAATTCAAATTTGTACAGCTATAGACTCATGTATTTGTGCTTCGATGATCGTCATTCATTTGTTTTTTTTCTTTTGTTTTTTTCTGTTTGCGTCACTCATTTTACAAAATGGAAAACTTAAAATATCGCATTATTTACGAGTACGAGTTCCGCCGTGGCACTAGTGCTGCGGAAACAACTCGAAGGGTGAATGATGTGTATGGCGGTCGTGTTGCAAAAGAAAACACAGTTCGTTTTTGGTTCCAACGTTTTCGTTCTGGAAATTTTGACCTGCAGAACAAGCCCCGTGGACGGCCTGAGACTCAAGTTGATAATGAAGAGTTGAAAGCTATTGTGGAAGCGGATCCATCGCAAACCACGTCCGAGTTAGCTGCAGGCTGCGATGTTAGTGATAAAACTGTTTTAATTCACTTGAAGCAAATTGGGAAGATTAAAAAGCTTGAAAGGTGGGTACCTCACGAATTGACTGAAGCAAACCGGCAAACGCGCGTCGACTGCTGCGTTACATTACTAAACCGGCACAATAATGAAGGTATTTTAAACCGAATCATTACCTGTGATGAAAAATGGGTTCTTTACGATAATCGGAAGCGCTCAGCGCAATGGTTGGATCCTGGCCAGCCAGCCAAATCCTGCCCCAAGCGAAAATTAACCCCAAAAAAGTTACTTGTAAGCGTTTGGTGGACTAGTGCCGGTATTGTTCATTACAGTTTTCTCAAATCTGGCCAGACTATTACGGCTGATGTCTATTGTCAGCAATTGCAAACCATGATGGAAAAGCTAGCGGCTAAACAACCTAGGCTGGTCAATCGCTCCACGCCACTGCTGCTTCACGACAACGCTAGACCACACACTGCGCAACAGACGGCTACTAAATTAGAAGAGCTTCAATTGGAAAGTCTAAGACATCCTCCGTACTCCCCGGACCTTGTTCCAACAGATTACCATTTTTTTCGAAATTTGGATAACTTCTTGCAAGGGAAAAAATTCAACTCCGATGGGGCAGTCCAAATCGCCTTCAAAGATTTTATTGATTCCCGTCCGACTGGTTTTTTTAGTAAAGGGATCAATGAACTACCTATAAGATGGCAAAAGTGCATAGAAAATAATGGTTCATACTTTGATTAATTAAATATATTATATTAAAAAATATTCGACTTTTTGTTCCTCCCATACAAAACGCCAATTTCATATGTAAGGACCTAATATTACAAAAGTACACTTATGAATTAAAAACTTTAATATAAGTTTATTATAATGGTTAAAATAAGGTTATGTCCTAAGGTTTATATTATATATATGATAAAGTGGAAATAATTTATCGTCTCCACTCGTACCTTGTGCCACACCTCCCATTATGTATTTGCAGAGAAGAGCTACTCAGGCATTTGCAGTGTGCTAACTATCCGTGATCCCGCACCTAAACTATTTATAGTAACTTTAGAACTTGTATTTATAAGCTTAGAGCGCAAAGTTTTTGTTTCTTTGAGGATTTAACATGGATTATAATTTAATCTTACTAATATTATGCCCGATAGTTGATGCGCGAAGATGTTTATACAAGTTTACTACCTTAGATCTACCTTTTTTTTTAATTACTATAGGTGATGTAAAGCCGGGTTCTGACCGGTGGTGGTGTTACGTGGCGTAATGTACCATCCGCAGCGAGAATGATACGTTACGCCATGTGCTAAAATCCATCTCGTTGCTCGTGCCTTTTTCTTCCTCTTTTAAGATTCTGTACCCGAAGCGTGAAAACGGAACTCTTTTACTAAGCCTCCGCTGTTCGTCCGTCCGTCTGTAACAGTGCTCTATCTCATGAACAGTAAAATAAAAAAAATGTTCTTTATTTTATTCAGACTTATGTATCCATTTTGTTAGTAACACATAATTAAAATTGAGAATGGTTAGTAAAACTGCCAAACAAAACAAAAAATAAAAATCAATTATGCAAAAAATAACTATAATAATAATTATTTCAATTATGATAAAAGGTAGACAGTTGAAATTTTCAGAGAATGTGTATTTCTCTTGCCGCTATAACAAAAAATAAAACAAATATACAAATTAAATGGGACTTCCATACAAAAAACGTGATTTTTGGGCTATTTTAGTTCTTCGTTTGTCAAGGCTTTATCTCATGAACCACAATAGGCAGACACATGAAGCTTTCTATAAATAAGTAACACAATAAAAAAAAATATAAAACCAATAAATACTAAAAAAGTAAATATAAAAACAATAAATACTAAAAATATAATAAAGTTGAACATATTATAAATGCGTCTCCAAAACAATGAAAATTTGATGTATTTGAAAATAAAATCCTGATTTTTACGTTACGGAACCCTTCGTGCGAGTCGCCTCGCACTTGGCTGTTTATCTTTTCTTTCCCCGTACTGACTGCACGAACGCTCGCAGAAACGTTACATTACGCACCGTAACGCTTGTCAGTACCCACCTTCATTTTCAGTCATTATAGACTACAAAGACTGTCAGAGTCATTGTAGGTACACCATGAATCAAGGTATTCGCGGTTTATAATCAAAATTGTAGAACATATCTTGCAAATAAACTCGTGCTTATAATCCAGTCAACGAAGGATT
Source organism: Eupithecia inturbata (assembly GCA_963662085.1). Classification (NCBI taxonomy): domain Eukaryota; kingdom Metazoa; phylum Arthropoda; class Insecta; order Lepidoptera; family Geometridae; genus Eupithecia; species Eupithecia inturbata. The sequence goes on from OY759198.1 coordinate 10,017,188, forward strand.
TTGGATGAAAAGGTCGAAAGCAGAAAGTTTGACTTCGGAACTTTGTAGAGACTATAGTCTGTTCACGGAGACCAACTAATATAGCGTGCGCTCTCTTGCACAATTGTACGAAAGTGAAAAGGACGGGACTACTAGCGTGAGAGACTAAGATTGGTCAGTGGGAGTGACCATTATTTTAAAATGTAAAGCTACGTTTAGATTTCTCACTTTAAACTATTACTTACATTATTCACTAGCTTTTCGCCCGGGGTTTTGTACATGAGTGGGTTATTGATAATTGACCTACTTATTATGATACTGAGACCCTAAAAATATATATTTTGTTTAATTTGGGTAGTGTACAAAAAATAAAACATCAGAAATTTTCTTACAAATATATTCACTTTCTGATTCACTTGAATCTGAATCATACTCCAAGCTTATAATAAAACGTTCTGCCATATTTTCTACGTTCCTATCCATAAAATCCATACCAGGCTCTACTACATCAGCTACATGCTTTACACATTTTTGCCATTTGTCGCTATCTATTGAATCAGTCCAAAATACACGCCAAGTCGCAAAATTAATAGGAGACAGTCCGATGAGCAAGCCAGGTCAACAATAAAATAAGAATCAGTCCGACACGCCAAATCACGAGGTAAACAGAAAACAGTCCAAAAAGCCAGCCAGGTCAACGTAAAATCCAATACTGAGAACACATGTAACGAGCACCAAACGACACGTCCGCACCGCACAAGAGACAGATAAGACTAACTTTTGTCCACACAGCGTGCACAGTGTGCCCGTGCCCTATGTTCGTTATCTGCGACCAATAACGTGCAGTCTATGATTTCCCTATTAGCTTGTTTCGGCGAACAGAGTATAAATAGGAGACAAACATACTAAAACTCCCCACCCCTGTGAGGTTTGCTCAGTCATCAATCTATGCTCGAGTGACGCTTTTCTATAGCACAATAAATCTATGACTGAGGAAGCTTTCATAATAGTTGTACATTGTAGAAATAAATAAATAAATAATACAGGCCTAGGATTGGGGTCACAAATTTTAAAATGGTCGCGTTTTTAGTTCTTTGTTTAGATCTCGTAAAAATAAACGAAACGATGAAAGCTGAGAAATTTCAAAAATTGCGTTGTTTAATACCTAGTGCTTTGATGTTTTTTTGAATAAAAGGCTAGTCACAGTGTTTTTTTTAACTGGGACAGTACGAGGGCTACCTTAACCAGAGGAGATAGAGGTGCAGTTTCTTTTGAAACTTCAGCTCCTTTTTGGAGAAAAAAATTTTGGCATTAAAACATTTTTGGTCATGCGTGAGTGTGCCTTTAAATGAATCATATTGTTTAAAAACGCACTCTGTTATAGCCCGCAACTCCATTAACATGGTATTTGGATTGGATGCAATCACGGTGGTCTGTACACCGATTAGCTCTCATGTATCCACTGCTAAACGTGCAAAGTGTGTTTTGAAATAATCACCACGCTTGGCAGGCGGACTGGTAATTCGCAGTAGAGGTGTTAAAAATACACAGAAAGAAACTGTAGCCTTCCTTTTGGTAGGTTCTTTCAATCGCCTCTTACGACATCAATAAGTTCAGTTGGTCGGGTCGTTTCTTACGGCGATATAGCAAAAATATCACTTTATTGATTAATTTTTAAGAAATAGATTTTTCCTAAGGTACATTTAGTGGATATAATGAGTGTAAATTTATTGTATCTCTTCCAGCAGGTGTCGTAAGAGACGACTAAGGGATACCCCACCGCGGGCGGGCAGTAGCGCCCCCTGCAGAACAATTCTACCAACGAACTGCGATCCTCAACCCGCATGCCCAGCGTGGGGATTATGGGCATTTCCCCCGTGAAATAAAAGCCAATAAGGCGCTTATCAGGGCGAGGCCTGCGTCCAGCAGTGGATCAACAAAGGCTGTCGAGGTGGATGGAAATAAAGAGTTTCTGTAGCAAATAGCTTGTTTAACAACTGATCAATAGTAATTGCCTATATCCGTCCCAGGATACAATATTTCTCCTTGTAAATATAACACTCGTCATAGTAAACATCACCAACCTTTAATTCTCACCTAACTTTTAATTTTCGTTGTCGTCCGAAATAAAGAGTTATTATTTATTTATTTAATAGCCCACAGCTGGACATAGGCCTCCCCTAATGAGCGCCATAAGACAGAGGAGCATAAGCAGAGTTGAAACAAGTTTTTTATAATGAACTACCCTGTTATTGCCTGTACCTATGTAAGTACGCGACAAATCTTGCAACTGAATTTTAAAACACTTAACCTCAACCGATTGAGCTGAAATTTGGCATCCTTTTGTAAGTAATGTGACAATTTGATGGTACCATCGAGCTGGTCTGATGATGTACACAGATAACCGTAAAAACTTCTTGAACGAACCGACGAGTTTGAGTTGGTAGGATTAGTTTTCCCAAACACTTTAAATTTCTGTACAAACTTTTTTTAAATAATAAAAGTTATTTCGAATATAGAAACTGAAATCCCCAAATCGTGGTAAGTTACACCAAACGGGGCAGGCCCTGGTTACAACCTGGGTGCAATCTGTAATAACTTTTGCCCTGTTTATTTTTTAACAACGAGGTAACGGTGTTGATTGCACTAACACTTAGAATAATATCTATTTCAGTGTACCAATTTATTGTAGTTATTGTTTATTTCGACTGTGTATTTAATCTAAGTTTGTATTCTAATAAAACTTGTAGCGTTTGAAATGATTGACATGTATATTTTTTTGTACCAATAAATCAATCTGTATATATTAGGCTAAGAGTGTAATTGTTTGTTACCCGAATATATTTAAAACAAATAAAGCTAAAACCTTGGCCACTTAAATAAGACATGTTAACAGTTTAACACGTTCAATTCAACATTCAACATTCAGCATCAAGGTTTACCTTGGTCCCGCTGATTGACTGCTCGAGATCCGACATCAAACGCGAATAACTTATCCGACCACAGAACATACCGGAGATAGTTCTCCGGTATGTTCTGTGGTCGTTACTGACGCCTGGAGGTTGCGGGTTAGAATTCGTCTTGGGGACGCTTCCGACTGGTATTGTTATGGATCAGTTGAGCTACCTGTAGATTGTTTGCAACAGTCTTCAGTTCGCTTAATTGTTTTAATTGCAAAATACCTGCTAGTTCTAATTTGTTTTTATTATTTTTAAAACAAATTAGAGCTAGTATTTAAAGGCCTCTATCTATGTACTAGTGCATTGTATTATGTATAACAGTCATCTAGTACTCATAACACAAGCTCTGCTTAGCTTGGGGCTAGATGATGCTGTGTGGATTGCCCAACATCATTTATTTATTTTATTTATTATTTTATTTAACTATCAAAAAAATCAAGAATCAAAATAGTTTATTTCTTTAACTTAATCTATATTGATCTTTAATTGCTTTGGAAACCTCCTTTTAAGTATAGAGATACCTGTGTTAAGAGGTTTCGCTCCTGCCTTATGGAAAGTCACTCTTACAGATTAAGTAAATTTAATATACATTTATGTAGGTATTATACATAAGTTATGTTCTATAAAAACTAAAATCTAATTACCTAATGTTGCTATTTATTTTATTGTCTTGTGTACGTGTGCTTAGTGTGTGGAGGTGGGTCAATTTTTTGTGCACTATCACGAAACTATCTCCAGTAGGTTTTCCGTGTCCTGGTATGTAAGGGTCAATAGCCAGTCTGTTAGTAGTTTTTTAGAAGCATGTTTTGTTTGTAAGTGGATAAATATTTATAATCTTATTAATTTTATTATACAAATGATTCGATTGTTTAACGTATTGACGCATTGCAAATTTTAAACGAACAACTTCTTTAGGCATTATCTTATCCTTTCTTCTTTTAGTTAGTTTTGGTAACTATAGGACCAAAAATAATATTAATTTACCTAGGTACCTACGTTTACAAAGTGCCAAATAATATTGGTTTACAAAGCCGAAAGGGGTGCTATTGGACTTTTAGAGGGTAAACTTTTATTTTACAAGTATTTATGTTTCGCTTTTTATTGAGTTAAATTGAGATATTATTTTTTACGCTTAGATTATTTTTTGCCTTGACTCTTGAACTGTGATTCACTATTGAAAACAAAGACATGATCTAGCTAGATGCAAAAATAGCAATCTAAATTTTATTAGAACTTCCACCAATAGGATCACCCATGTGGACGTACTATAGGATCACCCACGTGGACGTACTATAAAATTACCATAATTACTGGTAGATAGCAAGCACAAGTAGCAGCCTGGATTCAGGATTCAGGATGTGCCTCTGTCGTTGGTTCTGCGCCTGACCCCTTCCCGGTCGTGTCGGTCTGCCGTCCCATCGGATTATGAGAGTGAGGGAATAGAGAGTGCAGCTGTGTTTCCGCACATCTGTTCACTTTAATATCCTTGCGCTCATTGCTATTCTCTGTTGCACTGGCCGAAATTCGCCTAGAAGGCCATCATGATCTTAGGTGCCCAGGTACCTCATCATCATCATCATCACCATTGTCAGCATCTATTACTCCAGTAGCGGGTATATGCGTCCCCTTAGCAGAAGCAACCTTCGCATCATGACAAGAGCCCTAACTGGACACTGTCGCATTAACAGCACATGTAATATTGTCCGTTGTCCTCTGTCTCTGGTAATGGAGTCTTGAAACCAGGGTCTGGTTTCACGACTCCATTGTCGGCCAGCTACAGTTTTTATGTCATTGGACCATCGTGCTTTGGGCCTCCCTGATCTCCTGCTTCCTACGCGAGGTCTCCAATCCGTCAGTTTGCGGCTCCATCTGTCATTTGAGCATCGCATGAGGTGTCCCGCCCGTTGCCACCAGGTACCTTCCTACTTTTAATCTCATCCGTTCTCCCTTGCTTTACCTCCAGTGCGAGATAGATGCGTTAGTTATATGGACAAACCGCGTCATGTAAATCCAGCTCTATTGGCTCATCGGAATAATTAGAATAATTTGACAAACAGGCAGACGCATCAGATAAGCTCTTAAGGCAGTTGTTTGCATGAAACTAGCGCCACCGCCTAGGTGGCGCTAGTTTGAAGCACCTTATTTCTTATACTTTTGTAAAGCAAAGGAATTTTTAAAAGTGTATTGTACAGTTTAAGATACCTATCATAAGCTTTTTCTAATGTCCATAAAATAGTTCTCTTTTGTTTACTTTAGGCAGAGATGCGAAGTAGCTCTTGGTAGCCACCAAACTCTGCTTCCGCATCTCCGTCTAAATTATACGAAACTGAACTATTTCAGAGGGATTAAAAAAAGCTTAAGATAGGTATCACAAACTGTACACTAGATTTTTGAAAATTCTTGTGTTTAACGTAATAATAAGAAAAAATAGGTGGCGGCGCTAGTGTGCGGTAAACAACCGCCATAAGGTGGGTGTTGACCGATGGTACTATTACTAGCGTATAATAACTCAATGTAAGTTAGATAAGGGATTTTCTAAATCCTTGTTTGTCGCTCCTTGAAGAATGGAATAGATTTAAGCAGTGGAATCATATGACCCGAGCTATGGATCAGAGTGGAAGAAAAGTAGAATCAAATGCATTAATGGATTAACTCAGTGGATCAAAGTGGAATGGAGCGATGTATATAAAAATTTAAAACGCTACTTTTCATATAGTAAAAGCGCGTATGAAGCCGTGGGCGGAACATAGTAATTGATTAAATCTGATAAGAATTTATCAGCCAGTGGGCGCCAACAAGCGAGGCGCGCGGTACTTAGCGACAGTTCTTAATGAGTGAAGTTTCGTTCGGAAATGTTGAAAGTAAAGTTACGAGCCGTGAGGGATCGGGATGGATGGTTTGAGGATGAATTCGTTGTTAAAAGCTGTGTGTGATATTCGGAAACTAAGTTCGACCGCAAAAAAGTTTAATTAAACCATCACTTTAAAATAATTAACTGTAAAATCCGGATAGTCGTGTAATAGTCCGCCCACGAGTTTATTTTGTGTTTGGTATATATCAAACAGAAAATAAATTTGTGTAATTCATAGTCGTGCATATGCACAAATATGCATAAAGTTCCCTAATTGTTGACAGGTGAGTGAATGAAGACTGAATGACAGAATGAAGTATTTTACTCAGAGTACTTTTGACAGATAGAGATGCGAATTTGTCAACTCGAAAAATATAGGGACATAATAAAGTTTCGATATTTATCGACCCGACATATGTCAGTATGTAACGAAGATTATTCTTGATGGTTTTTCTATGAAAAAGTATATAAAATAGTAATAAAATTATAGTTTAACACAGTAACTCAATCTTAGTTGTTATCAAGGAAAAACAGCGGAAGCAAAGTAGTAAATCACAACAACAAAAATAATACAAATTTATTCCATTGAATATTCTCATTTCAAATTAGGTTTATATGAATGAAATCTATAGAAATTAAAGCTTGGAAATAAAGTTATTTAGACGCCTGAGTATACCGGAAAGATTTTTATCTTACAGGCATACTCAGGCGTACTCAGGCTCAGGCATGATCAGACATCAAAATGACAAAATCGATTACAACTTTTTCATAAACAAAATCGATTGTCATAGTCAAAGTCAAAAACTCTTTATTTCCATAAATACAATAAAAGTACACTTAGAAAAGGTCAAATTCTTAATAATTAAACACTGATACGGAAATAAAGTGATATTTTTGATTTCAGTCGCTTCGGTAAGTAGAATAAAGTAAAGAAGCGACGAAGAAACCTTTAGCCTGTTAGTTAGTTTGTTATTTTTCGAGTTGGAGCAAATCCCGTCCCAATCTTTTTTATTCTCTAGATAATCTGATATTTTATAGTAGGCCTTTTTACACAAGAAGGTTTTGACAATTTGTTTAAATTTATACATTAACTATTTGATTGTAAAGAGAGTGGAATAACTATAGAGGTAGTAGGTAGGTAGTGATAATTACTGCCAGAAATCCTAACTCTGAAAATCGCAATCAAAAAATTATGTACTTTGTTCAAAATATAGCCTTTCAAAACATTATCGCGATATTTGAAAGTTGGGTGTATAGGCAGTGGGGATGTATCCCTCTCGTAGCTTCAATCCGGACTTGACTCTTATCATTTTCTTTTAAGATATTATATTACGGCCTACCTACCAACAAATAATACGAAAGATAATTAAATTAATAACTTTCACGGTAAATAAAAGTAGGACAAATTATTTGGTAAGGTACCATTCCAAAAAAAAGGATTTCACTCTTGAATTTCTTTATTTGCTCCGTCGCTCTAGCGATTGAAGAGCTAATGCAGAGTGCCTTAGAATACGAAAATTTGTCTTAATCTTAACTGGCTGGCACATATAAAAGATTGTGCCAAAAGGTGTCAAAGGCAGCGATTATGACGCGACACCATAGACCAAGTCAGACAATTGTGTTAGCAGAATTAGACCCCTGTTTGTTAGTTTTATAAAACACACAGTATATTGTTATTTCTGTATTTCGCATCTTCTTGCATCACTCATCAGATCAGTGTAATCATACTAAAAAGAAAAGCAAACAATTTGTACAAACATAGTACGAGCATAGGTGCGTACAGTCAGCTGCAAAAATATTGAAAGTTATAGGTATATATACGAGTATGTTCTAAATTTTAAATTTTACTAAATAGTACCCAAATGTACGAGTATATTCATTATTCATTATTCATTGTTATAAATACTAATATTATAAATTCAAAAGTAACTCTGTCTGTCTGTTACCTTTACACGTCAAAACGGCTGAACGGATCTCAGTAAAATTTCGCAAGGAGGTAGACGGTATCCCGGGACAAGGACTATTTTTATCCCGGAAAAAAGCGTGCGAAGTCGCGGGCAGCAGCTAGTAATTTACTTACCACATTCTGAAAAGTACGATGATTGCTTTCTATGAAAAATGTGTGCAAAGTGAAACCTTGGGAGTGTAAACATATCAGAGCAGCTGACTGTACTGACATATTTTAATCTAGACAAAAATTAAGTTGTTTTTATGAATCCACTTAACTTTAGTGTTTCGAGTTTTAGCGGCCATTTGCTTAAGTTGAGTACTGGTTGCGCTGTAGACATAGCGTGACAAATTTACATTTTGTTGCGTTTATAAGTAAAATGGACCCACAGGTTTACTACCACGTCTGTACTTTATTTATAAGTAATGAGATTTTTGAAAATGTTTGTTTGTTTAGAGTACAGTATATTATACCTATACATTAGCCAAACTCGATGTAGAATGTTGGAACCGTCCATACTTAACCTAAAATTAACTATGTTGCCGCGTCTTTTTATACGCAATTTACGTTACTTGTCGATTTGAGATCCTTCCTTCAATGAATATTGCTTACAATTATATCTGAAACTCGACGCGAAGCAAATGAGTTTTGGTACTTTGTGTCGTGGTTTGTTTACAAACATTCTTTATCCAGTTTAGCTAGTGTATAAGGTGCCTATTCCACTCTCATCCACTTTGCTAATCCAATAATGGGTCAGTTTCCACTCTTTTCCACTTTGATCAATAGCCCGGGTGGATTAGTTTCCACTGCTTAAATCTATTCCACTTTGGTCGAGTGGATTAGTTTCCATTGTTTAAAGGCTTAGGTACTTGAAATAAATAGATACTATTACCTATAATACAATTTTCGGGTTACTGTTTGCATGGATGGATAAAGGCAAATGTTGTCGTTTGGCATATATATTAATTATAATTAATCGTTTGCATGGTCTCACAGCTCCACAGTTCCTTAAGGGGCGAGGGAAAGCCCTCGCCCCTTAAGGCATAAGGATAATTCCCCATCCCCACCTTAAAAAAAACAGCTAAAATTATCTCATATTAAAATTGTAGCTTCAAGACTGATGATGCTGTGGCTTATTCCCATAACATCCAAACCCTTTGTTCTCGGAAAAGAAAACTTTCGTACAGTGTGGATTGTCCAGCATGATTTATTTATATAAAAAAAAAAACTATAAAAAGAATTTGAGCCAAAATTTCCCCTTTTCTAAAATACCTAACCCATACAATTATATTCAACTCAAACTTGCCGACATTGCCGACGGGTTGGTGTGACATTTCGGTGCCAAACATTGTAATGTGATATTGTAGGTAGCCGGCAGTGTTTTGTCGGCGGGCGCCGGCGACTTCTGCATGTTAATAGTAATAGTAGTTAGAATATTTAGCACACACAAGGGAGAACGTCCCTTGTTGAAAACCGTAGAAGGAAAGTCACCCTAGTGCCCGTATAATACCAACAGGGTGTTACCTTTTGAACTTAAGGGGCAATCGGGTTTGGTCGTCAAACTAGGCTAGATCTCAAGTACTCACGGGATTCCCGTGGTAAAAACTCGAATTATATAAAAAAAAAATTCCTTTGGCTCCTTGAATTAGAAAACACGATAGAGTCTATTGGAATTTATCCAAACGCAATGTTATATATACCTCTAAATATAAGTACAAAACGAGTGTGAGCACCAATACAAACCAACGCTGGTTTAATGGTGCAATATCAGCAATAATATGTATACTTTTATAAATAAATATATATTCTAAAAAAAAATGTTTTGATCCGTAGGTACTAATAATTAGTAAAACAACCGAATAATTATTATTTGGTTCCTTTTACCAGTTTCTTCATAAGTTGTGTAGTTTTCTTGTAAATAAGCAAAAAACCTTAGTTTCTGATATCTGTGCAAGAAACGTGCAAAAAACAGATTTTTGCGCTTACGCCGCGCCGCCGGCGCCTATCCAAAAACGTATGCTCTGTCCCGCTTCTATGAACGCGGGATCTTATGCCTATCCTTTTCACAATATGGCTCGCATTGCGCCCTCTTAACTTCGCTTAACTATTGCAACTTAAGTCGTAACTTAAATAAGCAGTCATAAGGGTGACATAAAATGTTCATAACTTCAGCTAACTACGTCGCCATATACTTTTGTGGAAGTTACTAGAAAGTATAGTCCCAACAGGATATCTGTGAAATGAAATACGTTCGACGTTCGAACATAGTTATATTTTGACGACCTCTGTAGCGCGGCGGGCGAAGGTCTCCCTGCGACGCAGGAGGTTGCGGGTTCGATTCCCGCCTCGGGATTAATGTCTGTACGATCTGCAGATATTTGTTCCGCATATTCTGGATGCTTTCTACGTATAATAAAAAAAGTACGATCTATGTAGTATATTGTATAATGTATATCAGTCATCTAATAACCGTCACAAGCTCCGCTTAGCTTAGTGCTAGCTTAGTGCTTAATAACAAAGTTATTTTGTATAGTTTATTCTCAGATTATATATTAGAGATATATTTAATTATGTAGATTCATTAAAAATAAAAATTCAGTTTATATAATTTTAAGTGATGATTTGTGAAGGTCATTCTTACAAATGTCGTGTTTACCTGTTAGAAACATGCTTATCAGAACAGAACCTAATTTTAAGTTTTTTTTTAAATGATTGATATGTATGTGGTTGGTAAACCTTTATTAATAAATAAATAATAATAAAATAGATGATGCTGTGTGAATTGTGCAGCATTATTATTATTATTATTAAGTTTCATTGTTGCTATTTGTTTCTGTATATCTGTCGCAGGGAAATGGTGGAATAAGTGATTTCACCAAATCATATCAAGAGATCTCATTAAAAACATACAAACATACCCGCGACATACAAATATATATTATGATTTATTTTAGCATTTCCTGCCGCAGCATGTGAGAGGCTGTCGTTACAATCCCAATCTCTATCTACGCAACTTATACCAAACATAAAATTAGAACGTTCACTCAACTTTAACCCAACCTTCCGATTTAACTTAGAAGAAGAAAATAATAGTTATTTTCAGCCAAATAGAAACATACCTACAGTCTAACAGACTATTCCTAGACTAGGACTCATGGCTCTGTTCACAGATATCGTGGTGGCACTGTAACTAATGCTTGTAGTAATTTGGCTCAAGAGGTATTCTGTGTTTCTCTGAAGTGGGTTTTTAACTCGGTCGTACCTTTGATTAAATTTAGGGTTCCGTACAGAATCTAACCTAGTCTATTATTTTACAAAGTGCGGTTTTTGGAGTGATTGCTTTGCATAACAAAGTCACACACTGATGATATCTTCCTAGCCGTATCTTCGGCCACGGCGGTCAGTCTCAACGGAGACTAGGTGCACAGGACAAACTATAGAGCACAAGTGTGTGCGCAAAAACAGGTGCACTCTCTATTCCCTCACTCTCATAATCCGGTGGGACAGCAGACCGACACGACCGGTGAGAGGTCAGGCGCAGGACCAACGTTTTATCGTGCTTTCCGAGGCACGGGGGTGTAACACTGCCAACTTCCTGACTCCGGGCTGTTATGTGAATATTTGTTGCAAAAAAAATCCTAATAACTTTGGCCCGAACCGGGATTTGAACTCGGGACCTCATTATCAGCGGTTGAACACGACTGCCACGTTGGTCTTGCACTCACACACTACTCAACACTTAAACACACACACACTTGGATTGTACCATCCTGTTGTAGAAACAGAGATTACAGGGGGATTTCTGTAATCTGTGTTGTTTTTCCACGTGATGTTTAAACTATTTACTAAATATACAGGGTGGAATTTTGTAATGCCACCTGGAGGGAAAGTACTCTTAATACTGTAGTTAGAAAATTGTACTTAAAGAAAACATTCCTTTAATTTTGAAAAGAACCCAGAAGACCAGATCTCACCCCTTTAGATTTTTTTTTGTGGAGATATGTAAAAAATCTAATTTACATGAAATCTTATGCGAATGTAAACGAGTTGAGAGTTGAAGTTCAGAATACGATTTATAATATTCAGCACAACACGATAATAAAAGTTACTAGAAATGAATTCGTTAGAAAAATAAATTTGTGTATCCAAGAAAATGGAGCCCATTTCGAGCAACTAATTAGTTAGTTGACTTTTTATTGTAAATAATTAAAATAATTTAAGATTTCATGGTTTTCCTTTCATTTTATTTATTAAGTTTGTTAGAGAGATTTCATCCTTATTATTGACCCTAACGATCTATGCAATAAAAGTACAGGGTGTAATTTTTACAGATATTAGTCGGTTCGATTCCCGGGTGTGGCAAGCGAATTTTCGAAAATCTTTGAATGCAGTTTTCTTTATTTTCAAAATTAAAGGAATGTTTTCTTTGAGTACACTTTTCTATCTACAGTATTAAGAGTACTTTCCCTCCAGGTGGCATTACAAAATTCCACCCTGTATATATATACATATATATATATCTACAAGTAGGTAGGTAAATAAAACTGAAGCGTATGTTTGTAATGTCAAAATTAACAGCTTTTAACATTTAGTAAAAATATTTTGACCGATCTTACTAAACGCATTATGAAAATATACTCGTTAGGAACATAAAACAAAACGACATTTTTAAAATTAGCATCACACTCGCTAAAGCTTCCGGTCCAAAAATGATCCTTATCACGTACCCATTAAGGCATTAAATAATAATTAATCTTCACAGTGGTGCCACCTGTAATTTGTCACTGCGTTTCGTACCACCTGCTAAAAAGTCAAACGGAAGCTTCTCACTATGGAAACTCACAAATAGAGTGAGCGACGACTCAAAAGCTTGCGAGTTTGTGAAGTCATACAGAGCCTCTAGCGGATAGTTTTGGCACTAAAATGAATTCTGACACTACATTGGAGATAGAAATCTTTCATAAAGTCTCATAAAAAACAGTTCAAGCAAGTAATATTATTAGATTTGCTAAGTAGAAAAGATGTTGTAGTATTTGTAATTTTAACGCGGCGGTCTTATCGCTAAATAGCTATCCCTACCTGACTTATGTCATGTGTCATGTGTAAATAACTTTTGTCGATTTTTGTCGCCTGCTTTTATACAGTGATGTAAGTACCATTTAGGATAATGTTAGGTAACTTTGATAGGTAAATATGGTATAAATTAAATTTAATTTAATTTTGTAGGTACAGACCAAGGCGGTGCGGTGGTATCTAGGATATTTGTGGCAACCATTGGTAGTGGTGCTGATTCCCTCTGATCAAAATACAAAGACTAATTAGCTACATGTACAGAACTGAATCTCAGTTCAGTAAAGTAATTCTCAAGATCTTGCCCTTGCAATTTTTTAAAATGATCGCTATCCAAAGTCCTACTTTCAACTAGGTACTTACAAACTTATTAAGTTTTAGTCAAAATCATTGATTTCAATTCCACGTCGTCGTAGACATATGATTTCGTGAAGCATAGCTTCGCTACAGTCTTGAGTGTAACTCTACTGAGTATAGCCGAGCTAAATCGTAGCAATTCATTATTTGGGGCACATTACGCTGGTGAAGCGCGTAGCGTGGCACGTGCTTTGTTTTTAACGGACTCATAAAACGGAAGTGGTTCTATGTTTAACTCTGTCTACGTATGTTTTTTTTAACGTTTGTGCTGATATACCTAAAGTACTTTCTTTTATCATGGTAGAAGTTTATCGAGGTTGTGCCAAAGGTATGAATGGGTATTGATATGGATCAGTTCAGCTACCTGTAGATTGTTTGCACCAGTCTGCAGTTAGCTGAATTGTTTCAATTTGAAAAAGAAATAAAAAAAAAATTTGAATGGATGGAGCAAACCTGGACTATATGCTTCATGGTATAATTATTATTATTACGAAAATTTTCCCAGGAATTTATTTGCAACTAGCTGTGCTTGGGTCCCGGGGCTATCGGGAAAAATACTAAATTTATAGTCAGGGCCCCGTAATAGTCACAAGAAAATATAACTAAAACAAATTTATGTGTAAATTGAAACTTTTTTAAATTCACAAATTAGCTAGTGTGTCACGGGGCCCTGGGCTGCAGCCCAATTAGCCCATGGGTAGATCCGGCCCTAAAAATACCCCTCATTCTCGTTCATAAACGAATTTCATATCTACCACTCTTGTTCCCCCCACTAACGACTCTCGTGAAAATATCCCATTGTCGCATGATTTATATCAGCACCGAATAGCGCCCATCACGCCTTCGCCTGTCTAATTGTTTATTATTGTGATTTATGCCTCTTTGGCATTACATTATCATCATCATCAACCTATATTAGTCCACTGCTGGACATAGCAGGGGGACATAGGCCTCCCCTAAAGAGCGCCATAGCGCCCTGTCTTCAGCATTGCCGCATCCTGCATCTGCCTGCAGTCTTTCGCAGGTCGTCGTCCCACCTGGCTAGAGGGCGTCCTACAATACAGTAGAGATCGCTCTTGAGCGATAAGACCGCCAATTGTCACATTTTTTGTAATTTTTATGTTATTTGTTAATCGTTTCGTAAAGTGTGCAAAAAATAATTTTCTATCCATCTATCTACGTTTGCCGAGTCACGATCTGCACTCGAGAACACGTTTACCCCAGCGGTTGTCGGTTCTTCGCGAGATATGGCCAGCCCACTGCCACTTCAGCTTAGCATTAGCATAGACTAGAAGTAGGTAAGTACCTAATCTTTTTGGATTATTATCTGATGAAACGACGCTTTTGCTCTACTCGTGCTTACCTAAGCCTAAAGGGGTTTGAAGATTTTAATATGGAGTCTAACATCGGCTATCACACGATTTTTTTCTTAAATTCGCCGCGCACGATAATATATATATATATATATTTGGATAGAGGACACTTGACTACATATGAAAAAATGTCCTAACCCATAATGTCCTAAAGCGTCAGGTGTCTGAGATATTCACATTTGAAAATAGCTATTTCTCTAATTTTATTTCTTTATACGTGATTATCTCAGAAAACTGTGCTCTCTAATTCAGTGGATGATTCGCTGAACTATTTTCAGCGCTAAATGTTTTTTTTATCTGGCAGTATTCAGAATGCAGCCAATGAGTAGCGAAAATAATATGAGCTAATAGCGAACTGAATGAAGCAAAGTAGATAAGCAAAAATAAACTAATCTTAACATATAAAAGAACAAGCGATTTTCTGGTAACAACGCCCAGCCCAAACTGCTGAAGCTAGAAAAATAAATTTGAAAAGCAGGTACCTGTTACTGCACAATCTCCCGCTAAGAAGAGATTTTTGAAAATTTCCACCCCTAAGCAACCCCCAGAGAATACTAAGAATAGAAAACTATTGGACACGGCTTTCAGGATTTTTTAATTTTTCCTGAAAATAGGGTAAATTGGGTTTTTAAAGTTTGTGATTCGTAATAAACTATTAGGTTATTAATGATTATTTTTACGTAACTACTCCTAGGGGGTGTGCAATCAATGTACACGCGGGCGAAGCCGCGAGGCACATCTAGTATGATACAAAATCACGTCTTGAAAATTGAAAACGCCATCTCTTTTCTGTCTTTCACAACTTTTCCTTTGTCTAACACTTTTACGAAGGCAAGTTCGCGGCTAATTTTAAAAATAGAACAACCCAGAATAAAAAGAATGAGAAACTGAAATGAGCTGAAGTGTCCACAGTCGTAATGAGACGGCCTTTGCTTCTCGGATTAAATGCAACCTTATTTCTTTAGTTCAAGACGCAATTTGCGATGTCCAAGGAAACATTCTTTGTCACGCCTTACAGCCAAGTTTTAAAAGAACCATATTACAAAAAGATGCATTTTTAACAACTTTGAAACTACTTAGTGTCATGTCTTACTGCCTTTCTATTGAAAATGCGAGCGTATTTTTGCTGTTATAATACTGATTTTTCAATGACACACAAAAGGCAGGTTGTAAAGGATTTCGTTGAATTTTAAGAACTTATGTTGCTAATTACAGTGTTTCTTTGCGAACGAACAATGTTTGGATTCTCAAACTTTTCTAATCCGTGATTGCACTACTTGCACCCTATTGGTCAATTCAAATGTCGCCCAAACTAAGTTTGTCTAATTTGAAAAGACTAAAAATGATGCCGTCCCTTTCTTAAAGATCGAAATAAATAGGATTGCATAATTTTCAGTGCTATCACTTACTTACTGGCGTGGCGCAGTGACCCGAAGAGGATCTTGGCCTCCGACAACAGAGGTCGCCAGTTGCCCCGATTCCTTACCGTTTCAGTCCAGTCGACGGCACGATGTTCATGCAGGTCTTTCTGAACATCGTCGCTCCAGCGGTACTTCGGACGTCCAATAGGCCTTCGGCCACTTGGGCGACCCATGCACGCTCTGCTAGCTGCCCGATCCTTGCCCATTCGTACTTCATGCCCGAGCCATCGGAGTCTCGAGGATCTGGTTTCCTATGGTGTTCGGCTCGAACATTAGATCTTCTATTTCATTATTTCTGCTAAGTCTCCAGCTGCCATCTTCCCGCTGGGTTGGTCCCAGAATCTTTCGGTAGATCTTCTTTTCGGCCACTGGTAGTTTGTGCTCTTCTTTTTGTGTTAGCGTCCAGGCTTCGCATCCGTAGGTACGTTAAGATAGGTCGTATCACAGTTTTGTGAATACAGAGCTTCGTGTTCCTGGTCATCAACTTGGACACTAACACTTGATGTTGAAAATCAAGTGCTATCAAATAAGTTAATTTTAATTTTGTCGACATCTGAACAAACACCATTTTATATGAAAATCTAAAGTCCTACATTACAATGTCTACTTGCAATACTTGTTCTTAGTTGTTCCGCATAACTTACATAAGTATATCTAATAAATAAATCAGTTGCGAATTATCTTCGTTGGAGTTATCGTTTCCCGGTACCTCTAACACCGAGGCCTCTTTTTATCCCAACATTTTGCTTAGAATAAAACCTTTTTCAAACAGGTTGAAGTCTGGCAGCATTTAAATAATGTCCAATATATTATTCACTTAGCCTTCTTTGTGAAGGTAAACCTGCTCTTACTAAATACTTACAGTGTCATAGGGTCATTGGAATTAAAAATTTAAAATAAAGGTAGGTATTTCAGTTAAAATACGTTGACTTACTCGTACTGTTAAAGTACTGTCAATTCTGAGAACTAAACTAATTTAACGGTAATAAAATAATGTAATTATTTTTATTTCTATCGATAAGAAAGGGGCGGCATACTTTTTTGTGTTCTCAAATAAGTTTAGTTCAGTTTTTGTGCCATCAAAATCGGCCCAATGATCCTAATTAAAAACAAAAAAATGCTGGACAATCAGCATCGACAAGTTACAGTGCTGATGGGTTCTGAATTAAAAAGACATTATTTAAATTCGTCTAAGACACAAAAGACATTATTTAAGCTCGTCGTTAAGTTATTAAGACGTATTTAACGTTAAATACTTACTGTTAAATTGTTGTCAATTCAGTTACTTATTCCAAACTAAACTAATTTTCTGAGAGCAACAAAATGTGCCATTCTTTTTATTTCGATCGTTAAGAAAGGGGCGGAATCATTTTGAGTGATGTCAAATAAGTTTAGTTCAGATATTGTGCCATCAGAATCGACCCCACTGACTAACTCATAAAAAAATGCTGCACAATCAGCATCATCTAGCCCCAAAGAAGGCAGAGCTTGTGTTACTACATAACTAGTACTTATAGAAATATATTTATTATTATAATAAAATAGAAATCACCCAGACCCGGAAAAATATCTGCAAATCGTACAAACATTTGTCCCACGTCGGGTATCGAACCCGCAACCTTCTGCTTCGCAGGCAGATCTTTGCCCGCGCAAATAAAGTCAACTATAACCACAGTAACAATTTATCTGATCATAAGGCTTTCTAAATTCAAAAAAATCAACAATAGCAACATTCGATTTCAAACTCAAATTAAAAAGAAAACAAATTCGAAAAATGAAACCAGTTTGTATTATTTCGAGAAGAGATCGAAATCTATTCAACTGGGCATCAACAAAGGTTGTAAAAATGAGTATTTATTACAAGAAGATTAATAAAAACTTACGATTCTTTGTTGCTAGCCCTGATAGGAATTTATATTTCGTCGTTTCTAAATAAAAAGTAATTTTCTTTATTTCCACTTCGCTGGTTAAGGCATGATCCCAATTTGGAAGGAGCTTCAAGCCTCATGGATAAGGGGCTGCTGACTTACCAAAGAAAATAAGTTAACACATAGAGTGCCCGTATACGGGCACTACATACATTGTATGTGAATAATAAAGGCCTGCTGGTCTATTTAGATGTACTCGTTAGTGTCTCACTCATACAATTTCATCACCGCTCATTGGCTGCATTTTGTTCATGAATAAAAACAAAAGAAAATAAACCAATCAGCGGCGAAATTAGTATGAGTAATACACTCACGAATGCATCTGGATCGACCAGGATTGATCAGCTGGAGGAATCCTGGCAACTTAACTATTTTCTAGTCTTGTCTGGTAGGTTAACCCTAAAGACGGCTTTCCACTGCACTCTTTCGTAGTAGGCGATGAGCGGGAAATGAGAGATGAGTGGGCGGAGTTAAGAGGGCGCATTGCGCGCCATTTTGTGAACAGGATAGGCATAGTATTTCGCTTTCTTAGGAGCGGGACAGAGCATAAGTTTTTGGAACGGTGTAAGCACAAAAATCGAGTTTTTGCTTATTTATAAGAAAACTACACAACTCATGAAGAAACAGAAACTGGTTCAAGAAACCAAATAATTAGTAATAACCTACGAATCAAAACATAAATCATTACTCATACTCATCAGACCGCAGGGTTCCTGAGATCTCGGCCAAATTATGTGCTAAACAATGCACTTTCAATATTTATTTTAACGTGATTTTTATTTGCCACTAATTTTACACATTCAAGGAACCAAAGAAAGAAAGTAGAATTTTATGTAATTCTTGTTTTGTAACACGGGGATCCCGTGAGTACTGAGATCTAGGCCTAGTTTGACAAGCAAACCCCTTAGTTTAAACAGTTTCTGCTCGCTTAGTCCTTCCGCTCGACTTTTTATTCGTGGTTACAAGTATGCAGTTTACTCTTGCGAGTTAAACGGAGTCTTGAATGACTTTGTTTAACTCAACTCACTCACAACTCTTTAAGTCCACTTTCCCCCCATGTAAAACTT
This sequence comes from Eupithecia inturbata, assembly GCA_963662085.1. Taxonomy (NCBI): domain Eukaryota; kingdom Metazoa; phylum Arthropoda; class Insecta; order Lepidoptera; family Geometridae; genus Eupithecia; species Eupithecia inturbata. The sequence goes on from OY759198.1 coordinate 10,036,142, forward strand.
TATTCACCTCATTTTAATAAAGATAAATTAATATGGAATTATTCCGAAGTTCATATTGCGAAACGTATTTCGCATTTAGAACAAGTGCGTTTTAACGAACACTTAAAGCTCAAAGTGTATTGAAATAATTTGCGAGTTGCACAGCTTAGTTGGAGACAGTTGGTACAAAAAAAATATTGAGGAATTTCTTACAGTGGTTGGAGTTTTATTAGGTAATTAAAGTGAAAATAATTAAGAACCTTAAACAACATAGTAGGTAGGTATATACCAAGCGTATTAATAGCTGCCATGTAAAATATCAATAGTTAAACAATTTTATAAGTAACAAGCTGCTGCCCGCGGCTTCGCACGTGCTTTTCAAGTAACTTATGTCCGTCCTCGAGATACCATTTACCTCCCTGCCAAATAGTGATTGAGATCCGTTCAACCGTTTAGGCGTGAGAAGCTTACATACAGACTGATGGACAGACAGACAAACAGAGTTACTTTCGAATTTATAATATATGTATTTATAGATGCTGGACAATCCACACAGCATCATCAATATGCCAGTCAAGCTGTATTTGCGAGTTATGTAGAAGAATTGATCTATAACGAGAGTGGAATAGTCACTGTGTGACAAAACTCCATAATAAATAATGTTATTAAAACAAAATCATCTAGCTAGCCGGTCATTCAAATATTCAGATACACTGACACTTCATTTGAAATTATTTTGAAATTACTAATTACGAAATGTTATCACAAAATAAGAATTATTTTCAGTCTTTTGAATGAAATACGGTATTTTTACCTAACGAAATCTTAAGACGAAGAATGGGTACCTACTTCATAAATACGTAAAGAAATTATAATCATTCGATAAATAATGAAGATGTTCTTCAAGCTTGTGTAAAATATATTATTATAAATATTCACGTATATTGTATTCTGATAACGTAAGTTTTGAAAATAATTAAACTTTCGCGTTTTGAGTGAGGTATACATATAAAGTTTTAAAAAGTTGTGTGCTAGCTGACCTCTAATTCACTGTCACACAGCGCAAAGTAAAATTAATATTTGACGTTCATCGCAGAAGGAATTATTAATTGTTTCAATAATTATTGTGTAATTAAGTTAAAACTTTAATGAATCGAGACTGTTTATAACGAAGTTCAAATGTGTTCTTACTGCTGGCACGGGTGTTGAGACTTGGCGGGTTAAATATTACCTGGAACAAAAAAAGAAACAATTTATCGTTATTAGTTTATGTACTCACACACGTCACGAATCAATGTGGCCTATTCAACTGTCATCCACCTTGCAGATCCACTAATGGATCAGTTTCCACTTTTTTGTCCACTCTGATCCACCGATGGATTAGTTTCGACTTCAAGTTCCACTCTGATCCACCGATTTAAAAGCCCACAACTGGACATAAGCCACCTTATTTGGCCGGATTGGGGATCGCAGTCTAGTGGAACTATACTAAGAAGTTATTATTGTTGAGTAATAAACCAGCAATGTGTAAGTCAGACTCGCGTACTAGTAAGGGTTCCGTAATAAATTGTTAAAAAACCGTCTGTTTTTTCTAACTATTGTGAGCCCTAATAGATGTTGACCTTTTTAAAATTATTTGTCGTGTGATGGGTAATACGACTTGCCTTGACTTCTTTGTATTTGGCAATATGGATGTAATTTGTACAAAAAACGACTTCCTAGTTATTATGGTTTAGATATAGAGGTCTGTGACAGACTGACAGATATACGTCGTTAACTTAATAATATAAGGGTTCCATTAGCACCATTTGGGTAACTACAGAACCCTACAAAGAGTTGATCTGTTAAGTTTAAGTTCTAGTTTTTTTTAATTCATATTAAGTGCCTTGTTTGTTTTATTGTTTCTTGTTGTACGAGTACTTGTACCTAAAAAACAATTACTACCTATTGCGTTCGTACAGATTGGTACCTACCTACTTTATTGTCCATGTTTGATTTTGTTTTGTGCTATCTATGTTTGTGAACCAAATATAACATCTATCTATCTATCTATCTGAAGGGCAATAAATCTTATCATCACCATCATCAGCCACGTCCACTGTTGAATATAGGCCTCCCCCAAATTACGCCAAAGAATAGGACCTGAGCCGCCTCGATAAATCATATATTATAAATAAATAACATTTTAAATATTAACTAAGATAGGAACACTTCAAAAGCAAAAGCAATTTCTGTAGCGTATTTTACAACTCCCAAGATTGCATGAGAAAATTCCAAAGTGTAAAATGGTATAACCCATTTCCTTTAACAGCTTACACCATCAAAAAGAATGGGGAATGATACCTCAATATTTATGATTATGTATTTATATACGATTCGTGATAGGGTAGTTTTATGTTAACAGATTTTAGAGAGGGGGTGCTACCGATAAAGATATTTTAGAATTTATCGATATAAGATGTTAATTTGCGTAATTGCAAATCCAGAGACAGCATCAAATACGTACCTACTTGGTTGTAATTTGTTTCTGTCGATTATTTCTCCAATAATAATAAAAAAACATAGTTCTAACGGATTACCTAAGAGATTTTTGTGAACCAGTTATACAACAAGACGTTTGTACAACCTTGATGAACTCTCTTGAGACATGTGGAAACTCTCCATGAATATTTACTCTGTGAATATATATTCAATTCTCTTTACCACCACCTCTTTATGCTTTACACTGATGGGTACTGAAGGATTAGAACAAGTCAAAAGAACGTTAGACTATATCAGTGCGGGCTCTATGAAAAAACTATTTCTATTTATTTCGCCTTTATAAATTCATCCCCAAGAGATAAACTTGTGTATGTTTGCCGCTAAACTTCTTGTTTTCTGGCGAACCACGTGAAAAAGATGTGCAGAACGCAATTCTTGGGCCAAATTGGTGGGCGTTACCTTCTGGACAGTCGCGTCGATTATGAACAGCGAGTTTTTGTTTTAAACAATGAAAGAGTGAGACAGAGCTATACAAAGCTGTACCTACCTATCTCTTTCGCCTGCTGCGTTGTCAGCGGCATATTAATTATATGCGTGAATGTACCTATGCTAATTTTCCATTCTCGCTGCCCGTCACCGGACAAGATGTTTGGGGTTGAGAATAACGTCAACTCACATGCTGTCCTGCTCAATTCGAATTCTATTTAAGCTTGACAGCATGAGATTCGACATAATTCTTAATCCCATTCTTTATATAAGCAAAATAAGGCATATGTCTTATTTTTATAACGCTCTCTTTTCTGTAAAAAGTCGATTTCACTGCTCCAATGGCATTCTACCTTGCACCACTTTTAGCGAAAGTATATCGATATCGATATAAATGTATTCCCATCACTATTTAACACAGTAACCCAGTGACGTCCCAAGCCACACGTCGTAACCCCCTGAATACAAAGTGACGTACAATGCACTTTGCCACATCAAGAATAAAATTTTACATTTGTATGAACTATGATTTTACGATACAAAGGATACATTATGGGTTTTGTGGTTTATTTTTAGGACATAGCAAAATCATTTTGTTGCATAATTATAAGATTTAATTTATTAACCTGATCATATTCTGTCTTCGAAGTTAATGACACTCCGACTCAGACACTGGCAGAGTCGTAGGGAAAAGCAAGCGGCGCCATAAAACAAGAAGTTGAAGTTGATACGTAGCTATATCCTACTGGCCAGCGAAAAAGAGACGGCTTAGAAACCTTGCTAACAGAGTACGGAATTTTAGGGATGCCGGAATTGTATAATAATGCTGCAGAACGACTGAAGGTATTTCAATCCGAGACGACGTTTGAAACTTGGTCATGGAATAGTAAACTGTTAAATGTAGGTATGTTGCTATTTTTAGAGAACCCTAGTGTCTAGATAAACCTAACATAGGATTTAAGACACTACTAACCAAAAACATGTAATCTCATTGACAATAAACTATATCTATCTATCTATCTAACTATCTATGTAATGTTATCCTAAATACTAAGTACGAGTATATGTTAGTATATTTTTGGGGTCATGAATACCTATTAAGTACTTAATAAATTTGGACATGGCAAAGCCCCGACACTGTGACAAGAAATGAGATCGACTTCATCATGACGGATAGCAAGCACATATTCAGAGATGTCTCAGTGATCAACAGGTTCAATACCGGATCTGATCACCGACTACTCCGAGACTCTCTGAACCTCAACTTGAAGCTTAAAAAAAACGGTCTGATGGAGTCCACGCTCCGACCTAACCCAATCCAAATCATGGCGGGCACCGAAAAGTTTCAGCAGCTTCTCGGGGATAGATTTGTTGCCTTGGAACCCACTGATGACGCTGACGAGACCCTACACAATCTGGTCGAAACGTTGAGGGACGAGGGCATTAAGTTTTGCAAAAAGCAGCAAACTGGTACGAAGTCCAAACATTCGGATGAGACTCTTAGGCTGATGACAAAAAGACGGGAAACCACCCAAGAGAGGATCCAAAGTGTTCACCCAGCAGCTTGGTAGGAGACAACTGACGAAACTTAAAAACGCACGACGGAAGGACCGTATTGTCGAAGTTAGAGATATCCGCCGAGATAGAGGATTTTTATGGCCGTTTGTACGCTGCACATGCCCTTTGTTCCCGAAGAGACCACGATTCCAGAGCCACCCTGACACGCCACTATACCGACGAACTGCCAGATATCAGTCAAGACGAGATCGTGTTAGTTCTGAGGCAGCTTAAAAATGGAATAGCCCCTAGTGAGGACGGAATTACATCAGAGCTTCTGAAAGCCAGAGGAGCCCCTGTAATACAGGAGCTACAGAATCTCTTCAACACCTCTTCAACTGCTGGGGGTCTTCAACATGTTTTCGAGTTGAGACCGAGCGCTCATTATTCAAATTTTTTTTTTCTTCTTCTTACTCTCTTCTTCTTTATTCAATGTAATTTTGTCTACTCTACCCTAGACATAAGTTGCTGTGCTTGGCCTACAGGAACAACATAAGCTACTTTTTATTTAAATAAACTGACAAGTGCGAGTCGACTCGCACACGACGGGTTCCGTACCGTAAAAATCAGGCAGTTTTTTCAAAGAACATCAAATTTTCACGTGTTCGGAGACCCCTTTAAATTTTCATCTTTATTTTATTTTTAGTATTTGTTCTTATTACAATTGAAGTGTTACTTATTTATAGACAGGTTCATGTGTCTACCTATTGTAGTTCAAGAGTACAGCCTTGACAAATTAAGAGAAAAAAAGGCAATAAAATCACGTTTTTTGCGTGGGAGCCCCCTTTAATTTTAATATTTATTTAATTTTTTTTTCTAGCGGCTAAAGAAATACGCGTTCTCTGAAAATTTCAACTGTGTACCTCTTACGGTTCATGAGACAGAGTCCTGTGACAGACGGGCGGACGGACGGACGGACGGACGGTCGGACAGCTGAGGCTTAGTAATAGGGTTCCGTTTTTACCCTTCAGGTACGGAACCCTAAAAAACGCGTGCGAAGCCGCGGGCAGTAGCTAGTAATACATACAGCTGTTACGTTATTCACTGGGTGCAATTCATTAATCTTGGACGCGCGCAATTCGGGGACGGCACTATGTTGTAGCGAGTCATGCAGAAAATATGTGCGCATTATTGTTTCTTTTATTTGGTTGGATGTAAAACATTGTAAAGTTGTTGCTGGGAACGTCATCGTCATCATCATATTCTAAGCCTGATCTACAACTACTGGGTACCGGGCTGTCTTATGCATCTGCCAGCATTCTTTGTTCCGTGTTTCTCGCACATCAACGACTCGAATTTTCACGGTCCAATCTTGGATGGGAGCATTTTACAATATTAGATCGTCAAAATCCAGGCCGTCCGCTTGGCACATGGTTTGATGATATTGTAAAAGACGGAAAAAGAATCGAAGGGTTTGCGTATACCTGGTAGAGACCACTAAGCTGATAGAAGAAAACGAGAAGTTATTCATCGCAACAGAAATCTGTCTAAATAATATTTATTTGGCCGTCGCCGTAACTTTTCTAAGCCATAAGCCCTTTCAAAACCAGGCACTTTCTTTTTCATAATAATAATTATTTATTTATTTCATACGTAGTCGTGCTATTCACAACCATTTCATTTCAAACCAGAAACACTACGCACGAGAAAACCCAAATCCAATTCAAAGAACCATGAAACAAATAACCAGTAAACAGAATTAATTCACAAATTCAACAAATACAATTATTCGGGGCCATTACTCAAGTAATGCCGGGTAAAACGTCTAAATAGCATAAATAATAGGCCCGAGGGAAATAGTTCGTGGCTCACTCTCAGATACAGCCATCATTCATGTGCTAGCATTAATTCCTGGGATGAGCGTTTTTGCGTAGAAACGCGGGCGTTAAGTTATAAGCGAATACAAAATATTTACTCTGACTGCTGTAGATGATCCATCAAAGTCGAAATGATAGGTGTGAATACAGGTAGAGAACCATAGGATATTATTTTCAAGCCGTATGTTTCATTTGTAACTAAATTAAGGATAGAAGATGGAGGAAGGTGATTGATATATTGACAAAAAAATGCTATTACTCCTTTAATGTATTTATGACTGATAAATTGTAAGTATTTTTTATATTTGTAGTAATTTATTTCTTTAATGTGTCAGTGAATTTTATGTATTATTTTATGTAGTATTGTAATAGTTATTATTGTACATTTTAAGACATTGCACAATAAATTTGATTAATTGATTGATTGATTGATACCAGAAAAGTTAGGAAGTTTCGAGAAATGGGTCGTATGCTCAACTTGGGAGGACTAATACCTGGTAGCTACTTGAAACAGAGTGACCAGTTCGTCACATGGCCCCGCAGTAGATAACTGATATTCTTTAGGGGAAAAACTAACGAAGTTGGTTATTTAACTAGGCCTAGATCTCAGTACTCACGGGATCCCCGTGGTACAAAACTAGAATTACATATAATTAAAAAAAAATCTTTGGTTCTTTGAATGTATGTAAATACACGATTGAGAAAAATTCAATAAAAAAAAAACATGAAAGTGCACTGTTTCGTACATAATTTGGTCAAGATATCAGGAACCCTGCGGTCTATTGAAATTACTCATGTTTGATTTATAAGTTATTGGTAATTATTTGGTTCCTTGAATCAGTTTCTTCATTAGTTGTGTAGTTTTCTTGTAAATAAGCAAAAACTAGATTTTTGCGATCACACCGCTCCAAAAACGTATGTATGCTCTGTGCCGCTCCTATGAACGCGAAATTCTTTGCCTATCCTTTTCACAAAATGGTGCGCATTGCGCCCTCTTAATACATGCATCGTTATTTTTTACTAGAAAACACCCATAACACCTGGAACCAATATCTGCAGATCCAACATTTTTCAAGATGCGGGAATAGAACCCGCAACCTCCGGCGTCACTGGCGGAACTTCGTCAGCTGCGCCACGGAGGTCGTCGCTTGTTATTTCCGCTATTTCCTGTCCCTCAGCCATTTACCTGGCTAAACCCATTCCCGCCATAACTTGTTTCAGCCCGCCTAAATGAATTACGCTTCTGATAGCGCGGCAATTAGGAATTAGGTCTTTCAGGCCATAAGCTTGTTTATTGAACAAGATACTTAGGATTCGTGTCACTCTAATCACTGAAATTGATTGTTTGGATGTATTGATGGGTGAATCTATGGATGTATGTTAGTTACTTCTACACGCCAAAACTACTTACTATTGGGTTTGAAATTTTGAACTGAATTACATACCTATAGATAATTTTTATCCCACAAATTAGGAGAATCCTTACTCCATACTAGGTAATATTATAAATTCGAAAGTAACCCTGTCTGTCTATCTGTCTGTTTGTCTGTCTGTTACCTTTTCACGCCTAAACGGCTGAACGGATCTCTATTAAATTTGGCAGGGAGGTATATGGTACTCCGGGGACGGACATAGGCTACTTTAAAGGCGCGTGCAAATCCGCGGGCAGCAGCTAGTGGGATATAAATAATCTTTAAATGTTTCCATAGAAACAATGCGTGTGTCAGATATTGTAATTTGGTTAATGATAAATATATAATAATAGCTGCAGCCCGCGGCTTCGCACGCTTTTTTCCGGAATAAAAGGTAGCCTATGTCCGGCCCCGGGATACCATCTACCTCGCTGCCAAATTTCAGCCGTTCTTGAGTTATAAATAGTGTAACTAACACGACTTTCTTTTATATATATAGATAGATAACAAGTGTATTTAGTGGTAAACAATAAGGGTACATAATAACTCAGTGCAATAAGGCTTCAAAAGATATTCAATAATAAAATGTAAAGAGCCTGATTTCCTACTTGTTTTCCCGCTCAAATTCAAATACTAGGACAAATGAGTTTCATTAAATGAATAAGCTGTAACATGGTGTATATAATGGTTATAATTTATTGAATAATAAATATTATAATATAATAAGTGTATATTGTGGTAAACAATAAGGTTTCAAAATATATTCTATAATAAAATACAACAGGCTTGATTTCCTATTTGTTTGCCTCTCAAATTCAAATACTAAGCAAATCAGTTTTATTTAATGAATAAGCTATTTCATAATGCATTAAATTGGAAGTACTGAGTATTATATTTGTAAGCTTAATATTTAAGACCATTTGTCATGGATATTTTACCATATTAGAAGATGTTTCAATGTATTAGTAGTGAAATGATAAAACAAATAGTCTCGCCGATGTTTGGCGGAATGGTTCGAAGTTTAACGACGTCCAGCGGACCGTTGAACTTATTATAATTATTTAAGGTAGATGATGGGTTGGCTCCGCCACTCTTTTCTGACCCAGTAAGCTGAAAGCATCTCTCGTTATGGTAAGCTGTTTTACATTGTAGCACCTTTTTCTAGATGATGTCTCCTAGCTTGTTCTAGTATTGAAATTGTTGAAGGTTAAGTTTGAATTATAAGGTTATGTATACTTTTAGAATGTTTCTATTTTATGGATTAATGCTTCTATTTAAATACAAACATGTGTAAGACACATAAGTGATTATATAAATGTGCTGGTGGTTTCTTTTTCACTTCTTCCACCAGTGGACAAAAGATTGAAGTGAAGATAAAATCAATAACACTTTATTTTTTATTTGATTGTTATTGATGGGTTGGTATTTCACTTGTCTATCTATGTGCTTATTTTGTAAGCCTAAAGAAATAAAGTTATTGACTTCTGACTTCTGAGTTTATTAATCTCAATTCCCAAAATGTTAGGTTGCATTGTTAGGTAGGCAATTCCATGATTCTATCGAATTAAGATAATTTACAAGGTAGGTAAGCCCTATGATTCTATCACGTGCGAAGCCGTGGGCAGAAACAAGTCACACTAATTTTATAAATGTGGAAGCTTAGATGCTTAGATGTTTGGATATTTCATACCTCGTTACGCCAAAGTAGATTGGGATGGAATAGTGCATGGATGTAGTTCTAGACGTGGAATATACATAGGCTACTTTTTATCCCGGAAAACGCTTGCGAAGCCGCAGGCTGTTAAATTACTAACAATTCTAGGGCCATTAACCACTAACTGGTACAGGCTTTAGCTTTTACTCCTTCTAAAAATCCTAAATATATATAAAAATAGTTCCATTAGGGTTCCATCCACTACTAAAACCATTTTTTCACTGTCACGCTCGTTATTTATAAACGTGGACCAGTAGCTATTATTCATTCCAGTAAAAACAAGATCCGTCAAGTGCGAGTGTTACTCGCGCGCCGAGGGTTTCGAACGGTTGTCAAGTATACCAATATGTACTGTACTGGTTAGAGACTTAGCTATTTGATGAATACCAAAAAACCAAAAAATGAATAAAAAAAAAACAAAAAATTAAAAGTACTTTTAATTTTTTGTTGTTTTTTATTCATTTTTTGGTCCGAAATTGTTTAGTCATTGTTTAGTCCGAAAAATTAAAGGTGGTCCGAAGTTTGCAAACCGATAAATCTGAAATGTACCTACATTTCAGATGTATCGGTTTGCAAACTTCGTTGTACAGAGGAAAACAGTAAAATTTTCAAGTTTTTTCAAAATATTTCAAAAAGTATCTAACCTACAGGAACTTCAAAAACTGTTTTGAGATGTACATACCCAATACCTTTCATTTAAAAAACCGAAACCGGGTTTCGAAACCGATCTCCGATCTTCGAAACCCTACAAAACAAATTAGTATTTTATCTAACAAGATTTAATTTCATAGTAAAGTTGCTTAATTTTTTTAAAACTGACAAAATTAAAAAGAATCAAACTAATGAAGTATATAAAACAACAGACAACCTTTTCTGGTCAAAAATGGAGTAAGATGACACAATTTATCTTTACGACCAACTTTATCCATATTAATATTATAAATTCGTGAGTAACTCTATCTGTTACCTTTTCACGCCTAAACGGCTGAACGGATCTTAATGAAATTTAACATGGAGATAGACGGAATGCCGGGGACGGACATAGGCTACTTAAAAATTGATTGCAAAGCCGCGGGCAGCAGCTGTTTAGGTATATATTTCTCACCCATATTCTTTGCGAATAAATGAACCGTGCCTCGAGATGGTTCGAGGTTTCCAGTGGCGGCCGTCTACTCGACTTGGCAGGACCACTAACGTGTCCCCTGATTAAAAGCTTTAAGTTTGTCTGTTTGACTGTGGGATTTCTCCCAGGGAACCTTCACCGTAATAATATCTAGCTACTTTTATTAAAACACGGACATAGTGAGAAGGCTCAAAAGAACAAAACCTTTTGAGTTAGTGTAGTGATAATTATAGTGTATGTGCATAAGTGCTATCTTAAAGAACACATGAACAAAGTGTCTTCACCTTAAGTATAGAGACAATAAGAAAAGTGCCAATGGACACGTTCTTAGTAATATGTTGTTATAAAAAAAAGTTAAAACTAAATTACCCATTAGCCAATTCTATGGTTAGGTTGTAATTATACTCTAGTGTATTTAACATTAGGTAATTTAAAATGTGATTATTAGACCATAAAAATGAAAAAAAAGTTTACTAACAACCACCTATTTAGTGTCTAAATTACATTTAATCTCGGAGCGGAGCTTGATGGATTGCACTGTTCATCGTTTTTGAAAAAAACCCAAACAATATCCATTTATAACGTTTAGCAAAGTTTGACAGATTGACAGATTGACAGATGGACTAACGGTCTGTCTTTCAATATGGAAACCTTTTCATATTGAAAGGTTGATGGATTGTTTAACGTATAGACTACCTAGTCTATACGTTAAACAACAAATAAAACATTTGGCGAAATTGCGACAACCCAGTCGCAGAAGCCATCTGACAAGAAGAAGAAGAATAAAACATTTCTTTCAATTATCGATCAAGGAGGTTTCCGCCGCCTACCCCATAGATAACCTAGAACCTAATAAAAATTTCACTCGAAATTGTCTACGATATTGTTTGATGCAGACAATTTGCGCAGAGGCGTGACAAGTTCTGTGCATAAGGAAAAAGAAATCAGTGTAGTCGAATTAATTATATTTTAATAATAATAGCCTCCCCTAATGAGAGCCATAGCGCCCTGTCTTCAGCTTGCCGCATCCAGTCTGCAGTCTTTCGCAGATCGTCATCCCACCTGGCCGCAGGGCGTTCTACACTACGTTTGCGGAGTCGCGGTCTCCACTTGAGTACACTTTTACCCCAGCGGTTGTCGGTTCTTCGGGAGATATGGCCGGCCCACTGCCCCTTCAGCTTGCTAATTCTCTGAGCCATGTCGATAGCGCTGGCTCTCTGTCTGATGTGTTCGTTACGAATCCTATCCCATTATAATGAGTAGATAGCTGAAATTAATAAACGCTGTTTTTTATAGGAACAATCTGAAAATCATACCGTTACCCAGTACTTATCATATTTAAATTCGTTTGATTCCTTCTAATTAATAATAAAATTAACGGAATTTCTGTTTACAAATAGTTAGGTATCTACGTAGTTAGAAAGTCACAGAACTGTTTCTGAGTAGTCATTACTAAAAAATATGAAAAAATAAACCAAATCAAATGAACTATTGCTATTAATCTATAAATGTTTGAACTAGTAATAATAGGAAACTAGTATTTTTATAACAAAAAAATAAATGCAGGAACACATAAAATATATATAAATATAAAAACAATATCCATGAATTTAGAACAAAGTCAAAATCGTAAATTAAGCAAACCAAAATAGGAGGTTGCATCACAAGGGAACAAATAAATAAATAAATAAATAATGCTGGACAATCCACACAGCATCATCTAGCCCCAAAGTAAGCAGAGCTTACTTTGGGGCTAGATGATGCTGGATGATTATGGGTACTAGATGACTGATAAACTTAATACAATATATAACATAGACAGATATTTTTTATTATATATAGAAAATACCCAGAACACCCGGAACAAATATTTGCAGATCGTACAAACATTTGTCCCAAGGCGGGAATCGAACCCGCAACCTTCTGCGTCGCAGGCGGACCTTCGCCCGCCGCGCCACATCGGTCGTCAAACAACAAAATAATGTATTTAAGGCGAGAGCGACTTTTTGAATGATGGATACTATTTGGACATTATTTCAAACACGCAGAATATAAAACGTACAACAATCTCTATTCCTAATAAAACTGTAACAATAAATTTTCATAATTGCGAAAATGTCTCTTTGTTGAATGTGTGTTGTTTTTAGTTGCTTTATTATTAGATACTATTTAATTTCAATTTAGTTGTTATATTTTAGTTGTCTATGTTTTTTGAAATAATAATATTACAATAAAATAGAGGCGCCTTTTATTTTCTCATAAAGGGTGATGAAAAGTAGAGTGTATCACTCGGGCGCAAAATATATTTTTGACGTACTTTGAATCCCTCGCTACGTTCAGGATTCTACTCTAGAATCCCTCACTTCGCTCTGCATTCAAAAAAGCGCCGTCGCCGTAAAAATTTTATTGTGCTACCTTATGATACAATCTACTATTTAACGCAATTGATTTCTTGGGCGCTTAAATATCATACTATAGTGGTAAAAAATCCATTAAAACTACTGAAAATCGGAATATGCCGTCCTTTTTTGTGTCTTGGACGTGTGATTTTTGTAAATTTGCTAGGCATGCTTCCTGTCCGAGCGCTAACATGACACTAGTTGAAATCGTAGAGCATCTTGTCAATTGGTCTATCTTTTGGACGGCTTCAGGGTGCGCATTGTGAATGTACTCGTATGAGGGGCGGCAGGGAATACCTGGTCGAAGCTTTCAGTGAACTATTACAGTAAGAATTAGCTGCATCCCGCGGCTTCGCGCGTGTTTTCAAGTAGCCTGTGCCCGTCCCCGGGATATTGTTTACCTCCCTGCCAAATTTCATTGAGTTCCGTTCAGCCGTTTAGGCTTGAAAAGGTAACAGACAGACAGACAGACTTACTTTCGAATATATAATATTAGTAGGATTCTTATGGATACATTATTTCATACATAGATCGTTTTTTATCTGATTTTTTGTATGATCTGCAGATCATACAAAAAAGAAGATCCTTCGAGTGGGTTCGAACGAGGGTTTCGAACGTTTGTCAAGTATACCAATATGCACTATGGGTACCGGTTAGAGACTTTGCTATTTATTAAATACCTAAAATTAAACGGTTCTTTTCAAATATCTGGTTATAGAACATTTTCGACTTATTTCAAAATATTTCAAAATGTATAGAACATGTATTTTAAAAACTGTTTTGACATTTACAAACTGATACCTTTCATTTGATACCCCATTTGACCTTGTAGGTATCTTTTAAAATATCGACATCACAATTTTTATTGAAAAGTTTTCATTTTGATTTTAGATTTTTATTTTTCATATTTTTTTAAATAATTTTTTAGTTTTTTTCTTTTAATCTGTACAAGCGCACGAAATGTATTATTATTTTAAATTTCAAGTTATTTGCTGCTGTAGTTGCTGAGATATAAAAGACGGAAAAAAGGACACAGAAAGCGAGACCATAAGGGTTTCGAAACCGATCTTGATCTTCGAAACCCTAAAAACCGAGGTGGGAATTGAATCCTCAATCTCCTGCATCGCAGGTGAACCTTCCGCTGCGCTACGGAGGTCGACAATATTCTCGAAAAGACTTTCAACCTTCTTCTTATCTCTAACCTTATTAATTTTTAACCGACTTCAAACAGGAGGAGGTTCTCCGTTCGTCGGTATGTGTATTTTTTTTTTGTATGTATTTTACTTGGTATCTGGTATTATTATTTATCCCAATCACGACTAGCTAAAACAGTTTTCGTCTGTGCCGATTGTTAATAGATTTTGATGATTGTTTCGATGTTGTATAAAAATTGATTTTGAGGTGGCCCCCTACAAGTTTGATTCTCGAGGAGTTACTATGTGCGCCATAAAACGTAGGTTTGTAAAAATTCTTCGAATATGATAATTTCATTAACACCTATTTAATGGTTTCCATGGCAACGTGCGTCAACAGTTTCATCCATGAGTCATCAAACTAAATTAGACTTGAATTATAAGTAGATGTTGCCCCTGTTTAGCAAAATTCGTATACCTTGATCGATGATAAAAGGCCTTGTACACCGTCATGGCACATGAAAAGTTAATTAAAACATCAAATAATTCATAAAAACAATTAATCTTCATAAAAAATTCCATAAATCACGAATAATTATAAATTCAACGGTCGGATACAACCGGGGAAAATACGGCCCGGTTACTCATTTCGTCAGTTCTCCGTAATATCCCGGATCAAAACTCTGTACAGATAATCCAGACAAAATAATCCTCGGGAGATGGGACTTTTTCTAACTAACCTTCGAAGGTTCCAATGAAAAAATACTGAAAATTAGTTTAGATTTATACGTGTCCCACAGCAAAGGCTTTACCCATCTATAAATATAAAAATGAAGCCCTATTTCCCTTGGTCACGACATGACATCACGCGTGAACGGCTGTACCGACTTCGCTTATTCTTTTTTTGTTATCTTTGTTGTTTTTGTTGTTTGTTTGTTATTGTCAGGAAAAGGTTCTTAAAAAAGAAAAAAATTAAGAAAGTTGCGCGGAAAATTTCGAATTTAATAAGTATTCATACTTAAGACAGGACAACGTCTGTCAGGTACGCTAGACAGTCAAAAAAATTAATTTGTTAGCTATTTCAATTAATTAATTTTGGCTGCTGTGTGATGCCGGCTTAGAATTTGCACCACCCCAACTCTTCCCGCGGATGTCGTAAGATGCGACTAAGGGATATCCACCGGGAGCGGGCAGCAGCGCCCCCTGCAGAACAATTTTACCAGCGAACTGCGATCCCCAACACGCATGCCCAGCGTGGGGATTTTGGCCGTGAGATAAAAGCCAATAAGGCGCTTATCAGGGGGAGACCTGAGTCCAGTAGTGGACCAATATTGGCTGTGGAGATGGAGGAGGTGGATCTTGGTACATGCAATTGTGTATTTGAAAACTCAAAACAACATGGAACCATGGATCTATGACCACACGATAGAAGAAGTGGTGGCCTCGGCGTAAGAATCGACCTCTCGACCCAGTGGATGTCGTAAGAGTTAATCTAAGGGAATCAAAAGGCAATGTATATGCTTCTACAAGAAAACTCCTAGTGAGTTGCAAAAATTATCAGTAAATTAATTCAAACAAATTGTCAAAACCTTCATGTGCAAAAAGGCTTACTATAAAATATATTAAATTATCTAGAGGATAAAAATGCTTGGGACGGGATTTGCTCCATCTCGAAAATAAAACCTAACAGGCTGAAGGTTACTTCGTCGCTTCTTCACTTTAGTCAACATACCAAAGCGACAGAAATTAAAAATATCACATTATATATACAATAAATCACAATTACAAGAAATGTTTATGAAAATAAGGAGTTTTTTATTTTATTTGAATCGAACAGAAGAAGAGCAGCTGCTTCCTTCTATGTATTTATAACATATCTACTGACATCAACGATCCACCTGGCAAGCGTGGTGATTATGGCGAAATCCCCTCTTATTTTGGGGGCATGTTCAGCAGTGGACAATGTGTGGTGATGAGGCGGAGCGTCTCCAAACTTAGCTCTCGAGATCACTGAAGATAACTTCATCAATAATGATGGAAACATTTTAAACGTTTTAATAAGAAAGAAAATTACAATCAAATGATAGAAACAAATTAGAACTAGTATTAACATTTGAGCTAACTGCAGACTGTTGCAAACAATCTACAGGTAGCTCAACTGGTCCATATGAATACCTGGCGAAAGCGTCCCCGAGACGCTGGCTGCATTGCCCCGCTGTCTGGCAATGCTGATGCGATGCGCCAGATACTCACCAGCTCTCGGGTCGTCGCTTTAACCAGACGCTCAGATATTTTTTTAAAACACATTATGTATGTAGTACTTAAGTTATTCTGTGATATTGTTCAGAACTAGGTTTAAAGATATTTAATTCTCTAAAAAAGACAGTCACTTGAGAATAATTATTTTATTTTGGCTTAGTGTTATACAATTTATAAAAGTAAAATAAAGTTAATATGCCGTTCGGTCCTGAGATAACATAAATTATATTTGCTAGCGTTTTTATTAACTATTATTTTCGTACATTTTACTTTGTCGAGGTTTCGTCGAGTAGCGCGCGTATGACAAACAAAATATTTATATCAAATATCAAGCATGTAGAACATAAATAACAGGAGTCGATAAGAAGATAGCATTTCTAAATTTATGTCAAAGTCAAAGTCAAAAACTCTTTATTTCCATAAATACAATAAATGTATACTTAGAAAAGGTCAAATTCTTAATAATTAAACACTGACACGGAAATAAAGTGATATTTTTGATTTCAGTCGCTTCGGTATGTAGACTAAAGTAAAGAAGCGACGAAGAAACCTTTAGCCTGTTAGTTAGTTGTTATTTTTCGAGTTGGAGCAAATTCCGTACCACGCTTTTTTATCCTCTAGATAATCTGATATTTTATAGTAGGCTTTTTACACAGGAAGGTTTTGACAATTTGTTTAAATTTATTTACTGATAATTTTTGCAACTCACTAGGAGTTTTGTTGTAGAAGCGTATACATTGCCCATTGTATGAGCTACGTTCGTATCATCTTTGGATCACCTCTACGGATGAGAGTAAAGGTCTTAGCATATGTACACACACGTAAGTACATAGGCCATACTGCACCGCTCCTGCAGGACTCCGCCCTAAATATCCGCGCACATGAATCCACCACCGCACACCAAGAAAATGAGCATTCAAATATGGGCTTAAACTCTTTATCTTTAGGTATATTTTACATTGCTTGTGGGAAGCCATTTGACAAAATAGCTTCCCACAAGCTTAAAAAGAGTGCCCAGCGAGATGGAAATGTTACGAATTAAAGCCCATATTTGAATGCATATTTTTGTGCTGTGCGGTAGCGGTGTTGTGCGCAGAGCTTTAATCGTGTTGATTACACGCTGTCCACGCGAGGACCATAAGCAGTAAGCTTGCTACCCACGCACGCCGGGCAAAAATACGAGCGGTCCACGCGGTTACAGCGCGTCGGCCATTCGTTTGAAGCATAGCGTATACCATCGAGTAGTTTGATTGCGGCAAGATCACGTACCGCACGCTGTCTGCTATTTTATGCTGTCATTGCAAAGCTTATCTACAGATTACAAGTTTAAGCCCATAATTGAATGCCCATTTTTTTGCTGATCGGTAGCGTTCAGATGAGCTATGTCCTTACACTGCGGGTTGGCTGATATTTTATGCCATCCTTCTAAAATGTATCTCAAGATTACGAGTTTAAGCACATATTTGAATGCCCATTTTTATACTGTGCAGCAACGACGATGGATGTATAATGTGCTATGTCCCTAACACTGGTTGGCATTGTCCCTTAAAAAAGTTGTCAACCTCAAGAATTACTTTACATTGCCAATCCGTCATCAGGCATGCAAACATTAAAACCAAAGTCCTCAAAACTAGTGAAAGGATTGGGTTAAAATTTTCCAAAGTTATAAGAACTCTATACTTTTGTACAGGAAACATGTGTAGAAACTAGTTATAGCGGGGTGATACTAAGATATGATTGAGAACCATTGAGCCGCGGCAAAATTATACGTTTCTCGCACTTGACTGATTTTTTACTTCTCAAGATGGCGATTGAGTTCGAGTAGTAGTGCGAGAGCCTAAAAGGGTTAACTTGTTTCGAAAGATTTTTGTGAAACTTTCCAGAGACCTATTTTAATTTGATTATAAATAATAAATAAATAATGTTGGACAATTCACATAGCATATATCTAGTTATCTGGTACACATAACAAAAGCTCTGCTTAGCTTGGGGCTACTTAATACAATAAACTACTTAAATATATATTTTTTATTATACCTATAAAACGTTCACTATAACTGGAACAAATATTTGAAGATCGTACAATCCACTCAGCATCATCTAGAAAGGCACCAGATAAAAAAAATATCTACAACAATAAAGGTAAATTACACATAACAATAGCTCCTGGGGAAAATACTTCTACATACTTAAATCATGCGCTCAATCCCCAACCAGCTCTCCAACTACTCAACAATTTTTCGAAGGCAAAGTTTCCCGCCAACTACGACTTGTCGATTTCAACAATGTCGAAATGTAGGTCTTGCGATATTGAATTTTGTCCAGCGCTGGGAAAGTTTTAATGGACTGTTTTATTTCATCCAACGCAGGGCTCGGCTCTGTTTTCTTTTAATTGGCACTTGTTCTGTCCTAAAAGCTTTATTTAGGATGGATTGGTGATAGTTTTGTAAAAAGGTTAAGGAAGCTGCCGCTTAGAAAAGCTGCCTCGGGTCCAAAACCAACCCTTTCGACTTAATATACATGTTACGAGGTTTTATATGGGAGTGAGCAAATTTAGCACACACTCTAAATTTTTACCTTACCATAGTTTTATTACCATACTTTTAACTTTTTCTTTGCACACACTTAAAAACAATTTTGCTAACAAAAATTAGCTATTATCTCCCGATACCTACATCTTTTATAACTCCATCTATATTTTTATTTACTTACGAGAGGAAGGTATCAATTCAGATGTGCTCAAAACTAAAGATGGTGCCAGCTTTTAAACGATCGAAAGAAAGGGGGTGGCATAGTTTTTTGTCCTGTCCAATTAGTTTGGTTTAGTTTTGTCGACATCTAATCACCTTACATTACAATATTAACTTAATTCGTTCGTGACCCAGTTGGACTCTATTGGTTCCTCTACTAACTGTAAAGTAGGTAGAAGCCTCCTAATTGGACAAGGCACGGCTAGGTAGGTACAGAACTCTTAAAGCCCTTAAAGCAACACTTAAACCACCTTTAAGGGTAAAACTACGAGTTGATGGGTAGGTATCTTATATAACACTATTGGACTATAAACAAAACCTTGCGTCGCCACTAAATTACCAAGTTAAAGATTATTCACTGGACTTTTACCCAACCCTGGCAATCAAAACAATCAAGAACATACCCTATCACACCCGCCATAAGGCCCAAAATAATTCACAATAAAATAGGGTTGCCAATAATGCCACTCCGTAATTGCGATAGTTTAGGGTAATAATTTTATTTACGTTCTCTCGTTTTCGGGGTTAGTTTCGAGGAAAACTGGTTTTTTCAAGCAGCAACCGTACCAATGTGCTTTAGGAGACTTTTGGGAGTTTCATTTTGTATATTGCGAACAATAATTTTTGGAAAAGTGGAAAATTATACCGGGGTTTTGGTAAGTATTATTTTCTGTCTCAGAAGAAAAGACAAGTGAAAATATGAATGTTTCAAATTCAAAATATCTAATCGTGAAAGAAAATAATGAAAAAGATAGGCTAAGTTCATTAATTTTGAAAATCTTATCAAAGAAGGATTGCGCGAAATTGTTACTAAATATATATTAGTTTTAATAAATTAAAACAAGAGCTACAGTTGAATCTAGAAATAGAAAAGCTAAAGTTTAATTACGTTTTTTATTTCACGCATAAACGATACGATACACGGATACGGTAGATGGATGATAAAAAACACTTTATTGTACAACTTAAAGACAGAAGTATCAACACAGAAAATGCTATGAATTATGATAGAGATTTTGCAACGTGACCTAAGAATAGTTGTTTAAGGATAAAATATACGGCTTTTATCTTGGTAAAAACTCGCAAAGTCCCGAGCAAAAGCTTCCTATACAAAAATATGTTCAATTTATTTTCCCAGTAGTGTTACCAAATAGTGAGACAAAATCTCATCAAAATGCCAATGCCAATGCAAATAAATTCGGATACGCTAGATATCAATAAAAACGTCTCTAGGATACGCCGTGCGTATTGCGGTGACGTTCTGCGATTCTAACCGAATAATATGGTAAGAAGAAGAAGATCGAGTTATTACTGTTGGAACTCGATGCGATGAGGTCATTCGATAGAAGATCAAAGTTCGTAAATCGGATTTAAACAGCATAACAGATGACGTCATTCCAATCCCTTTCTATAAGTACACAGGTACAATTTTAAAGAAATTGCTGCTCTGGTGTCGAATGCAAGGATCCACTTCGACTTGTAAGATATACCAATACAATACAAATACTCTTTATTGAACGACCAAAGTGGCGCGGCGGGCAAAGGTCCGCCTGCGACGCAGAAGATTGCGGGTTCGATTCCTGCCTTGGGACAAATGTTTGTACGATCTGCAAATATTTGTTCCGGGTGTTCTGGGTATTTTCTATATATAATAAAAAATATATATCTATGTTATGTATTGTATTAAGTTTGTCAGCCATCTAGTACCCATAACACAAGCTCTGCTTACTTTGGGGCTAGATGATGCTGTGTGGATTGTCCAGCGTTATTTATTTATTGCACACCAAGTACACCAGAAACCCTGTGTTTCCTATCCTGATATGAAAGGACAAATACGTTGCAGAGTGGGCGGCTTTATCGCTATGAGCGATCTTTTCCAAGCAACCTTTGGATGGACAGGAAGTGATAGAACAAGTGTAGATTGTAACGTGTGATACAGAATAATATTTAGATAAAACATACGTGAACAAATAATGATAGCTATAAATATACATTTATAATATAAATATATGTATTAATTAACAGTTTGATGTATAGGTAAAGAAGTGTTCATAGACTAAATGTTTAAAAATATGGAGAGACTTAGCTTGTCGAATAGAAGTGTACCCACGTCTATTCCACAGCTTTATATACAAGGAGAAGCATTAAGCTCTCTGAAACGATTCTCCACCGCATGCAAATTAAGAAAATTCGCAACGCCATCTAGAACCACATCTAAAACCAATAGTTCGGCGCGGGATATTGGTTTATGCAAATAATGAACGGGGAAAATCGACGCCTTGCTATCAAGTGTTAATTCTTTCCGGATATTCCCTTTGTGCGGTATCTGGTGTGGGAACAAATAGATTTTATAAGGGCACGGAAATCGGTGACATGTCTTTTTCTTTGAAAACAAACAAAACATCATAATCTTGCTGATAATGAAAGGTTGGGTTCTGGATACTGATTTATTTGTGCCTTCATATTTTTCTTTATGATTGTTAGGCTCTCAGAATTAACAGACTTTATCAGTCAAATGTTTCTGATAAAAATCAGAAGTGAGTGTATTCACTCAAACTATTTACACCGCTCAGTGGTTCATTTTTCGGTTTAAATAAAATAATGTTCACTTATAATGAGATACAAAAAGTTCTTAAAAATAATGTATAAGCTAAGTACTTACGCTATACCCCCGGGAACGGCAGGCGGTAAGTTAAATACTATCTACCTATCTAAGTCAAAGTCAAAGTCAAAAACTCTTTATTTCCATAAATACAATAAATGTACACTTAGTAAAGGTCAAATTCTTAATAATTAAACACTGACACGGAAATAAAGTGATGTATTTATAATATGTAGGTATAACCTACCTGCTTTAGTAATATTACATTACAATGTAATATTACTAAGCCAATCCACCTCCTTCTAACAGAGTTTGTATGCAATTTTTATAACTCGGAACACAGACAAAAGCGGTTTTATTTATTACATTTAAACAAAAGTTAAATATTTGACAGGAATGGTGAGTTTAATACAAAAAGATAACCCTTAGGTTTGTGTAGATGCTTATGTTAAGCTATGAACGTATTTTTTTAATTTTGTTTTGAACGTGCTTATGCTAGCACATTCCTTGATCTCGGTAGGCAATAGGGGGTTTTAGGGCTCCGTACCCGAAGGATGAAAACGGGACTCTATTACTAAGCCTTCGCTGTCTGTCCTTTCGTCTGTCAGCGGGCTATATCTCGGGAACTGTATGAGGTAGGCAGTTGAAATTTTCACAGAATGTGTAATACTATTATTGCCGTTATAAGTAACAAAAAATAATGAAATAAAATAAGTTTTATATATAAGAGGTGTCCATGCCACATTAAGTACCGATCACCCAAGTTGAGCAACGTTGGGCGCGGTAAGTTGGCTTTTTGTTTTTTTCTGAATAGTTTTGGTTCGATGGTACCGAACAGAACCCTCGTGTGCAAGTCGACTCGCACTTGGCCGGCACTTGGTCTATTATTGGCTGCATTTTCATTACAACCTGAAATAGTATTATTTTTATTTACTTACTTTGATAAGGTTCTGTCCCATTCTGAACGCGCGCAGATTAGAGCACTTTCCTTAACAAGTCCTTTGACAAAGAACTACCTTGGAACAAACCTATTAATCATCCCACCACTATAATCATCATTAAATTAATTACTGAAGGTACTAAATAATCGCCTTTTCGTGAGATAATGTAATAAGTTACTAATTGCTCAATCAATCAGTTCTGGTTCTCACCTCGACGTTTCTAAGCGACGTTTGTAGCGTGTCTGTAGTGGTAAGCCGTCGCGGTCGCGGCGTAAGAATCGACCCCCTCAACTCACCCCGTGGATGTTGTAAGAGGCGAATAGAACCTACTAGAAGGCCTTGCTTCGATATATACCAATCCACCTGTCAAACGTGGTGATTATTAATTAAAGATATTTATGTATGTATTTATAAAAGTATTATCTATCTATATGGATTTAGCTATTTTTGTCGCTATATGTATTTAGCTTGTTTTATAATTTAAGATATTTATGATTTAAATATTTTATTTGTATTAGCTACATAATGCAATTTTAAATGCGTACGTAGTTATAGAATTGTTATTTTTATGTATGTTATATATTTTTATAAGTAGCATAATATATTATTATACATATGTAGTAGTTTATTAACTATGTAGGCTAAGGCAATCTTCTATCTGTATTTGCACACGAACCCACTGTAACAAATTTGTCTCTCTCTCCCAATAAGGTTTGCTGGAAGAGAACTCTTTTAGGGTTAAGCTCGCCTTTGCCATAATCTCTCTAGTTTTAAGTTTTACATGTATTTGTTTTTATTAGTGCAATAAAGAATTAAGAATGCACACAGATCCCCATGTTAAGCCCAATGAGCCTATCCATCCACGGTTGTCTGGTAGAGACCGCTCCTGAGCGATAAGACCGCCAATTGTCACATTTCTTTGTATTTTTTTTATTATTTGTTAATTGTTTCGTAAAGTGTGCAATTAAGAATTTTCTATCTATCTATTATTAATGAACGGGCATTTATCGCGTTTATTTACCTATTTTTCCCGACGTTTCAACACTGTCGTGGTCTAGGGATGACTGGAATGCTTTAGCTGAGTGTGCGTGGCACTGTACCTGCGTGATTAGAATAAATGAGAACCGTATGTTAGACAAGTTTGAGTGAGAGTGGGAGTATTTGTGCGTGTGTATGCGAGACCCATACCTGGTAGTATGGGGCAGAAATGCCCATCTGGGCACAGAGTTCGACATTCGCGGCTTCAACTGTGTATGTCCTGTCTGTGCCCCAATCGGGGGGAGGAAACGTGACGGATGAATGGGGTCGGCGAGTGTGTGGATGGTGGGCTCGCCGGCTATGTATGGGAGGAACCTCCCTTGTTTGGGGGAGACACGCTCAGAAGTGGACGTATGTATGTGTGCAGATGAGCGGGAAATCCAGATCAGTGAGTTCGATTCTCCTCCAGGTCTATAGGCGACTGTATCGTGGCAATCTCGTCGAGCCATTAAGTTCTGTAACTCTATGAGCGTGTCCTAACAAGGCAAAAATATCGCGCCGATGCCTTAATTTGTTTTTATTACCCTGAGAGAAATGCGCACGCATATCGTACTGCCACGAGGAGACAGTACGATTATGCGGTACTCCAACACCACTAAAATCCTCAGGGTGTTTTCGCCTCTGCCGTTTGTGGTGGGAACTTAGGTACGCGATTCTTCCACGAACCCACCGCGGCTGCCTGATATCGGGCACCCCCATACCCCCGGGGGGTATGGAGCACCCCCTTCGTGACGTGCCAGAAACACATGACGCACCGCGATCACCTCGAAGACCTTACCCGCCAATTGGGCGCCGGACGACTCCGTGTCCGAACGACCTATAGGTCCCCGTGCGACGGGGCAATCGAGTGGCCCTGCCGCCTGCCACACGGTCGCAGAGGATTGGGAGAGTGGCCCTCGCCGTACCGACACTCCTCCTCCCCTGTGACCCCACCGCGTCTGCCATCAAACGGTGGCGACCCCGCCAAGACCACGGAAGGCAGAGAGAGCGGCGTACCTCAATACCGGCACTCTTCTCCCGCCGTTGCATCCACATTTCTGCAGCCATGCTGCCCACACAGCAGAGCCGCTCGCCTCAGCTGCGGTGCCTCCCATACGACAACGCAACCTACTACCGCTCCAACTGGGCTTAGAGAGCAAAACCCATGGAGCAGTCCCTTCCAGGGCCGGCCGTATCGCCGTCTGCGTTGCTCGGCTACATGGGTACCTCTTAGCTTCAACGCGGGTGACCAGGCTGCGATTACTAAGCCCCCCGCCCCGGCAAGGCGGAAAACCCTTCGGAGGGATCGCACCGATACCTGGGAGGTGAGTATATTTGACGTTAGTAACGAGACGTGATCGTGAGGTCTCCTTTTTTCGTACAACTTTTTGGTACAACGCGCCTTTATCGTGCGGACAGGGAACCGCAAATCCAAATACAAAAAGGAGACGTCGCGATCACGTCTCGTTACTAACTAGAAATAGAATCACCCCTCTGATTCCTACAAACCATCTCGCCGTGTTTCTCGCCTGTGGTGATGGTGCCTTATACCTACGTCTACTAAGGCATGAGTTCTTCGAAAAGATAATCGAAAAATTACAATTACATTTTAATTGACGTTTCTGACACAAGTCACCGTAAAATAAACGTCAAATTTAACCGACGAATCTGCTAATTGTCCGATTTAATCTCCGGTGAACACCAGACTTAGTAACACAAAATTAAAACTCTTCATTTTCACAAAAAAAGCTTAAAGTTAGTAAGAACCAACATCACCAGACGCAAAATAAGACAAGAGCAGAATAATTTTTGCTCCTTAGTAAAAATTATTCTGCTCTTAAAATTATCTATAAAAATTTAAATCAAAATTCAAAGTGCTTTATTTTCTTTAGACCTTACAGGACTCTAGGACACGTCACCAAATTCAAATTACATAAGTAAAACAAAGTGATCTCTTTGATTTTGCTGACTTCAATATTTTTAAGGTAAAGCAAAGAAGCGAACAAGAAACCTTTACCTTGTTAGGTTGTTAAAACTTGTCCCAAGCTTTTTTATCCTCTAGATGATCTGATATTTTGTAGTAAGCCTTTTTACAAAGGAATTTTGTTTGAATTTATTTAATGATAATTTTTCAACTCATTTGATATTTTGTTGTAGAAGCGTATACATTGCCCTATCTAAACTCTAACTAAAATTTTATCACAGTATTTTGCTTAACATGTCTACTTAAATACTTACACCTTGTCGGAAAAATGCTCGAAAATAATACTAAAACTAAACACTAGACTTCTTATTCTTATTCACTAGGCAAAACGACCACTTAGCACTTGGAACTAAAAAATTTCAATCTTATTCCATCGTAATAAGGCTGTTTTTATTCAGCGAAATTAGCTTTTATGGTGTGGAGATAAGAGGTCCTTGTTTTTAGGGTTCTGTACGCCAAGGGTGCCAACGAGACCTGAAGCCATATTCAGCAGACTAAGTATCTGTTGTTCGTCCGTCCGCCTGTCTGTCAGCAGGCTGTGTCCCATATATGTATGTACACAACAGTAGAAACAATTTTTTTGTTATAGCAAAAAATATTTAAACTAATGAAGGTCGAGCAAAAAAGTTTATTGTACCCCATACGAAAACTTTTTTGCTCGACCTTGACACACACTGTAGATACTTGCTAGTATTATGATAGTCTATTAAACAAAAAATAAAAAAAAACCCGTGTGTGAGAGCTTAGGCACGATAATAACAAACATTAAATAAAAAAACCAAGAAATGAAATCCCAAAAATTTTTCACCTTCGACGGGAACTGAACCCGCTGAATGCTCTAACATATTGCGCCACGAGGTCAAGTGACCTAGGAGTCGAAAAGTTAAGGACTTCCTTTGGACTCTAGCGCTAGTCTAGTTCGGTGAAACATTGAAGTTTATCCAATTCTAGTTTATCAATTTAATTTCATAGAAATTACCCCGAGTGTGAGGGCTTACGTACTTTAATAACAAATACCTTTAAAAAAACCCGTACGATGGTACGGTACCTTTCGCGTACGAGTCCAACTCGCAATTGACCGGTTTCTTAAGGTTCGGATTCGATTGAACCTGAACCTTATGGGGTGGAGATAGAAGCGAGACAGTTATTAACAGTTGATTGTTTACTTAGCGGAGTTTTCCTTAATTTGAGCTTGCCCGCTCTTTCTGTTTCGTTTTTCGATTACTTTTGTTTTTATTTAGTTGGAAACTCCATTTCTTTCAATTGTACGTAGAATTAGTTCAGTGACCTACATTCTTGTTTGCAACTGGATTAAAAGTCTGCTTCGGAATATTAGTAGAGATTATATATGGTAGAGCAAGTTTTGAATCTAAATAATATTAGCTACGTTTTTGGAATGTTCAGTTCGAAAAAGTTCTTAGATTTCGAAGTTTTAATATTCTGTTGGTATGTCTAACTAAACGTACGAAGTAACTAACAAATACAAATGTTTTTTTATTTCGTTCACAAAGTACATACATATCTTTACAATATTTTGAAACCTCCTTTTAAGTAAAGAATACTTGTAATAGGAGGTTTCGCTCTTCCTTAATTACATTTCTAACAATTTTAGCAAAATCTTTTACAATAAAACATTTTTGTCAATACAGAAAAAAATATGAAAAATGAATTAATAGTTGAGGGTACATAAAAGGACTATTGAATGGAAACAGAATCTACATACGCCTGCATCTGCAGCCTGTACTGGGCCACTGCTGAACGCAGGCCTACCAATGATAGGCGCCTCATTGGCTTTTAACATAAGAGGGCCGCCCATAATCCCCACGCTGGACATGCATGGGGTTGAAGATCGCAGTTCGGTGGTGGAAATGGTTCTGCAGGAGGCGCTGCTGCCCGCGCCCCGTTGGTGTATGTCTCTTAGGCGGAGTCGTCGATCGTACGAGGGAACGATGCGTTTTCGTCGCACGACGATATTAAACATACACATTTATGAGTGTCCTAATTGGTCACGCGTCATTGCGCAAGCACTGACATAGAGATCTGGAATCTAGCATCGCGCGATGCCTATCACGCAATCATAAGCCAATTAGGACGACGCATTGATAGTCTCTTATGATACCCGCGGGTAGAGTTGTTGGGGTGGTGTAAATTCTAAGCAGCAACCTCATGGCGGCAGACTTAAGAGGGCGCAATGCGCGCCATTTTGTGAAGAGGATAGGCATAGGATTTCGCGTTCATATGAGCGGGACAAAGCATACTCTTTTGGAGAGGGGTAAGCGCAAAAATCATGTTTTTGTTTATTTACAAAAAAACTACACAAGATAAGAAGAAATTGTTTCAAGGAACCAAATAATTAGTAATAACCTACGAATCAAAACATAAGTAATTGCAATAGACCGTAGGGTTTCTGAAATCTCGACCAAATTATGTGCGAAACAGCGTACTTTTATTTTTTTTCTTTATCGTATTTTATTCTCAATTGTGTTTTCACCTTCAAGGAACCAAAGAAATTTGTGAATTTTATGCAATTCTAGTTTTTACCACGGGGATCCCGTGAGTACTGAGAAGGCCTAGTTTGACAACTAACCCATTAGGTTCGCCCCTTAAATCTAGATTTAAGCTAAACGGTATTTTAAATTGACAAAGAGACAAGCTCGATTCGTCTATGGAAGGTGGAAGTGGAAGGGGGATGAGAGATCTATGCTCTGCTGGTCGATCCAGATGTATACGGCTTCGTCGAAATTCTCACATTTTAACTCTTCTTTATAATATTTTGTTTCTATCTTCTGCACCCCCTTATCTCAAAGCACATTTCACTTTTCTTCATCTTTCTCACTCTCGTTCCCTCCGTTCTACTGACACTCTTACGCTCCTAACACCTGTCCACTCTACTTCATTCTACTACAAGTCGTTTACCACCCGGGCTGTCCAGCTATGGAACGCATTGCCGGTCTCAGTAAGGCGTGCTAAGTCACTGACAATATTCAAAGAAATGGTAAAGGAACACTATTTGTCCTGTTGTCATTGAATTGCCTTGTTTCCCTCTATAAAAGATAAATAATAGTTATGTATGTATTTATATAATAATATGTAAATAAATGTAAGATTTATAATATGTAGTTTGATATGTATTGTATATATTTGTTAATATTCTAAGTAGTACTTAAATACCTATATTATTATTATTATGCACACAGATATTAACCCATGTATAATCCATTCAAGGTTGTCTGGGAGAGATCGCTCTTGAGCGATAAGACCGCCAATTGTCGCTTATTCTTAATTATTATTTTGTAAATTATTTCTAAGTTAAGTGTACAATCAAGTATTATCTATCTATCTATCTATACGTGAGTACTCGTACTTTTATTTCGTTATCAAAAGCTAATGACGGGCGGAAATATTATGAGTGATACAAACTCACGAATACATCTGTTTAGGCAAACAAGTATCCGAACACAAAGAAATAAAACCAGTTTATTCAATAACCATTCACTCCAGCCTTCACTCAACATTCACTCTTCTCGTCTACGCGTCCATCAAGGCAAGACAAATTAACAGAAAATAAAATCGAAATAAAAGAAGAAATCCCGCAATACAATACAACAAAAGGAGCCTTCATTCTACATAATATTGTGAGTTAATCTCAAGAACATCTGATTCGAACACCTATGTGGATGAATATTAAGTAGGTACCTTCAGAGCGTGAGTACGATTTCGTTGGTCTGGGCTAATTTTTTGACAGGTTTAAAATTTTTATCTACGTGCGATTTTCCTTCTAAATACCTCAAAATCTTCAAAAATCTGGCATTGTCTACCAAAAATGTAGTAACCTTCAGTTAATTAATCTTGTTAAACTAACAGAGGGACAAGCAGCCGTCTTCTAATTTAAAGAAAGCAGGGGCCACATTTTTCGTTCCGTAATTGACAATGTTGGCTCGTAGTGAAAATACTAAGCCATTTTTCGTACAATACGGGCGACTAACAAGCTGTTGCCCGCGGCTTTGCATGCTTACGTTGCGGTTGCTAGGTATACGAATTATTGCTGTTGTGACAAGATGGTGACAAGAGTTTCTTTTTCGCATGGCGCGTAGTCCCATTCCCTTTTTTATCGGATCAGGTGACATCTCGATCGCTCAAAAATTAGCGAGCGAGTCAGTGTCAGTGTGTTTTTAAAATACTCGCACGAATCAAAATTCAAAACAAATGCGGAGAGAAATCAAAATTCAAGAAAAAGCCATTTGTTCCTTACACCAAAGTGAAGACGGCTTATTCCCATTACATCCAAACCCATTGTTCTCGGAAAAGAAAACTTTCATACATTAGTTCCCAACCACATCCAATGAGCATTTTAATAATATTTTTTAAAATATTTACGATACCGGACCACGGTACCTACCCCTTTACTATATAGGGTTCCGTATCCAAATGATAAAACTGGGTCGTTATATACAACGTTTCTCGTATTATTCTACCTATTTGTTTGAAAGCGAGTCTGGCTGCATTTTCAGTATTCAAATAGAAAACAAACAAAAAAATACAATAATTTATAAAGTTTTATCGATAAAATTTACGAACATACTACAACAATGAATAGTACTGCTCCAAACTCGCAATCTAATGTACAAATTGTTTTCCTTCAGACCGGGTTGCGGCCATTTTGAACTACAATTCATTTAACTACAAACTGGGTTGCAGTTTCGAACTGCAATTTATTTATGAACTACATAACTTGTTTAGGGTCTGAATAAAATACGATTTGTACGCGTAATGAATCGGTAAAGTGCGTGTCGGGCCGCGCGCAGTATAGGGTTGGGTTTTGTAAGTTTTTTGTAGTCATTTGGAAACAATGCACTAATAGGAGTTTATTTTTAGGGTTCCGTGACAAAGTGCGTAAATCGAACTCTATCTGTCTGTCTCAATGTCCGCTCGTCTTAAGCACATTGCCAGGAGGCGTCATCTCTGTAACCGTAAATGCACTAACTGAGCCAATTTCTACACGAACGACGTATTACTTCCAAGACTAAAAATTAAAGAAATAAATTTGGCACGAAACCTTAAGCGCAACTCGCACTTTTAAATATCACAGAGCAGAATTTCTTCTGGCCAGTTTAAAATTTACTAAGCTGGGTTATTGAAAATACCGCATTTTGTGAATCCTTTGGTATAATTTAATATCCAAAGAATGTTGAGCAAATGCCTTCATGGTTGCATCCACACCGCGTCAGTAATTTTTGCGTCGCTATAAATTCCTTTAAACTAATATGCGAATAAAATAAAATTAAAATTCATAGAAATACATTTACTCTTGGGAAAGAAGAAAATTAAAATTCATAGAAATACATTTACTCTTGGGAAATAATAAAATTAAAATTCATATAAATACATTTACTCTTGGGAAAGAAGAAAATAAAGAGTGTCCACCAGCCACATAGAATCATTCCAAAACATTACCCTCGCGGGTAGAAAATCTTTTAAGCCATATCATATCCCATTACAGCATTCATCTCCTTAAATAAATTAAAATTAAATTAAAATTAACCTTTTTTTAGAACAAAGTACAGGGGAAATACACAACAAGCGTGAAAACGATAATACGCGCAGTACTTATAAAAACTGTGTCGCGAGCATTAACGCCCTCCTCCGAATACATGGCTACAGCGTTCCTTAATTATACTTATTGGAGATGCAGCACCTTAAGACTAGGTATAACAACAATAGCAAAAGGTGCTAAAAATACAGCGAGTTGAAATAATATTTTAATAATTAATTCTGAACAGCGTCATCTAGCCCCAAGATAAGAAGAGCTTGTGTTACTAGATAACTAACTGATAAATTTAATACAATACATTATATACCTCTACATATAAATTTTTTGTTATACCTACGGAGAAAACACCCAGAAAACCCGTAACAAATATCAATATTTAAAGATCGTACAAACTCGACGGCGGGACTGCGGGACTCGAACCCGCAACATCATGCGTCGCAGGCAGACCTTTGCCCACTCCGTCCGTTCATTCAGTTATTAAAGACAGATTTATCTTCACATTAATAATTAATATAATGGTTAGAGGTATAAATTGCTTTCACGACATATTTATGGTGAATCTATAAAATCTACACATTTAGTACGCATTGCAGGACAATTCTGTTGGAAAAACGCCAGTGAGAATAGTAGGAGTATGGGACGAACTTGAGAAATTGCCAATACTGCCATGAATGCTAAATAAAGAACATAATATTTATGTTATAACATTCGTATGGAAAACCAATAGAATTGGTACACTATTGGTTTTTCTTGGAGAAAAGTTAGCATAAATTATTTTTATGTGTTATACTCAGTTATACCGTGGGAATAGCATCCATCTCTATGATCCGTTTATTTAGTCGTGAAAGGGAAACAAACACTGTTTTTCAAGAGGGCTCCGTACTCGAAGGATGAAAACGGAACCCTATTACTAAGCCTCCGCTGTCCGTCTGTCACAGGGCTCTTTCTCGTGAACCGTAAGAGGTAGACAGTTGAAATTTTAAGAGAATGTGTATTTCTCTTGCCGCTAGAACAAAAAATAATAAAAATATCAGAATTAAAGGGGGCTCCAATACAAAAAAAAGTTGATTTTTTTGCCTTTTTTGCTCTTCATTTGTCAAAGCTGTATCTCTTGAACTACAATAGATAGGCACATGAAACTTTCTATAAATAAGTAACACTTCAATCTTATTAACGACAAATACTAAAAATAAAATAAAGTTGAAAATTGACAGGGGTCTCCAAACAAGTGAAAACTTGATGTTCTTTGAAAAAGTTGCCTGAATTTTACGGTACGGAGCCGTTCGTGTGCGAGTCGACTCGCACTTGGCGGTTTATTTTATTTTGTATAGGGACGGTTTAAAATCCGTCAGTTTTGGGTTCATTAGTAATTTGTACGCAAACTTTTTAGAAATCATGTATTTGCTTACCTACTTACGTTGAAAGTATAGGGTAATTCGGATTCACTTATGTCCAAGGGAAAACCACCACTTTTGAGTGGATAGAAAAATATGGCCGCATTGGTTAGTGGTCCTTTACTTTCAACAAAAAACAATCACATAACATGCAAAATAACAGAAAAAAGATCTTAGAAAAATGAGAATAAAAATTTAGCAAAAATAAAAAAAATGTTTAGAGAGTCCATTATACAAATTAGTGAAAACTACAAGCTACTCTCCCATCAGTCAAGGTGATCCCTTATTGTTATACATTCTCAAAGCCAATTCCTTAACAAAGAAGTAAAAAGACGTTGTACACGATAAATTGATAATAACTCAGGATATGAATAGAAAATATGAAAATCATGTTTCATAATAGCCTATTTAGGAATTTTAGCATAGAAAAGGTGTTCTTTGTCGCTTATAAAGCTTATTGTACAGAGAATAAAGGTTAATTCTGCATAATGCTCAATAATTTCAGTCTTTTTTTGATGATGGAACGGTCTAATAATAAATATAACGGTCTCATAGTAGGTGACTTTAATATAAATTGGTTAGATGAACAATGTTCCGATCGGAAACAACTTAGTGATTTGTTATCAGTGTACAACTTTAGTAATGAAGTGGATTTTCCAACTCGTGTAGTCGGTGCGTCCTCGACCTGCTTGGATCACGTGTACTGTAACATGGGACCAGGGATGGTGGCTTCGACGCCGGTGGACACCCATCTGAGTGACCACCGCGCGGTCCGCGCCATCCTTGCGGTGCCGATGCGACCGATACAGCCGAGAACTCGGCTTATCCGAGATTATTCCGAGGTGAGTCGTATGAATTTTTATGCGGCTATCTCGAGCATAGACTGGTGCGAAGTACAATACAAACGTACTTCCCCAAGCGCCCTAGCGACGTCCATAATAAACATATTAGCCAATAAGATTGACATCTGTTTTCCTCTCAAACGCAAAAACGTACGATCTAACTCATGGATTAGCAGAGAAATAAAAAGCTTAAATGCCCTTCTTTTTGACATTACTAGTATGTATGAAAAATATCCACAACTTAGCTATTTAGAAGATTTAATTACAAAGATTAGCCATCAATATGACAACTTAATTAATTGGTCTAAATCAAATCATTACACAAACATAATTTCAGCAAATTCTAATACTCAGAAAGCCATGTGGAAGGTGGTCAATGATGAGAGAGGAAAACACTCATCGCCCTCTATTAACTTTATGGACGTCGTCAAAGATCCTAGCTCTGGAACTACATTTGGTTCAAAGAAGGCAGCTGCTGACGCCTTGAACGCAAGATTTGTGGGC
Organism: Eupithecia inturbata; assembly: GCA_963662085.1. Classification (NCBI taxonomy): domain Eukaryota; kingdom Metazoa; phylum Arthropoda; class Insecta; order Lepidoptera; family Geometridae; genus Eupithecia; species Eupithecia inturbata. The sequence goes on from OY759198.1 coordinate 10,070,087, forward strand.
GCGGCGGCCGCGTGCGGCGCCCCGCGCGCTGACCTGCGAGCTGTCGTCGCCGCCCTCGCGGCCGCCCGCCCAAGAACTGACCGCTCGCTGCGGTTTGTGCGATTCTCACCTGCGGAGGTGTATCAAATTATAATGACGCGGATCCCAAGTAAGCCTACTAAAGACATATTTAAGATTTCTATGGAAACGTTACGCATCGCAGCGACGCCGCTCGCGCCGTGCCTGGCGGTGTTATTTAACTCCTGTTTGGACGCTGGCACCTACCCACTAATTTTCAAGACTAGTAAGGTCTCGCCAATATTCAAGGGGAAAGGTAAGCTCGAGAGCATAGACGGCTATAGACCGGTGTCCATTATTCCTGCGCTAGCCAAGGTATTCGAGAACGGAGTAAGTACTCGACTTACAAAGTACCTCGCCGACACCGAAGCACTGTCAGAACGCCAGTACGCGTACCGCGTGGACCACTCCACTACGTCTCTCGCGCGGGAGGTGGTCCGTCTTATAGTTGATGCCTGCGAGCGCCGGCAGCGAGTCGCGGTTTTGTGCTGTGACCTCTCAAAAGCCTTTGATGTTGCAGATCATGGAGTACTCGCTGCCAAGCTCCGCCACTACGGCATAGGAGGACCTGCGCATGCTCTCCTGACCGACCTACTGCGGAACAGATCGCAGGTCGTAGTTGGCGACGGTGGAGATGTTAAGTCCGATCCACTAACGACCATAATGGGCGTAGCACAGGGGTCGTCTGTCTCGAATTTGCTGTTCTCGCTGCTGCTCAACGATCTTCCTATCTCTGTAACCAGGAGCGACATATTTATGTATGCAGATGACGTAGCAGCAATCGTCACAGCGGAGACTGTGGACGGACTCGAAGACAAATTGAATGAGGCAGCACAGGAACTGGCACTGTGGTTCCAACGTAACGGCCTCGTGCTAAATATTAGTAAAACACACTTCATTCATTTTTCAATCTCCGGCCGGTCATCCAGGAACATGTCGGTGTGTGTAGGTGGCACTTCAATACACGAAGTGTTGTCGACGACATTCCTCGGATTCGAGTTGGACCGCGGGCTAACATGGGCGGCGCACGTGGACAAGCTGTGCAAGCGGCTGGGCAGTGCGTGCTACGCGCTGGGCAGGCTGGCGCGCCTGGTGCCCGCTGATATGGTCCGCATGTGCTACTTTGCGACCGTACACTCATTGTTGCAGTACGGCGCCGAGCTCTTTGGACGCGCTGCCGAAAGGGAACGCGTCTTCAGAATGCAAAAAAGGGCCGTACGTGCGATAGCATGCGTGTCGCAGAGAACATCTGTGAGACCATACTTTACCCAGCTAAATATCATGACATTTCCATCGATAGTTATTTATCAGGTGGCATTGCATGTCCGTCGAAACATAAATTCGTTTCCAAGGCAGGCGGAGATGCATTGCTACAACACTCGCAATGCCGCGGGTGGCTGGCTGGTGCCTGCGGCAAGACGACTGGCCAAATCGAATAAGTTGACGCACGTAATGGGACCGGCTACCTACAACAAGCTCCCAGATAAGGTTAGGAACGCACCAAGTCTCGAAAGTTTTAAGAAGAAGCTTAAAAACTGGCTCGTTGAGAAGACGTTCTATACCTACGACGAATTTTTAGATTATCAATAATGTTAACTAATTGTTATTAGATATTATTATTATTATTTTTATTTTGTTTTGTAAAAACAATTTTTGACATGTAATTTGACAAATTATTAATTAAATGTTTATCTGTTTATCTGTTTATCTAGAACGCTTTATTTTCACAAATATATTTATTTTTAGGGTTCCGGTGCCAAATGGAATAGTTGGAACCACTATCAGTTGGTTTATCGGTTCGTTCTGTTCGCTCATATACAACCTGTCACGTTTATTTAAGCGTCATAAAAAAAAAATACATCCACCTTAAAATGGGACCACGTCATCATCGATTGACTGCGCAAGTTGACAAAGATGTTCTTGTAATAATATTCACAAATAATGAAGGATCATGCTCAACTAGCATTATCAACTTTCTGTTACCGTTTTTGCCCTACTATGTATGTAGTCGTTACAATTAAGACAATAGGGCTGATTATACTCTACTTAGAGTAAGACTCCATAAATTTTAATTTTGTTTACTTGAAAATTAAAATTAAATTTAATTTTGTTTACTTGTGGAAAAAATTCTGCATATCCCACGCAGCATCGTCTTGCCTCAAAGTAAGCAGCGCTTGCAAGAATTGTACTTGACAAACTCATCATATCATACATACTAGCTAGGCATAAGCCTCCCTTTGTAGATGCCATTGGTAACGGCGACAATATTATAATTTATAGTGAACTAGTTATTGCCCGCGGTTTCGCACGCGTTGATCTATGGAAAGTTTTAATGTTATTTCTATCCCATGGAAAAAGATTTTTGGGATAAAAGTTTCCTATGTGCAGGCCTAGGTTTGAGTAATACAAATCCCAAAAGATCCATCATAAATCTTGTCAATGGATCTGACGTGATCCATCCAAAATTTCAGCACGATCTGTTCAGTAGTTTTGGCGTGAAGAGGTAAGAAACATCCAAACATCCCTATGTACATTCACACATCCAAACTTTCGCATTATTAATATTAATGTGATTTCTACATTATTAAAAGAAAACACCCGAGGTAAATCCCGATTTTTATCGGATAATAATATAAACTTAATAGCATACAAACGTAATAGGCACATCATAAGATACCATAAACTCCCAAACTTAACCGCTTACAAAACTCTGATTTCCTGACGTTTACAAACGATCCGGGATACAGAGGCGTTCATCGGCAAAATTCCAAAGTTTCTTCCCCATATCAATCACATAAAACTTTTTATGAGGGGTTTTGATGACGAACGAATATCTTAACGAAGCGCGAAGGTAGGATTTTTCTTTGAAGTGGCCCATTTTAAGTTTGACAGGGAATGATGGGGAATTAACGTCAGCTGTCAAAATTGTAAGGGTCTTTTTCCACTGCAGATAAACTGCGAAGCAGTGGAAGTTTTCGAACTTACAGAGGAAAAAGAAAATGGCAAATGGCTGAATGATAGGAATTTTTATGACATAAATGAATTTTTTAATCTTAAATTGTAGTTGAATTGAATTGAATTTTAAAATATTAGAGTATAATTTTATTGTATTATTGCATGCTAAGACAATAGCGAGACATGAGCACTATATTATTTGTATTTGTACCACCTATTATACCATGTTTGAAGCAAATAAATATTTAAATTGAATTGAATTGGTAAAAAAATTACAAGCGCGCCTTCCAAACGGAGAGCCGTGGACTTTTTTACTATCAATATTCATTCGTTTGACCTCAAAATCAATATCAAGTGACGATGTGACCGACGAAGGTCTAGAAGACACCTTTACACTCTTGTTTTGAAGGGACCCAGTTTGTAATTGACCGGAAAAACAGCAGCTGGCAGCGTGTTCCAAACCCAAGCGATGAATGTAGAGGAGAACCGCTCAGTGCGAGTGGAAACTATATTAACAAGATAAAGTGCAAAAGACTGCAGGCAGATGCTGTATGCAGCAAGCTGAAGACAAGGCGCTATGACGCTCATTAAGGGACTACTAGTAGGTATATTTTAATGGTGTGCATGACGTTTTTTATTAAATATTTCCTTAGATCAAGCTTGAGTATTTTTTTTGTAAGTATATCCACTAAATCCGTTTATTACTTTCGGCGTGTAGGAGTAAGAAACATCAGAACTGTCGCCCCTATAAAATTAGTGTGACTCTAGAGAATGCAAAAAACCTAATAAAAAGAATCCCACACAGCCTGGGAGTTGTAAAACAATAATTACTCGTAAAATAACACGTTAGCACGGTGGCAAGACCCGATGCGTCCCGCGAGGGCAGTGCATGTCTTATTGAGCAAAGGAAAATAATATGGAATAGAATAGGTTTCTTTTGTGTTTCTAGGTGTATGTAATAAAAGGATTACGTTAAAATTAGAGAGAAAGAAAATGTTAGGAAAGAAAATTTAAAAATACAAGGAAAAAAATACATAATATTTTCCTCATTGTTTAAATGTTTTTTTAATAGCCGTTTAAGTTTCTCCATATAATGTATATCGTAAGTTTAACCATATAATGTAGCGCCTTGCAGAGCCTCTACCGGATAATGAGAGGAACTTATTTTCATAATATGACAGCAATCCAAAAGGAGCAATCATACGAACTCGATTATAGTTTTCAAATGATTATTTGCTGCAATTTTGCAGTACACCTTTGACAAGTCAGCGGTAGTATGGTAAATTTCTAAAAGCTAACGCGTTCTCCTTTTCTTTTTGGTATACTGGAGGCCTGGATTTGTGACGTCAGCGTGGATAATTAACTGCACTGGATAATTAGCTCTTAAAATGTATCTTATAACCGAAAACTTTTCCGTTTTGCATTATCATACTATTCAATTCAATTCAACACGTTTATTTGAGCTTTGTTACACAGATTCATATTATAGCCATAGATTATTAAAAATAAAAGTGAAAAATAAAAACATCTTAAATTAATAGAACGAACAATCTGGGACACACAGTCTTCATAAACGCATGGCACTTTGTGTGCGCGTCCAGTGCTTCATGAAAGCGCAGTCCGTGTCCAGCCTTCCAGCTATTCGTTTCAGCTAGCTACTAGTACTTTATTCTGTAGTTTATAAGTGCATTCCTGGAATCACAGCTCAATATCTGATAGCTGAAACCAGGAAGTAATTCTGCATCAATCATCGTCGACTATCGACATAAACAAATCATCGTCGACTGCATCGGAAAACGATTAGCAGTCGTCGATTAGCCGAGCAATCACATCCGGAACTTTGATGTTACGTGTGACGGAATTACGTTACTTAAGGTTAGTATACCTTGAATGTGTGCGGATAAGGTCGAAACGTGCAGCAGAAGGTAGCGGGTTCGAAGTTCAAATCAAATGTTTGCATGATCGACGGTTATTAGTCCCCGGCGTTTGTAAATTATCTTTATTTCGGACAACAATGGATGATGGTCATAAAAAAAAATAAGTGAATTTTGTTGGCATAATTTGTCATACGAAAGTACGATTCCTACATCCGTACGAGATACATTTCATACTTCACTTGAGAATATTTTTTTGTTTGTCTGTACATTACTAAGCCAAATTGGGTAAATCACAACATACGTATTTCTAAAATAAGAATTATTATTATTAGTTGTTATACACAGGCAGCTCTTAAGCTGATGCGTGAATATCTTAGTCCTTGTCAGTTCAATATGTTCTGCTTATTACGGAACAAGTAATTAAAAATAATTATCTGTACCTTTATAAAATAATTTGTATAATTCGTGATATAAAATTTCGAATAAAATAAAATATTCGATATTTGGATATTACTTCTGAATGCTGTTGATTTTGAGTATTTTTCTTTCACTTAAATATTTTTCAAGTGTTTTTCACAAATTGAACATTAATTTTACAAATAAATTTATTTATACGGCTTCAGATAATTATTTTGTATTCTCAAGGCCGTTGGGTCATACACCAGCCTTAAAAGAAGAACAAACTTTAAAATAACCTTTGCACAAACCATCGTTCAGTGACGTCACACGTGATTTCTGTGACATCATTGTTAGATCAATACCGGCAAGTTATGGACTCTTGTGAATGGGATGTTGGAAAATGAACTGCAGGCTACTTTTAAACCGACTTCAAAAAAAGAGGAGGTTCTATGTTCGGCTATATGTATTTTCGCAGATTTTTCCGTAAATTAAGGACCGATTTGGAAAATTATTTAGCTATCGTATGGAGAATGATTCTGAGGTGGTCCCATAAAAATTGTTTTTGCGAGGGAATAGTATTTGTACTGGAAAACTTAAAAAACATTATTACTAAGGAATTTAAAGTTTTTAGTTTTTCTGAAAATAACCACATTATCCTACTATATAAAAGAACAAGCGATTTTCTGGGGACAACGCCCAGCCCACACCGCTGTAGTTAGAAAGATGAAATTTGAAAAGCAGGTACCTGTTACTACACAACCTCCCGTTAAGAAGGGATTTTTGGAAATTTTACCCCTAAGCGTGTGAAAATGGGGGTTTATTTTGGTTTTTTTTTGAAACTCTTTAACCAGTGGCCTAATTGGCTTGAAACATACAGATTACCAAAAATAAAAAATATTGAACACTCAGGATTTTTAATTTTTTTCCTGAAAATAATAAATCGGGTTATTAAAGTTTGTGATTCGTAATTGGCTCCATACTGAAATGTCTGTAACTTTATAATGCATAATGCTATTGACCTGAAATTTTCTGTAAGTACACTGATATACTTTTTATTTTTATTTTTAATATTATTTTTAATAAATTAAAACATATAAATTTATCAGGAATTTTCAAAAAACCCACAAAACGTAAAAAATAAATAAATGATGGAATGAGGGATGAATGATGGGTAAAATGAGGGTTGAAGTTATTGAAGTTTTTTTTTTGGAACTCTTTAACTAGTAACCAATTAGCTTGATACTTACAGAAAATACTAAAAACACAAAACAATTCTACACGTATTTCAGGATTTTTTAATTTTCCTGAAAATGGAGTAAAGCAGGTTATTAAAATTTGTGATTCGTAATAAACTATAAAGTAAATAATGATACCTATACGTATTTTTTATTTTAACAAAACTACCCCAAAGGGGTGTGCAATCAATTTCCACGCGAGCGAAGACGCGGGGCGCAGCTAGTTATCATATAAATCAGTGTCCACGGAAACTAGAAATAACCTTAAAACGTTGCCATAGAACGAAAATTATACTTGCTTGACTTGGGTTAAAATATCTTATATATCTATATATACTATAATAGCCTACATTCTATAAAATATAGGCTATTATAGAATACTTATAGGAAACAACGCTTGAAACCGAAAATCGAACTGGCTACCTACTTCGTTTTCTTGCACACAGTCCACTATGCCACAGAGGTCGTACCTTTTTGCGCGAAATAGCTAACCTGTCTGTCTCCCGCCAAATTTCCGTTTTACTTTGATCTCAACCCTCCTCTATGTAGTCCGTCAAAAATAATAATATCCTACGTTTCACGTGGAACTATTCACATTAAAATAAATATTGAAAATTATTTGGATGGTAAGAAATAAAATTGGTATTTGAGTAAAAAAAAATATGAAAATGCTGAACATTTCCCAATCTAAACCCAAAGTAAAAAAAAAAGACGGTGTTATGGGCACCAGGAGGTACCAGATGAATACTTGCATACCGATTTTTTATTTAAATACTTTAAAACACTTAGACACCTTTTATACTGCTTAACACTTTGCCTGCTATCGACGCACGCAAACATGTAGGACAGCTTCTTTCTTGCACAGAGACGCCAAAAACTGTTAAAAACATGTTTTTTATTATAGTTTAGAAAAACATCGTGAAAAGTTCCCAGAAAATGTTTCACAGTACACCAACTATATTTACACTATCAAATTGCTTTAAACTAATTTAGAACTTTACACAGGTGGATATAGCGTTTATTTTAATGAAATGAAATGCTAATTGCGTAGTTTTGTAGACATAAGACATTTACCGTAGAGCTTCGTAGCACATTTGCTACGAAATACCGTAGCAAATTTGCTACGAAATATCGTAGCATTATGCTACGAGAATGTTACGAGAATTACATATTTTGCACTTTGGTAGATTACATAGATAAAAAGCATAGAACAAAAATATATTTTGTTTTTTAAATAATATTTTTTTTTTGTGTTAAAAAGCAGTTGTTTCTGACCGCGGCTTCGCAAACATTCTTCGTGGATTAAAAGTAGAATATGACCGTCCTGAGGATACAATTTGAATCCCCTGAAAATTAATCAATATCCGTTCAGCCATTCAGGCAAGCATAAATTAGAGAGATAAAATTACTTTCGCATTAATAATAATTAGTATGGAAATAGAAAAGAACCTTTTTAAAAATAGCCCGAAGTGCGTCACTTTGTCGCCATTGTCATGAAAAATAGAAGCAACAGATTCCTTATTTTACTAGAGAAAAATCCGTTTTCATTAAACATATACAGACAAAAAATCTGTGTACGAATATCCCATTGCTTTTACGATACAAACCGGATATTACAGTAAAATAAAACAACAAAAATATCGAGCCATAACATCATCAACATTCGGTGTACTAAAGATCTGACTATGTTAGGGTTCCACGTTAGTGAACAAAAACGTTTGGAGTAAGGGTCCACATTCACGGGCGAGTGTATCGCTGTCGATAGTCTCTTTGTGTAGCTGAATTCCAGAATAACTTTATGACCTCTACACGGCTGTTATGGCCCAAGAAATTTTTGTTGACTCTTCTATTAACTTATGGTGAGATACATGCCCGTCTTTTGGAGGGTCATAAAAATTACGTTTTACAACCATTTAAGTATTAGCTTAGTGGTTTCTAGCTGTTTGTTTATTTGTGATCCCATAAACAGGTTTTCTTTTATTATTATCTCTGATAATAAAATTACCACTAGACCTCGTGGTGTAATTGGTTAGCCCATTCCCGTACTGAGGGAAGGATGCAAGTTCAAGTCCCGTCAAAGTCGAACTTTTTTGGGATATTATTTGATCTCTTTATATAATTATATTATTTATGTTTAAACGAGTAATGTTTTTCTTTCCCAATCAGGGTTCAAAGGAAAATCAAAGGAAAAGCCTCACCAATATCCCGCCACTTCTTTCGGTCCCGTGCTATCTCCTATCAGCGGCTATGTTATCAGTACAATTCATTGCGGTTTTTGTTTCTTTTCTTTCTTTAAAATCTTCATAAATGCTGGAGATACACAAAGTATTACAAGAATAACAAGCTTAGAAGCTAAATCCCCAAAGAAAGCAGAGCATGCAACTAGTAAATCTTTAATCTTATCTAAAGCATAACTCATCTGACATACAAAATCACAAAAGCTCTCGTTCCAAATCAAAACAAGGTAAACCCATCCAAAAAAATATACCAAGAGAAAGTAAACAAACAAACCAAAACAAAAGGAACCCTAATATGACGTTTTATGGAACGCAAACCATTAACTGACCTTCCGGAAGCACGGAACCCGTCCGCCAAACAAACGCTTGGCTAGCTTTGTATCAGTGAGTTTTTACGGTAAACTGGATATCGTAAAAACAAAAATACTTTGTTATTTAATAACTCAAAGGATTCCGGTGATTTCGACGATTTTCGCTTTTATTATTGTTGTATTGTTGTGGGTATTTACGATTTGAAGTTATTACTATATTGCTTACTACGTATAAATAAATTCAGGAAATTTTACACATCTTTATAGGTAACCCCCGAAGTAAGCCCAATACATACTGCCGAAGTAAGCAGTTTTTGTTATGGACTCTGATATATCCACAGCGTACATACGACTGCTGGACGTACCTCCCCAAACAAGGGGGGTTTCCCTTAATGACCATGTTTGGCAGGGGGATTGGTGATGGCTGGTGTTAAATATACACAGAAGCAAGCCGCTTTTCTTTCTCTGGCAGGTTCACTTAGTCGGCTCTTAGGTTCGTATAATAAAAGCTTGCTCAGTCATAGATCTATGCTTAAGTGACGTTTATACCAAAGAGGAGCGCTACTCAAGCATTTATTGATTGACTGAGCAAACTTTGATAATACGGGCTTTTCTCTCTTCGAGTTAGATGGTGATGATTTTTTAGAATTCTGTACCCGAAAGGTGAAAACGGAACCCCATACTAAGCCTCCGCTGTCCGTCCGTCCGTCCGTCGGTCACAGAGTTCTATATCATGAACCGTAAAATGTATACAGTTGAAATTTTCAAAGATTGTGTATTTTTCTCGCCGCTAGAGCAAAAAATAATAAAAATAAAATAAACATCAAAATTAAAAGGGGACAAAAACGTGATTTTTTGGCCATTGTTGCTTCGTTTATTAAGGCTGTATTTTTTGAACCACAGTAGGTAGACACATAAACTTTCTATAAATAAGTAATACTTCAACCGTAATAACAATAATAAATTTAATAAATTTGAAAATTTAAAGGGGTCTCCGAACAAGTAAAAATTTTAGTTTCTTTGAAAAAAGTGACTGAGTTTTACGGTACGGAACCCTTCGTGTGTGCGTCGACTCGCACTTGTTGGTTTATTTCAGTATATTGCAGCCCTTACCGTAATAGACTGAAATTATACCTTTTTTTTCTTAGGACTACTTTTTTTTGATAAGGACTGACCTTCTCTTTACCAGAATCTCACCTGTTGGTAATTGACGACTGACGATTTATCTTATTTAGTGTAAGGTTGAAAACCTTAATCTCGATTACACATATCGAATATAACTTTCCATGCAACTTCTTAACGTCGTATAACTGCTAAATTCCGGATAAAAGCTCTAAAGCTAGTGTTTTATAGTTTAAGATGCTACTTCACGCTGCGTTTCGCTTGTAAACAACGTTCAATGGCTTTGAAAGGGTAGCTCGACTAACAGACATAGGGAAATTAACATAGTTTGGTCAATTCCCATATTTATTTATTTATCTATTTATTTATTTATTATATGTACTCTTAGAATGCACCTCATCATCATTTTTCATTTCATCCGAAAATCGTAAACTGTTGGATAAACCTTCTGTGGCTGCCACTCGTGGGCCAAGGCTAATAAATAAAATATGTTGCTTCTTTTTGCATCCCTTGTCATGGGAGTTGCATCGCATGTTATTTTTGTGCATTTTTATTTTACAATAAATTAATATAAATAAATAAAGAGTTTAAAAAGTTACCTGAGCGTCTGGTCGACGCGACGCGTAACCCGAGAGCTGGTGGATATCTGGCGCAGAGCATCAGCATTGCCATACAGCGGGGCAATGCAGCCAGCTTCTTAATGGGGATGCTTCCGACTGGTATTGATATGGATCAGTTGCGCTACCTGTAGATTGTTTGCAACAGTCTGCAGTTAGCTTAATTGTTTCAATTGTAATTTTCTTTGTCAATAAAGATTTTACATGAATAAATTTCAATAATAATATAATAGATAATGATAATTTCTACAATAATTTATTTTTCGGTTTGAGCGTGCATCAACTTTCCTGCATTTTTAAATTTGCTTAGTTGTCTTCACATTGGAACTATTACGGATAAGTATCACGTTTGGTCACGTTATAACTAACCTAAAATCCAGCTGATTCTAACGGTATGTGGCAGTCTTGTGCTAACCAATCGTCTGGCCAATCCAGTATATTAGTGCAAAGGGAGGGACCAGCATTTTTAAGTGTCGCACTGTTAAACACGTCATAGGCACTCTATGCGTTAAACCCAGCTGTTTCGAAAGGTCTGTGGAAGTCTTGTGCTAACCAACCGTCCTGTCAGTCTGGCAAGTTAGCACAGAGCGGCTACCATTGAAGTGTTGCACTGTTAAACACGAGGCAAGAAGCCACTTTGAAGTGATAATATAATTGTTGTAGTGCTGACTTGCGGCGCTGAAGTTGAGCTGTTATAAGTATACTTCTGCTGAAGGTAAAGGATGGTAAAGGTAAAAGATTTTCTACCAATGTTACTTGGTTTTTGAATCAAAGCGACAAATACCCGTTAAATAGTACAATTATAATAATGTGTTCAAATAGCGTTTAAACATATTTAAAATCTTGTCAGTGTAGTTCGTTCTCTTGACGTATAACTGAAGTGGATTGAATAGTTAATTATAAAGATGATCCGGTTATCAGTGTTTAAGGTCGGTAGTATGGGAAGGATATGATTTAGTAGTTTCAGTAGTTTTGACGTGACAAAGAAACAAGCATACATTCAAACATCTTCACTTTGGTATAAAAATGTTGTGATCTCGGCCAGTCCATATCTATATGGATTTAAAAAACTACCTAACAAAGTAACCTAACAAGGTAAAGGTTTCTTGTTCGCTTCTTTACTTTACCTTAAAAAGACTGACGTGAACAAAAATCAAAGTGATTACTGTATTGCCTAGTTTTATTTATGTAGTTTGATTTTTGTGACGTGTCCAAGAGTACTGTAAGTTCTAAAAGAAATAATGCATATTGAATTTGAATTAGAATTACAAAGTCAACCGAGTCTTAGATTTTTATTATTATAGAGCGTAAGCCTCACACTGGGTTAATTCACACCACCACTCACCCTCAAACTCATCCACCTCACACACTCACCACGAGGTCACTTGACCTCGTGCTGTAATAGGTTAACACGTTCCCGTACTGAGGGAAAGACGCGGGTTCAAGTCCCGTCGAAGTCAAAAAATTTTTGGGATATTACTTGATTTCTTATCAACTCAGTTTTGTGCCACAATATCATTTTAACTTCTCATATGTGATGTCAATTTTAACAATGACACGAGTCGATCCAGAAGTTACTTCATTTTAGTAGTTTACTCAAATAGATCGCGTTTATTTACCTATTTTTCCCGAAGTTTCAACAAGCCATCCCGTGACCACGACGGTGTGTAAACCTGTTGAAACTTCGGGAAAAATAGGTAAATAACCGCGATAAATACCCGTTAAAAATATTTATAATAACGTGGGTGGTTTTGTGCGTAAGTTCACTAATATTTTTTTTATGATTGTGATATCAAATTTTCAATGATGTACAACTTAAAGGTTATGTTAATTTACTACCCTTACTTAAATGTATCTAAATAACTATTAAACATTTGCACGACTAAGAAGTCAAATAATTATTATAGTAATTTAGTGATACTCAATTCTAAGACCATCATTTTTTATCTATATTTAAGCAAATAAATACTATTTCATTTCATTGAATAACAATTTAAAACATATCATGGTTGTTAACACATAAATGAATGTATCCCGTTATCACTTTTGGATTTTAATAAATTACTGAGGCTTGCACAAAATTCTTATCGTGATTAGGATGGTTAAATAATGTTTAGTGAATTGTCAAACAATACAAAATTCGTCGATTTTAACTGTGATTAGCAAATATATACACCTACATTAAATAATAACAAAAATTATTTCAATAATACACACATACAACTACATTAAATAATAACAGAAAAACAAAAATAATTTAAGGTTATATGTAGTACAAAAACGCATCCAAGCATAGCTTCATTGTAGGCCAGGCCAGTATTTCCACCTGGTTTCATGCCAGCCACTGATTAATGGACGGGAATTAATCTTCGTCATTATGGATTAAAAAAATAGGATATACTTGAAGGTGGATTTGGGACACAACTTTTAGTCGCTTTTTCCCGCGACTGTATAGTTGTGTATTTCGCGCGTATCTATACATTTGGTTCGCTAAATGCGGTTTTAGGAAATGTTGTAGGTATGAAAATTTAAAGGAACAAATTGTTCCTGTGAAACGAGCAGAGATTCTAAAAACTCACCACTAAGCACCTTTTCAAGCAGCTAAATTTATCTTTTGGCTCCCATTTTTTTATTTTAATTACCTGTAAATAAGAAATAATACATATTAGGTCCTTACATATGAAATTGGCGTTTTGTATGGGAGGAACAAAAAGTCGAATATTTTTTAATATAATATATTTAATTAATCAAAGTATGAACCATTATTTTCTATGCACTTTTGCCATCTTATAGGTAGTTCATTGATCCCTTTACTAAAAAAACCAGTCGGACGGGAATCAATAAAATCTTTGAAGGCGATTTGGACTGCCCCATCGGAGTTGAATTTTTTCCCTTGCAAGAAGTTATCCAAATTTCGAAAAAAATGGTAATCTGTTGGAGCAAGGTCCGGGGAGTACGGAGGATGTCTTAGACTTTCCAATTGAAGCTCTTCTAATTTAGTAGCCGTCTGTTGCGCAGTGTGTGGTCTAGCGTTGTCGTGAAGCAGCAGTGGCGTGGAGCGATTGACCAGCCTAGGTTGTTTAGCCGCTAGCTTTTCCATCATGGTTTGCAATTGCTGACAATAGACATCAGCCGTAATAGTCTGGCCAGATTTGAGAAAACTGTAATGAACAATACCGGCACTAGTCCACCAAACGCTTACAAGTAACTTTTTTGGGGTTAATTTTCGCTTGGGGCAGGATTTGGCTGGCTGGCCAGGATCCAACCATTGCGCTGAGCGCTTCCGATTATCGTAAAGAACCCATTTTTCATCACAGGTAATGATTCGGTTTAAAATACCTTCATTATTGTGCCGGTTTAGTAATGTAACGCAGCAGTCGACGCGCGTTTGCCGGTTTGCTTCAGTCAATTCGTGAGGTACCCACCTTTCAAGCTTTTTAATCTTCCCAATTTGCTTCAAGTGAATTAAAACAGTTTTATCACTAACATCGCAGCCTGCAGCTAACTCGGACGTGGTTTGCGATGGATCCGCTTCCACAATAGCTTTCAACTCTTCATTATCAACTTGAGTCTCAGGCCGTCCACGGGGCTTGTTCTGCAGGTCAAAATTTCCAGAACGAAAACGTTGGAACCAAAAACGAACTGTGTTTTCTTTTGCAACACGACCGCCATACACATCATTCACCCTTCGAGTTGTTTCCGCAGCACTAGTGCCACGGCGGAACTCGTACTCGTAAATAATGCGATATTTTAAGTTTTCCATTTTGTAAAATGAGTGACGCAAACAAAAAAAAAACAAATGACGATCATCGAAGCACAAATACATGAGTCTATAGCTGTACAAATTTGAATTTGGAATTCCTTACCAAAGAGGAGAAATTTGTGATTAAAGTGGCCAGTACGAAAAACGCCAATTTCATATGTAAGGACCTAATATTAGTTACATATACAGTACATTTTTGTGTTACGATCCTACAGTACGTACCTACAGTTTCACATTAATAAATAAACAATAAAGATATTTATTCATAAATGGTACAGGTAGAATATACAAAGTATTATGGGTACTTATAGGCTAATTAATTAATAAATCCTTACGATTAGGTACAGATTTTTAGTACACACATACTTGTGGTGAACCTATACGTGTGAAAGATAGTGACACCTCGCTCTAACTAAGTTTACATTAAACTTGTATTTAGACACGAGGGCTCAAACCTCCGGCTACTTTTAGGTTCATATTTGCTTTTACCGGGATATAATTGGAGTCAAGTCAAACTGGCAAAATATCTGTATCAAAAAAAAAAAAACAATGAGTACCCGGCGCTCTGTAGAGCTCGCAGGCTCTGCGCCGGTTTAACTTCATAAAAAGTCGCGTCCGAGAACCGATATTCGATTAAGAATTTCCGGAGTAAAATATTTTAACATAAATTCAGGCTTCATTCATTAAAAATAACAAATGTTTAGAGAAAATGCCAATCAAGCTTATTTTATGTTACGCGAAATTAATTTTAATTCGTGCCGTGATAGGTACGTAACACGTGCCCTTTGCGGATCTCAAAAGCATGTTTTATAAAATCCCCTGTAGGTACAATTGAAATAATGGTGCAAAGATACCTAAACTATGTACCTACTACTGGTGTGTCTCACTGCTGGGCAAAGGTGTCCCCGTACTACTTACATAATAAAAATATATTTTTTCTGAAATTTTTTTCAACGTTGTAAATGATTTTATTGATCCTATCATTATTATTATCATTATTGGAAATTTACCATGATTTCAGTTTTGAGCTTTCGAATATTTCGGGACACTTTCATGCGCCATGATCACAAATTACTTTAGTTTTAATAACCATGATGGATTTAAAAGATAGTACCTATCATGTTTGATTCACTATCATCATATCAATAAAATACACCCACGGCTGAACTAGGGCCTCCCCCAACTACGCCACGAACCCGTTTGACCTACCAAGTAGTAGAAAAAAGTTTATTTCAAAATATTTAACTTTTTCCGACTATAGATTTTGGTTTGACAAAAGATGCAGACTTTTTATAAAAATCTGTATCTATATTCGCAATCAACTAGGAGACGGCACCTACATAAGTTTTTCGTCTGAGATAAGGGTAAATGGTCTGTTACTGCTAAATACCAAACCGGAATTGAAACAATACCTGCAAACCCGCGGGCGTGAGCTAGCAACACCGAAATAAGGACAAAGTTAGAGACAAGGGCAGAATACAAACGTTCTATTAGTTGGAAACAATCTTAAGTAATTCTAATACTAAGTTCTACTAACATTATTTCCCTAAGTTCGGTTCAAGTGATGAGTTAGAGCGTTTTTGTACGCTTCCATAGAAACAACGCGTGCGAAGCCGTAGGCAGAGACTAGAAGTGTTTAAACATAACGAGTCACTAAGATATGATTGTTTGACTGCAATAAATATTAATTTGATTTTCTTGAAATAACTAAAAAACCGACTTTAAATTTAATTATATTTTAAGTTCGTTAAGTTCTCTGTTTTTCTAAGTTTTGTGGGAATATTGTGAATCTTTCGAGCATATTTTTTGTGGTGAGTGGTCCCATATCACTTCGGGATCGTCCTCTATACAATTGCAAAATAATCATACAAATCGGTCCATAAATGACGGAGAAATAAAATTAACATTAAATTAAAATTACTAAATTTCAGATGGATCGGTTTGCAAACTTATATGATATGAGTATAGAGGATAATAGAGGTAGTAAAATTTTCGACCTTTTTTAAATAGGTATTTCTAAAAGTATTAAACATACAGAAATTTCAAAAACTGTTTTGAGATGTAAAATCCGATACCTTTCATTTGATACCCCACTCGGTGAGGTAGCCCCCCTTTTGAAAATAAATCTCTCTCTTTTTACAATTTTTCATAAAGTTCTACTACAGACTTCTCTATATTTTTCATAAAGTTTTACTACAGACTTCTTTATATTTTTCATAAAGTTTTACTACAGACTTCTTTATATTTTTCATAAAGTTTTACTACAGACTTCTTTATATTTCTCATAAAGTTTTACTACAGACTTCTTTATATTTTTCATAAAGTTTTACTACAGACTTCGTTATATTTTTCATAAACTTCTACTACAGACTTCTTTATATTTTTCATAAAGTTCAGTTTTCATCCAGCACAATGCTGAGTGGAGGCCATGGTTATACTAAGCCCTGCTGCGCACGAAAAATATAAGCACCTGTATGTAGGTACATAGGATTAATTAGTGTCTTATGTAAGTGTGCTGTATAGTAAATTTAAGGATTAGGGTAAATAAAATATTTCATTTCTTTCTTTCTTTATGTTTACAGTTACGATTAATAATCTCGCGTACGCCTCTCCCTCACGCCACCGCCTTGCCCGACCCACCCTGAGGCATTATTACGCGATGCCCTAAACACTAAAATGCACTCAGCGACCCGACCAGTTCCAAATAACAGTTGAACATCGTCTTTGAATGTTTTTCTAAGTTTGTAAGATGCTCCCTAGATATTTGCAAGATGTTTGTAAGCTTGTATAAGGGACGAACGGTCACCAACCCATGGGGGGGGGGGGGGGGTTCCAGCAAATATAGTAAAAAAGCATCATCTAACGAACCCTAAGGCAGTATTTTTTTGTCATAGAATTCTTTTTTCCCCATGAAATGCCACAACAGCTTTGCTAACAGTTTTCCCCCATGCATGCCACAACAGCTTTGCTAACAGTTTTTCTCCATGCATGCCACAACAGCTTTGCTAACAGTTTTTCCCCATGCATGCCACAACAGCTTTGCTAACAGTTTTTCAGTTACAGTGAAAAACTAAAGGAAATGAAATGTTATTTAAGAGTATTTATTGTATGCCCAAGAATACTCAGAACTTGTGTTTTCTTCTGTAAGAGTCTGTCCACGACAAGGCCTCTTCTCAAGACCAAGGCTAGCCTCTCTTCCTTCCATTATTCTAGCTTTTGTTTCCATTTTAGGTCTTTCAAAAATCCTAACTAAAAAGGGAGGCCTTTGTCCAGCAGTACTACACGTACTAACTAGCACGAATGCTGATTATAAAGTAAATAAAAACATCTTACCCTAAACGCATAAGTCTCCGTTCCGTCGCGTGTGAAAATAGCTAGTCAATGCTGCATTCCTTTTTCGTAAATGGCCAGTCCCTCGTACCTATATAAAGGAGCGTTTACAAAAGGCGAGTAATCTGAAGGTCTGGATTGGCTATACCCGCCGCCTCCCGGGACCTGTACGGGTTATACGGAGCGATGCTGCGTTTACATGTTCCAGTGTGGGAGAGTTACTTGCATAGTAATGTACGAGTACGAAGACGTACTAAGTAGGTATCTATTTTTACTTCATTGGCAGTTTTACGCTCATGGTATTTAGTGCTCTATTGACTGCGACGCGAGACGTGTTTTTTTATTACGTGAATTTTAGTGATCAGTGATTATAATGCGGCTTCGCATGCATATTCCGGGTTAAAAGTGTTTTCTTGGCTTGAAGAGTTTTACCCTGACATCGGTATTTTTTTTTTAATATTGCTGCGTTCATTAAATATTATATGTTTGGATAGAAGATACTAAAAAAATTGTGCATGTGCTATAAGATAATGTTCTAAAGCGTCAGGTTTCAGAGATATTCACATGAAGAAAAAATATAGTAATTTTAATCTGTAAATATTTAGAAACCTGACGCTGTAGGAAATAATTTATGGAATTTTTTTATTTGTGTCTTCTACCCAAAAATAAAACATATATTATGCACGGCGATTTCGAAAACAAAAAATGTTACCGCCACCACCGCCTTCCACTCCGAGGCCACCTTCCATACAAAAATCTTCGAATCCCTTTCAGACCGATCTGTTCAGTTCAGAATGTTTGATTTGTGGTGATATGGTAACTTGAGCACTTAACACGGGATATTCATTACGATTTGTTGCGGAGTGGTGTTATATGATGCGTGCGCTTTTAGGTGTTAATAAACATGATAGTTTCAAATGTTTTATTGGACAGTGATTAGATAAAAGCCTTTTTTATTATTCAAAATAAAGGCATGTAGAATAAAGTTAATTACAGTTAACTGGATACTTGTAAGTTATCGTCGACACACTTGCGCCTTCCCATCTTCCGAGGACATCCGTAAGGGTTAATGCGGCGGCAGATTTGGCCGAGGATCTCAAGAGACGCAAATATGCAGGTCTCGACAGAGCCTACACATTTGCTCCCTTTGGGGTCGAGACCCTAGGTCCGTGGGGTACCGAGGCTCTCCGGGTTTTTAAAAAGTTATCTGAGCGTCTAATCGACGCGATACGTGCCCCGAGAACTGGTGGGTATCTGGCGCAGCGCATCAGCATTGCCATACAGCGGGGCAATGCAGCCAGTTTCTTGGGGATGCTTCCGACTGGTATTGATATGGATCAGTTGCGCTACCTGTAGATTGATTGCAACAGTCTGCAGTTAGCATAATTGTTTTAATTGTAAATACTAGTCCTATTTGTTTTTATTATTGAATTGTAATTTTCTTTGTCAAATAAGTTATCGTTCATAACATTATGTTACAGTACAGTGTTACAATGTAGTAGTAAGGAAGAAGCCCATCGTGGATACGAATATAAATAAAGAAAGAGTTTTTATATGACAAAACCTTAAAATAGTAAAAGATTTTAATCCAGTAATAAAATTTGAGATTTGGATTAATTTAAAGACATGTAAGGTTCATTTCTATTAGTTATCAACCGTCTGTTCAAACAACGGGTTAGCAAGAAGCTTAAATAAATGTTCGTGAAAACCTCCTTAACAACCTTGATTATTCCAGTCTTACATAAGACTCGATTGAGTTTGGGGAAATATAAAATCGCTAAAAATCCATCACTAAACAAACCACTCCTCTACACACTATCGTACAAACGAGGCTCCATCCATCGACAGGTATCCGATTTGTAAGAAAGTGGGACGTGCCGTAGTCTAAGTGTACACACCGACTGTTACTCACTCCGCCAGTCTAGAAGGGATAATGGACAGTCCCCTGGGAAAACGGTAGTTTACAATCACTACACGCTGCCCCAGAAGAAATCAGGATAGGGGTTTCCACCTGCTTTTTATTGTAGCGGGGACTGGAGGAAAAATTGCTTATTATTGGGGTCTAGTAGTGTAGTCCTCGCGTGAGAGCTAGTCATCTGCTGGTGAATTTTTTGGGGGAATACTCTACAAAATCACCAAAATGAACCTGTTAAAACACAGACCATGTTCAACGATAGACCTCTTTCGAATAAGATGATGATGATGAGGCTAATGATGAAAGGAGGCTAATGAAACTCTAAGACGTAAGTTTAACCTTTGTAATACTCGTAGTACATTACGTCCAAGGTCTGTAACGGGTGGGTTGCTGGCCGCGGCTGAAGATGGCTGAAAGCGAAGCGCAGCGCAGGTCCAGGCCATCACAGCGCGGTCAGCGTTGCAGCCCTTGATGGCCACGCTGAAATGAAGCTTTATATATTTTTATAGCGCGGACAGCAAGGGCTGCAATGATGAAGGGCTTGAATGCCGAGACCATAGCCAGCTTAGCTTGAGGCCAGCTTATATAGTGGCTAGCAACTTGTATAGTGTTTACTCAAACAATGCGAGTAATTTAATAGTAGATTGTATCAAAAGGGAACAAAATAATGTATTTAAGGCGAGAACGTTTTTTTGAATCCAGAGCGAAGTGAAGGATTCTATAGTCAAAGTACGTCGCTCGAGGTTAAATAATTCTGGTCCCGTGTGGCACACTCTGCTTTTTATCCTAAACTATGAGAATACTATATAATAATAGAAAATTCATCATACGAGAAAAATAAATAAGAGATGTTTTTAGTAGTGACGAATATTTATATTTAGGTACATAACCAAATTACAATTCACACAACATCATTTAACTCCAAGCTAAGCAGAGCTTGTGTTATGGGTACTAGATAACTGATATAATTAATACATATACACTAAATAGATAGATATTTTTTTATTATACATAGAAACATTCAGAACATTTGGAACAAATATCTGCAGATCGTACAACCATTTTTCCCGAGGCGGGAATTGAACCCGCTATCTTCTGTGTCGCAGGCGGACCTTCGCCCGCCGCGCCACAGCAGTCGTTTTTTTTATCACCGGCCAGGACTTAATTGAAGCGAATTGCGTTCAAACATTTAGTGTTCCAAATTTAACAGACATTTCGTCACTGTTATTAAGTGCGCTGGAATGACTGTTCGCACTTATCGAGGAACCCTTTGCCTCTTTTCGAATAGATGAGAAACTCATTAAATTGGAGGATTCGTCGCTTAAAAAGTTCTATTCCACAATGTATTTACGAAAATTGATTAGAACATGTCATGCAAAAATGTTCACCCCGATGCTCTTTTGTCAGTTTCCTGCGTTTTCTTTTTTTATTCTAACCAGCCAGTGAAGCTTGTACTGCTCATTATGCATAAAACCTTTATGCACCTAACTATTATCAAAACAAAATAGAATTCGAAATTCGAAATACATTACGGACCGCAAAGAGCGGACAGGTAGGCGGGCAGTAATATTATTACTGCCCGCCTGTTCGGGTAGGCCCGAAAGGTCGATTTTGCTCAAAGAAGGTAGTCAAAATAATCAGCAGATTATATTCTAAGTTTGAGTAAATTATATTTTATATATAAATCCTGAATTGTGTATAGAAACACAAATAATGAATAACCCATCAACACATTCTTATTCTTCTCCTTATACTTCATCCAATTTAAACCCTTATTCACTAAGAGGATAATCGGTAACTACAATAGGAAATCACAAACACGCTAAAGCCGAAAGTCGCAAAAACAACAAAGCCCGATTTGCCGAACGCAATGTTGTGACAACAACGTTTACATTTTGCGGTGAAAATTGGTTAAGTTACATTGGTATATGAAACAGCTAGATCAATGTGAAACAATACAATACAATACAAATACAAATATTCTTTATTGCACATCAAATAATAAAAAAAAAAACACAGAACACAAAAATAAATAAAGATAATGTACAATGGGCAGCCTTATTGCTAAGAGCGATGCTGCCTGGAAGAGTCTGGAAGAGTCCAGGCAACCTTAGGATGGACAAGAAGTGACTGAAAAAGTATAGACGGTGGCGTGTAAACAGAAATAATGTTTAGGTAGTAGGAAGCAATGAATATACTTATACATAATTATATACTTAAACATAGCTGTACTAGTATATATTACAGTAAAACATTGGTGTGCGTGTGTTATAATTTCAGGTTTATGATTATAAACTTACGCCATCTGAACACATTATCAACTTTCATGGATAGCGGATTTTGGCCGAAGGGTGTCGTGTTCAGGAAGTTCTGTGGAAGGCTGATACGCGACACCGCGCGCACGTCATCGACCACTGTGTTTTTATAATTTTATGTATGTGTATGTCTCTAAGGTATTTATCATATGGGCCCTAGTTAAGTTCTTTTGTACTTTTCTTATGATGCCTGAAATAAATGTTTATTAATATTCACTTCATTTATTTTAAATCTCGTTATAAAATACATTTTTTACTATTGAAAATTAAATATTATACAACTATTCTACACTAAAAAATATATCAAAACGTTGAATCACCGGCCGCGAAGCTAGCCTTAAGCGGCCGGTGACTAGGGCTGCACAGAGAGGAACTTCCTGACGATGCGCGCCGAGTCCAGGAGTACCGCCTTTTGAATCTGACCCTTTATCCAGCTTCCTAGCGAGAGTCTTTTGAGATGTTGATCGAGGCTCTTCGCTATTACGCCGTTAACTGAAACGACTATCGGGACGACGGTCGCTGAATCACATCCCACATGCTTACAACCTCGTTGGCTAAGTCAAGATATTTGCTAAGTTTCTTCTTCTCAGCTTTAACGAGGTTAACATCATGTGGTATGGTGACATCAGCGAGCACCGCCCTCCGCTCTAACCGATCTATCAGTACAATACCAGGCTTATTCGCAAGAATAGTCCTGTCTGTAATGATAGATCGGTCGCAATAGAGTGTGGCACGGCCATTTTCGAGAACTGGCGCCGGTGTGTACTTATAGTACGGAACTTCAGGGCCAGTAAGGCCATATCGGAGAGCAAGTTGCTGGTGTATAATTTTGGCTACTTGGTTGTGTCTGTGCAAGTACTGAGACTTAGCAAGGTGCGAACAACCCGAAAGTATATAACAAAGGGTCTCCGCAGGAAGATGACACGCTCGACAAATATTGATCGTGCCATCTTTCATTATATACTTTCGGTAATTGTTCGTCTTTACCACCTCATCCATAATTGCACAGACAAAACCTTCGCTTTCCCCAAAGAGGTAACCGAAGCGTAGCCAGTTTACTGAGCTTAGGAGATCTACATCAGGTCCTGTGAGGACCTTGTAGAATCTCCCATGTAGCTCTTTGCTCTCCCGTCAATAAATAAAAAAATTTCAAAAGAGACGTGTGTAACGGGCGGTGTCATTTTTTATTATTTTTATTATTAGTATTATTATTATTAGTATTATTTAACAAGAGAATGTGAGTTCGGGAAGCGATTGAAGTTAAGAAATATCCTAATTTCAATAGCGAAGACGGTTTCAGACTCTCTGCCTCATGGAATCCAGTTATAGCCAAGTGTACTCATCATAGACCGGTTTCTCAGTGCGCCGCGGTCACACTTAAGTGTTGTGTGTCGTCCGAGTGATGTAATAAGGTAATTTAGTACGAATCTAATGTGTTAAGTTTTTTGATAAACCAAAATTTAATACTATGTAATCAATTATTTACCACAGCCCTCAAAACAAACACTAATACAAAAGATATTTCGTATTTCCATAATTAAACAAACAAAAATATCGAGCACCATGGGCGTCGTCTGTCAAAATCATTACGTGCCATCTGCGTCCGTGAGTGCGCCATAGGTACATCCCGTGCATTTGGAACGCAAACCGAACTCGACTAGGGGCCGGCGCGGGGTGAGGAAGCTCGGTCAGGTGGGGGGCGAGCAGTGTCCATTCAATATGTTGGTATTATTATATATTCTCTGGTAGTAGCTAAACACATGCTAAGTGAGTAAACCAGGCATTTGAATCGAACTGTGAGCACTGACCAATCAGCTGAGTTCATTTATACCAGTGGACCGGAGTCGATAAGCGCAAATATTTTACACGTCACTAATTTCAACGTTTCTACCACAATAGATTTATTATAATGCATTAGCTGCTGCCCGCGGCTTAGTACGCTCTTTTCCGCGATAAAAAGTAGCCTTTGTCCGTCCCCGGGATACCAGCTACCTTCCTGCCAAAATAAATTAAGATCCGTTCAGCCGTTTAGGCGTGAAAAGGTAACAGGCAGACAGGGTTACTTCCGAATTTATAATATCAGTATGCATTATATTGAAAGACACATTTTAAAGTGGTTTTAAGCAATGAGTTAGCTATTGTTATTCGTCATTCATTGCACTTTGCTGTGTGGTGCCAGCATAGAATTTTACCACCCCAACTCTTCCCACGGGTGTCGTAAGAGGCGACTAAGGGATATCTACAGGGGTGGGCAACAGGGCCCCCTGCAGAACAATTCTACTACCGAACTGCGATCCCCAACCCGCATGCCCAGCGTAGGGATTATGGGCATTACCCCCGTGAGATAAAAGCCAATGAGGCGCTTATCAGGGGGAGGCTTGGGTCCAGCACTTTAACGACCTCTATGGCGCGGTCGGCGAATGTACGCCTGCGACGCCTGTGCCTGTTTGTGCGATCTGCAGACATTTGTTGCGGGTGTTCTGGATGTTTTCTATGCAAAATAAAAAAATATCTAACTGTGTAGTGTATTGTATTAAGTATAAGTGCCCATAACACAAGCTCTGCTTAGCTTGGGGCTAGATGATGCTGTGTGGATTGTCCAGCAATATTTATTTATAAGGTGGTTTTAAGCTCGGAGTTTGCTATTGTAATTCATTTCATCCTTGGTCTTTTCCTATTTTTAGTTTATATTAACTCATCTTGTAAAGGATAATCACGAGATCGTATTGTTTGCTGATGATACTTCATGAATTTTTAAAATGAAACGACAAAACACAAATTTCGTCGATGTGAATAATGCAATCCCAAAAGTAGTCCATTGGTTTAGTGACCATAACCTTTTGCTTAATGAGACCAAAATGAAATGTATTAGATTTATTCTACCTAATGTAAAACAAGTAAAGGCTGATGTCAAAGCAATAATTTAATTTAATTAAAAAAAATAATTTAATTACTAGAAATAAGAATAAACTCGCTGTGCCCACAACTAGGCTACACAAGATTAATGTATCTTATAAAGGGCAATGTAGAGGTATACACTTCTACAACAAAATACCAAATGAGTTGAAAAAATTATCAATAAATAAATTCAAACAAATTGTCAAATATATCCTTTCTAAAAAGGCTTACTACAAAATATCAGATTATCTGGAGGATAAAAAAGCTTGGGACAAGTTTTGCTCCAATTCGAAAACTAACAACCTAACAAGGTAAAGGTTTCTTGTTCGCTTCTTTGCTTTACCTTAAAAATATTGAAGTGAGCAAAACTGAAAGTAATCACTTTATTTTGTAGTTTTTTCACGAAATGTATTATTATTTTAAATTTCAAGTTATTTGCTGCTGTAGCGAGACCATAAGGGTTTCGAAACCGATCTCCGATCATCGGAACTCTAAAAACAATACTTACACTGTGCTAGAGCTCGCTGGGATATGCAAATGTGCATTAATTATTTTTTTTGTAGGCTGCGAAAGCCTACTTGATTTCCCTTCCTCCCTTGACTAGCCACTCGCATACCTCTTTCACATAGGAGAAGCCTAGTCCTTAGGCCTTTTTTTAATTGTATACATATGTTTGAGAGTTTGGCCACCATTTCACTAAGTATAGATGTGACTTAAAGCACAGAACGAACTTTTTCACTTTGAATTATTAATAAAAGACGCTGTTTTTATCATCAAGTAAAAATAGACGAACAAGTTTGTTTGTCATCCGTAAAAGTGGTCCTCTAACAGTTAAAAATGCCTAAGTTTACAACTCAACATCTATGTCAGCACAATTAATAAAGCTATTTTCTGACTAATTATTTAACCGACTGCGACTTAAAAGCGCACGTAAACAGCGAGACAACAGAACTTTTAACAAGAACTAATTGTCCAACACTCAACTCAATACAACTCTTAAAACTTTAATGCACGGTTGGAGCTGACAAACTATTTTGTAATGTTTTAAAGATTATTATCGGTTTTTTATTTTTCGGGTTTTAGTTTGTAATTCTGTTAAATTGACGAACGTACGTTTTATTCGAAGAAACAATGCATCTCGAACAGTTATTTATTAGCTTAAGATAAGTGTGCGAGGTTTTCATTACTGTACATACACATCTCTTACATAAAGACGTAAGCCTCATTACGGACAAACCGATTAACGATTTATGTTAGCTATAGATTAATTATGTTTAAATTATGTTTATATGTAATATAATTTTAATTATGTTTAACATTATACAACATAAAATCGTACTCTTTATTGACAAAGAAAATTACGTTAAAGGGGCTAATTTATTAGAACAAAATATTGGTCTGTACTCTTTTTAGTCTTGCTTTCCAATGTTATTGATTAGAACGTAGGTATTTATAGTTTTGTCTAGGCTGAAGATTCCAACCATGCATCACAGTTCCCCTTAACTTATTCCGTAGTCGCGGCCACGAGTTTAGCAATCCACGACATTTCGTTCGAATCAACATTTTGTTTCTACGTTTCTACGAGATTTTTGGAATTGCATTGTGTAGAACTTCCACGGAATTGAATTTGATTTTGGTTTGAATTCCGCTGTGACAAAGTTATGCGCTTCTTTATTGAAGTGATTCTGTTTATTTTATACTGCTGTTGCTTTTTAATTTGTGAATTATGTCCGAACTAGTATATGCCCGCGGTTTTACACGCGTTAATTGGAAATATTATATAATAATTTACTTTTGACATGGATTCTTATGCATTCATAAAATTATTAAAATTTGTAGCCACATTAGCGTTAATTCATTGGTAACCCCCTATATAATAAACCCCCAATAGATTTCATGCCTCGTATTTACATTAGTTTTGTTTTTACGAGTATAAATTTTTTTTTGTAAATTAGAACAGCTTGCTATCATCATCCTATCGAAAGATTCCAGATTTAACTTAAATAGAAATTAAAACTTAACAGGGTGGTTACCTATCGACAAACGTCACTGTACCTACCTGTATAAACACCTTGTCCGCCCACCACATAGAAACTGAAAACTATAAAAGTCCCGACTCTTTCGTTCGCCAAATTAAGGGGCAAAGACCTTCAAAACATAGCTAAAGAACATTTACGAGTCCTGACTCGTATTTTAATACCTGATTTATCACAATCGGTGTAGCCGTTTGGAAGCTTTGAGGTGTAGATAGCACACTCGTGCAACATAACCCTTCTGGGTATTAAGAGCATACGTTTGCATAGTTATGTCTTAAAGTGCTATTCGCCTTTTTTGTAATTGTGTTGTTTTAGTTAGTCCTGTTAAAATCGTGAGTTTATATAAGTATCTTTTTAAAAGTATTTTTTCTTATCGTCGTTTATAACATCACAAAAAATATTTGTCCTTAGAAAAGTCTTAAACGTAACAAAGTATTTAAAAAAAATCGGATAAGGGCAATCGGTGAACGCTTAAGACTTTTACGTAGTAGTCCGTCGGGTTTTAGCTTATAATATACTTTATTCACTTTTTTGCTGATTGATTGAGAATAGTAAACCTTATTAAACTTTTTAAAACATTTCTGGAAAGTACAAACAAAGACCTATGCAGTGATGCCCCTCACGACTACATTTAATAACTTTAGAATTTTCGCCCCCGCTAACTCGTTAGACCCCCGATTTCGTCTGAGGTCACATAGCCTATAATTACCGGAGCATTGAGACAAATCAATCGATACCTCTTAAGTTGAAATCAGACTAGTAGTTTTAGTGCTACTTGGGAACTTAACACAACCTACAAACATAGGGCGCCAACCACACACATAACCCTCCTCCGTCGGTAGTCGGGTAAAAATAGACATCCTTACTAAAGTTATAGATTCGAAAGTAACTCTGTATGACTGTCTGTTACCTTTTCACGTCTAAACGGCTGAACGGATCTCAATAAGCTTCGGCAGGGAGGTAGATGGTATCCCGGGGACAGACATAAGCTGCTTTTTATCCCGAAATAGCGCGTGCGAAGCCGCGGGCAGCAGCTAGTGGAGATATAAAATAGATGAAGAGCTAAAGCTGTACAGTTCCTTCAAAGCCCGTCACAACACACATTCGAGTTAATTCTACGTAAGCTTTTTTAATCCACCTCGCTGCGACTTTCATTTGGCCAAGGATTGTAAAAATACAAATTTATTATGACGACCGATGTGAGCGATGTGGTGCGGCTGCGAAGGGTCGCCCGCGACGCTAGAGATTTGATCCCCGCCTCGGGACAAAGGTTTCTTTATTTTTTTTAGAAAAGAAATCTTTATTGACAAAGCAAATTACAATTCAATAATAAAAACAGATTAGAACTAGTATTTACAATTGAAAGCTAACTGCAGACTGTTGCAAACAATCTACAGGTAGCTCAACTGATCCATATCAATACCAATCAGAAGCGTCCCCAAGACGCTGGCTGCATTGCCCCGCTGTATGTTCACACAAAGATTGTATGGGACAACAAAATCCTTTTGTATATTAGAATTTTGGAAAATCCTTTCTTATCGGATGCCTACGTCATACGAAGTACACACACACCCTCCAAGCTTCATGTCTCAACGACCAGCGGTTCAGGCTGTGCGTTGATACAACAGTCAGTAATTCAGGACAATGCATTTTATATGTATAGATATATCTACGTATGTAGTGTATTAAGTATATCAGTTGTCTAGTACCCATAACACAAGCTCTGCTTAGCTTGGGGCTAGATGATGCTGTGTGGATTGTTAAAAAAACTAATCAAAAAATACAAATTGTTACAATTGTTACATTATGTGTAGAGTAAGATGATTAAAATGTGTAACTTACAATGTACATATGTTTGTTTTAAACCAGCTTTTGTGTAGTTATAAACTTTATTGGAGATAATTAGTAAAAGTGAAACTAGCTAATGAGGACAATTTGTTTTACTAGAAAGTTTATAACTACAAATGCAGAGGCTTAGTGCAACCTCCTAAGCACACATACCTCCACAGCTGGACATGCCTCCCCAAACAACCCCTTTGTTTGGGGAGGCATGCTATGCCATAATCACAACGCTTGGTAGGCGGATTGGTAACCGCAGTTTAGGTGTTAAAACACAGAGAAGTAAGCTGCTGCTCTTCTTCTGGTAGGTTCCTATAATCGAATCTTATGACATCCACGCGTTAAATTGGAGGGTTCGATTCTTACGCCGCGACAGCCACGGCTGCTTTGTGGAACGTCAACCCATTATTCTGTGGTTTTTTGAAAGTAACAGCCTGAAGGGATTTTTAAATATTTTTTTTTTATTGAATGAATTTTAAATAATGTATTATATAAGACATCAAAGACATTCGCTGGCCATTTACTAAAAACCATTTGGTTTTCTGTGTCGAACGAAATAACGACTCAAGATTAAAGATCTAACGGCTTGCATCTTTTTTATAAAAGTTGGTATTAAGTGTTATTAATATTATAGTAAGTATATTTATTTATACTATGTATTGTATATTTAGCGATAAGGCCGCCCATGATGCAACTCTGTTATATCTATCTTGCTGTATTTTTTTTGGTGTGCAATAAATTGTACCTATTAAATGGAACGGTAACTCCATTCCACTCTTTTCCACTTTGCAGATCCACTAATGGGTCAGCTTCCACTTTTTTGTCCACTCTGATCCACAGCGGTTCAGTGAATCAGTATCCACTGCTTGAATCTATCCCACTCTGATCCATTAGCCGGGTGGATCATTTTCCCCTGTACCCGGTAAATAGTCTTTAATAGGTATGCTAATAAATCGCAAAAGTAAATAATATCAATTATTTCATTTCATACTTCTACTAGGAACTTGATTCCAAAACTAGGTAAATTCATAAATTTAAACGGCTTTTATAAACTGAATTCACACAGAATGTTTACTTATCCCCCTAATAATAATTAAAATAACAATCCACTCTGGGATCCTGAGGCCCTGGACACCAGCCAACGGATTCAAGGTCGCGCTTGAGCGTCCCGTATTTATGGGTTTCCTCTTGCGTAACAGATCCTATGGGCAGGGGCGGAGTAAGGAATGGTTGGAGGCTTTGGCTTGGTCCCCGTAATTTTTTTTGCAGTTATTCCGTGATCGCGAGGTATATTGGTAAACGTAGAATACAAAAATTATTGTGAACAATCAAGGCTCAAGAAAGGTTAGAGAGAAACAAAAATGACAAGATCTATTGCTCCCTCTCAGCATCATCATCATCATCATCATCAACCTATCTTAGTCCACTGCTGGACATAGGCCTCCCCCAATGAGCGCCATAGCGCCCTGTGTTTAGCTTGCCGCATCCAGCATCTGCCTGCAGTCTTTCGCAGATCGTCATCCCACCTGGCCGGAGGGCGTCCTACACTATTGTATTGTATTGTATTGTATTTATTGAAACATTACGTCTATCATTACAGGTCAGACCTAATACAACAGAGTAGTCATCGGAATAAATAAATAAGTAAATTAACAAGCTACACAAACAATGTCAAATGTCAATAAGTCTAAACTACGTTTGCTGAGTCGCGGTCTCCACTTGAGTACACGTTTACCCCAGCGGTTGTCGGTTCTTCGCGAAATATGGCCAGCCCACTGCCACTTCAGCTTGCTAATTCTCTGAGCTATATTGATAACTTTGGTTCTCTGTCGGAAGTATTCGTTACGAATCCTATCCTTCAGAGAAACTCCGAGCGCTCTTTCCATAGATCGCTGAGCGAGTTTGAACTGGTGGACCAGCCCTACCGTGAGTGACCACGTCTCAGCTCCGTAGGTCATAACGGGTAGGACGCACTGGTTGAAAACTTTAGTTTTCAAGCATTGCGGTACGGATGACGAGAAGACTCGACATAGTTTTCCGAACGCTGCCCAGCCTAGCTGTAATGGTACCTTGCCTCTGCCACATAAATTGTTTTTACAAATTATCTTTGATTTATCTACGCAGCCCATATAATGGATGCTGAGAGACAACCCAATTTTTTTTGAGCTTTGTAAGCGTTTTCTACATCTGTTAAGAGTTAAAATTTATCCTAAGCGGTTAGCTTGGGGGCAAAATTCATGGAAAACTACAACTATTAAATCACTCTCTACAAAAAACATTCTAAAGAGCTTTGCTTCTGAGATAAGCAGAAATCGACACCTAGACATGTGCTGAGCGCCGAACCAACCGTGGAAGGACGCCTATGGATTTTTTCTTGCCGTAAAACAAAGGATATTTTTTGTGTTAATTGTCTAGCCGTTTCTTGGAAGGTCTTAATTCCAGAATATTGCTGTGAACATTCACACTAAGGGAGTTGAATCATGGCTAATTCTAATGAATTATTATTTTTATGGAATGTTATTATTAAGCTTATAAATGCATGAAACATTTATTTTCAATGTAGGCGCCACATTGAACATAAATGGATGAATTAATCAAGATTCATCTTATAAACAAGAAAATCATATGCCATACAATTGGCGTAATCTCAGTGTATACTATCAAGAAAGGTTAACGATTACCTATACGGTAATTAATAAGTTATAAATTACCGTAATGGTTGTTTCTCCTTTATTTTCAGCGAGATCCATCTCAGTTATTGGAGCGTGACCCGACATCTAGCGTCTGGACGCTGCAACGCTGTATCAATGAACGAGGGAGAGGGTCTGATATCAGAGCAGATAAGCATGTGACGCTAGGGTCCGCTAGCTTCCGTGACAGGACGCGCCCGCGTCAAGGGGGACGCTTCGGGAAGAGCATATATATAGGGCTGGCAACGTGGAACGGGAGAGTGGACTGAGTGCCTTAACGCGATACCGAAGCCTCCGAAATCCGAGCGATAATTTACGAAATACCTAGTTGTTTGATCCATCTATCGATGATCGATCTACTTATCTAGTTATCTAACGTCAGTGTTGTTTAAGAAAGTGTTAGAGCTAGAGTCAGTTGTGAACGTGTGTACCTGTCTCGTGTTTGAAAGCTAAGTCTATCGCGTCCTTGTGCGTACAGCATACGATTGATATTAGCGATTTTCAAATTTAGAGTCCGAGAGACCTAATACATAAACTTAATCAACCCCTACTTTAGCTAGAATCAATCGTATGAGTTATTGTTTATTATTGTGTTTTTCTTAGGAAAATCCCGCCTATTTTGAGGCCATTCCCGTAAAACTCTACTGAGTTATATAGCGACTGTGTTTCGCAATATAGTAATATCCGATTGATTCCGAGTACAAGTCTGGCAAAAACCTTCAGTTCTTGACAGTCTTGGAGGCGCTGTAAGATACAGAATGGGGCAATTTTAAACTGAAAGCCTTGTTAAGGTTTTTAAACAGGCCTAACAAAGTTCTCTGTTACCTGCACAGGGAGGCGGAATCAATCACAATTTATAATTGTTTGACCCCTTATCAGTATTAATTCTTTGTGCATCCTAGAATTAAGGCGACTGTTTTCTGCCTATCTACTGTATTTTAATATATATGTGTGTGTGTGTTACAACGATTAAACAATACTAAATTTCTGCCAATCAAGTTGTTTACATTTTATATTAATTTGCCTTACAAATTAGGGATTTCAAGACGCTTAAGCTATCAACAAAAGTCTAGGCTATCTAAAAGTCTTACTCAAAGTACAGATCACCTTAAGTAAATAATAAATTTTTCTCTCAGCTAAATAAAGTCACAGAGATGGATTGATACTTTACTTTAAGATATTATTGACTATCCTATCATGAGCATTATCTATATTGAAGTTGATGTGGTCTAT